>JAWZYV010008341.1:0-600000 GCA_038373885.1 Cheiracanthium punctorium
CTCCTTTTCACTGGCGTAAATTGGCATGTAACATTGGAGGGGGGGGGGCAAAATGTTTGTTATTCTAGGAAAAACCATACTATGGCTTTTTTCGAAATTTGGCCCTGTGCTTTTTTCTACCTTATTTTTCTGTCAATTAGGAAAGTGATAAATTTTGAAATATAATGAAATATTTCGTGTTTTTTTCATTAATAAAGCATTTGAAAACCTTAGAATTATCGTTCTTTAAATGCATTCATTGGATTTCACACTGTATAAGAAATACTTCCCAGAAATCATTTTCCAGTAAATCGATAATAATTGCATAAGGTATTATTAAAACCTTATGCCATTTAGGATTGAGGCTTGAAATTAAATAAAAAGATCAACTGCATGCTCTTTTTATTTAGTTTCAAGGGGTTACATTAATTAAGTATCTTTAAATATTCTGGATTTAATATCACAGCATCAAAATCGAAAGATTTCGTAACATAGAGCCTACTTTGCTTAATTTACAGAAACAAAATATATTATCACATGTAGAATGTATGCTGTTTTACATCTTTGAGAATATTTCAATGGTAGGTTAAAAAATGGTGATTTTTATATTCATTTTAATTTAAAATAAATTTGACTTAAAATCCTAACACTGCTATGATATACCGGGAATCCCAGGAATATATGCCTCGCATCGCAAAAATGTATAAGGCAGAAAATAATACACATGAAAAAATACATTTTATCTTAAATTATAAGTAAAATATCCAATTTCTCCTATAAATAATTGATGTTACCGTGGTCGTACGTACCGAAGAAAAAAAAATCTGAGAGAGTCTAGACGTTGGAAAAGGCTACAATTTTCACAAAAATACTTCATCATTGTCATTTTTTAATAAAGATTTATATTTCGGGGACGGTTTGGACCCCCTGTATCCCCTCCCCCTTCTGTAAGGCTACTAAAAACCGAGCTGATTTATTTCCACATTGTTTGTTTCCTAGCTACATGTTTCCAGTGAAACGAATCTATGAGGCGGTATATAGTGCTGGTTTAGTTATCCTCTGAAATGACGAGCAATTTGAATTTTTCGATGTCACCACCCGCATAGCAGTTAGCGCTGGGATGTTACCTTCGAATAACGAAAATACGATAAATCTATAAATTTTTAGCACCCAGTCAAAATGTCGTTGACGTCCTTTAAGTACATAAACATTTTCCAAACATTATTTGTCGACAGTGTCGATAAAATGGTCTAATACAAAATACAGTTTAAATACTTATTACTAAAACGACTGGAACAATTTTCTTGAACTGCTGCGCAACCATGCACTTTTGGAGTATATTACAATTTCGAATTATCGCACGCCAATACAACTGAACTCCAAACTTAGTGATCCTTCCGGATTGCTGCGAAATGGGAAACAAACATTGGTGGATGCAACCATTGGGGTCATCGCCGCTCTTCTACCGGGTCTGGTTATGTACATCGATGAGTCATACAAAGAGACCTACGTACTTTAGTCATTGGTTAAATTTGGCCGTTTGATGACGTAGCTAAGTGCTAGAACCAATTAGTGAGCATCCGTAGGCCTCTTTGGATGACTCATCGGAATGCACAAGCAAGTCCGGTAGAAGATCACGATCACCCGATACGACTCAGCCTACATTGAAGGATCTCAACCTGTGGGTATGGGCTTGACTACTAGATTGTTTGTTACATGTATTACCTAACAGATATCTGTTACGATATTTTGACCAAATCTTGGCGAAGATCGGAATGTTACCTAAACTCCTTCAGAAAAACTAATGGGGAAGAGATAAATTTACTAAAAATGTATACAAAAACTTGACCGTGTTACCTGAATTTAAAGATAAAAGGTACTTGTTATGTGAAATCTGCCATTTGCATGTTTATAATCAGGGAAAGACTTGCGGAGCGCGCGATATTACTTTGTTGTTCAAATGTATAGTATGATTACTTTTACGTACTATTAAAATTATGTGTCTCTTTCTTTTGTAATTGTCTTTGTTCCAGCGCAAATGAATAATCATAACATTTTTTAAAGAATTTAGATACGACCAAGTGGAAATCGGGAATGAATAACGTACGATGAATCTCACAGTACTACAAATGGCAAATGAAGAAATCATTGCACTTTCTAAAATAATTGTATTGAACAAAAAATAAAAATTCGCATGTAATGCTTGTTTCATTCTGTTAAAATATTTTTATACTGATATTTTTATTTTTATTTTTTTACCTTTTCAGACACAATTAAATAATATATTTCACTTTGAATAAAATAATTTTTCTTTTGATTATAAAGATTAAATTTGTATTAAAATTATAAAATCTTAATCCTTAGCATTGAATTTTCAATGAAAATTGGATTTTCTTTATGTCCAGAAATTAGGAATATAATTTCCATCTTGTACGATATTAAAGGTAAAGTTTGTGTCCTCAGTTGTGGATGCAGGATCTAAAAGGGTCAAACAGATTCGTATTATTTTTTTTGATAATATTAATCGTTTGTTTTTTTTTAAATTACACAAAAGAGTATTCATTACTGACACTTGAGAGACTGAAACATCCATCTTCATTTTTATGGAGAAAAATGAAAGAATGCACTTGATATCAAATTATCTTTTCGTAAGACAAAGAAATAGAAAATAAAAGACACTTTTCCACAATTGAATTACACCCTAAACCAATCGGTAAAAAACTTACTGAGGATTACGGATAAAGTTTTGTAAAACAGATTGTGTATGAAATGATGTTCATAATTTTTTTTTTTTTTTTTTTTTTTTTTTTTTGACTGACTGAAAATGTCGTTCTTGACTGACTGAATTGTCGTTCTTGTCGTTCTTGTCGTTTGACTGACTGAAATTGCGTTCTTTTGAAAATATCAAATTCGAATTTCGTAAATGTAATTTTTAAAGTTATAATTGTTATTTTGAACTTTAAAAGTTATTTATTAACGTTATTTCAAAATAATGATCCTCGGATGGAAGTGAAACTCCAGATTCTGCTCTTGTGTCTAGGATGCAAATCTAATAAGCTTTTAATTATTTCCAGCGAAATTCAGTGTAATAAAACACAAATAACTTTATTCTGAGTAAGTACCTATATGTATAGTATCTCCTTTTCAAAGGAGACCAAAGCTTCATTTCTTCCCCTAATACGAGTATATTAATCCCTTTATTTGAAATCTTAAGTCATTTTACAATATAGAAAAAAAAATATCTGAGGTGGCGTCATTGCCCCGGTCTCTTATTATAATAGGTTTCTTTTCGACAATAACCATGGTACTTTACTGATTGCACAAAACATTTTCTGCTTCAATCTATCTTGTATTCTACAAAAAACTTTCGATATTGTAACTTATACGAGCATCATGTGAACCATCATGCCGTGAACATTATTTATTATATGGCCTCTTATGTTTCAAATAAAAATCTCTTTGCCATCAACAAAACCACACCATTGAATAGAGAGAAATAAAATGCCAGAATAAAGAGTAAAATGCACTGTCGATCCCGCTTAATGAAAAAGCCATTTTGCAAAAAAATAAGTAAATGAAATAAATAAAATAAATAAATAAATTCTTATAAGCGGGATCATCTCTTATGGCGGATCACTATGACAAATTAATATGGTACATTGAAAATTTATTATATTAAGCGGAATTTCCCTTAACCCATTTTACATTAAGCGGGCACGACTGTATTCAACTTTAAAATACTGAAAATCCACAAGTTTAGGTCGAATACTTATATAAGAAATGATAAGTAACACACATAAAAGCACCTTTGTTCAATTACATACAGAGTGTTTCCGAAATCACAGGAAAACCTTAAGGTAGGTAAAAGTCATATAAAGAAGCATTTTTTGTATAGCGATTGGGATGAAAAATAAAATACACGATAATAAGTATTCTGTCTAAAATGTGTTTGGTTAAATAGCTTGGTAGTTTTGTTGTGTTGATTTGACAAAGGTTGCTTTTATTCAACCAAATCAGTTTAACAAAATGCCTTTCTAAATTAATAAAACCATTTGGTTAAAATTTGGACCAATCAGAATCTTTTAACAATCAATTTACTCATGCGTCAATGGGCGGTGTAAGGCAGACGAAAGATCTGATTTTTCAAAAGTCAGTAAACGTCCATTTTATTAACCTTTTACAGACTGAATTTAAATGGGGAAAATTTTTTTTATAAGGTGGGATTTGTTTCAGGGTAAAAGATTAATTACTTTAATTGGAACAAAAATATTTATTCAAAAATTGCTAGATTCAAGGTAGGAAGCATAGACTTGTTAAAAGTTTCCTGGACATTGAACATGTTACATTTATATTCGAATATTATATCATTATATGCTTTGTAGTTTTCTCTACTTGAGGGATGAAAGCTGGATATTAATAATTTTCGTCATCTACTAACAAAATTTAATAAATTTAAAATTAAATGAGTTTTACATTTCACTACAAATTATAAATGTTTTAAGTCTGCAAAAAGGTTTCACTTATACGGAATATTGAATCAAAAATTGTTCATAATAGGGTTCAGGATATTGCATACCTGCAACAGGTTTTAGCTAAATGGAAAATCTATAGAGTTTATGCAGGAAGAGATAGGATTGAAAAAAGTAAGCATGGATGTCTGCTATAAAAGTAAAGAATCGAGCTTTTCTATTTTGAGTAGTTTTAATGCAGAAAACAGAATTACTACATATTACTTCGAACAGTTTTAAAATTCTTTTGTATGTGAGTCATTCCACGTCAAATCAAACAAAAAATTAGAAAAGTTCACCATGCCATTTCAGATTTTCCTCGAATTTTGTGTAAATGATTTGCAGGTTTATATAACCGCAATTCTCAATTTTGCAGGTGCTACGATAAATAATTAGGGAGAAATTAATTATGATAATTTTTAGTTTTCCGCAAGATAGCCATTTTTTCTCTGAATTTCTTAAATGACTCCTTTAACTGTTGGAGTTACTGATGTGATAATTTGTTTCTCAGGGTAACTTTTAAAGCTGATTCGAAAAATTTTATCAAAATTTGCGTATCTCCTATTGTTTATGCATGACCATTGAATTTGCTAAAAAGGTTCATGATTTTTTTTTTTTTTTTGCATGTTTGATGAAAACATATTTTAATTTTTTTTTTTATTGTTGTTAAGATGGCATGCCTCTACCGTTGCCTACGTAATACTACTCAAGGCCGGGAGAAGGTCGTGTTTTTTAGCAAAAAACGGACGAAAACTTAGTTCACTAAAATGGCCGCTAGGGGTCTCTTATGGCCGTTCAACGTTTGTTTTTTCTAGCTGCTTGAATGTAAACAATGATGTGTTGAGTTTTCGAGACGTTTAAATATGCTTAAACATTTTCCTTATTATATTTGTTGTTATTTTATCTACTACGGTTTATGTATGAGCATTGCATTTGCTAAAAAACATTATGAATTTTTTTCAGCATGTTTGATCAGAAGCCCATATTTTAATTTTAATATTTTTGTTGTTGTTAGATGGTATACCCCGACATCCCAAAAAATTTCATCTTGGCTTTCTGGTCAGAGACTGAGCAAAAAAGAAATATTACATTTTCATGCGACTTTCGTATATTAGGTCTTGAAATATGTTTTAAAGATCCTGTCAAAGAAATAAATATGCAATAATACCTTTATTCGTCAAAGTAATCAACGTTGCGGGACAATGCGATATTTCTCGCGTCCATCCCTAGGTAACCCGCTCTTCTGGAGATCAAGCTAGTATAAAATTCGCATCCTACGCTTCGAATAATTAAAATTTGCTTTCTGTTGCATCAAAATTGGTTAGCTAGAACCCAAGATAGGAGATTTGGTGTTTCCCCATTACTTAACATAGAGCTTTCTCGAATTCTCGATAAATGTTGGTGCTAGAGATTAGCTCATTTAAGCTACGGGGACTTACTTTTAGCATCACAGCGTGCATTATATCGTGCATTATATATAGACGCAATAGTCTAGTATTACTTAATTACTTTTCTATTACTTAGGGATGGACGCGAGACGCGAGAATTCTCGCATTGTCTCGCGAGACGAGACAGGCATTTTTTTTGCGAGACGAGAAAGAAAATATTTTGCGGGACGAGACGCGAGACGAGACAGAGTCTTGTCTCGCGCGAGATTTCTCGCGAGAATTCTCGCATTTTTTTCCGTCTCGCATAAATACGATCTGAAAAGCGACAATTTGCCTGAAGCCTCTACCGTTTAACTTACGTCTCCTTCGTTTTCGGTCCTGGTATACCATCTGCACTCTACAATACGCACAAACACGTAACATTTAAAATTAGAACAGACGAGAGATATACAAAACACACAAAGGAGAGGATAAAGAGGCGGGAAAAAAAGATAACAGAGAAGAGTTGAAAGAAAAATAATAAGTAAATAGGAAAGGCGGTACGGTATGTTCAAATCTGACCACTTTTAGACGGGGCCCGGGGCATTAAGTTTGGGGCCCCCCTTACTATCCCCTTTTTTACGCATTAAGCCCCTTTACTGAGCCCCCTTTTTTAAGCATTTTAACCCAGTTTTGACCGCTGTTGTACTCGAAAATTGCATTTCAGTTAACTGTAGTTTTTTTACTTAAATCAAATCGTATTTATCACCCCAAAAAAATATCTCTAACTTGATCTAGTGATAGACAATTAGGTAATACCTATATTATAGAGGAAATTCAGTTTTTTCCCCACAATTACTATTTCAGTACATATGAATTTATAATTTAGATAATCGGGATATATATGGGCCCCCTTTTTCTTCAAGGGCACCGGACTACCGCCCCCCTTGCCCCTGTGATAATCGGGTTTCGGGTATATCAGAGAGAGATTAGAAGTAGAGCAACTTGCATTCGCATTGATGCTTAGTCTGAGTAGGTTGTAATATGGTTGAATATCCTTGGTTGAAATATCCTTGTACCGATATTATTCTCAAACTTTCCCGATCGTTGCGGCGTGCGTAGGGGGGGGGGCGCCCACCCTGGTAACAACTTTCTAGGGGCGGTTAAATCCCTATTGTTGGCCTATTTTAAAGAGATTAAAATGACATTTTTTATTCTTATATATTAATATCGGACGGAAAGAAATGCAAGCAGTTTTTTTAAAAACTATTTCTCTTTTCGTTTATATTATCATGTTTTCCCTTCCTTCGGCTTGCAAAACTTTTATAATTTTTTTTCCTCCCCATCATTTTATCTTGCAGTTGGGTTCCTATTCTAAAATTATCTTCGCCTGTTAGTTGTCTTTCCATTTTTTTTTTAAATCCACACTGGATATACATTAGGGGGATTATGGTTTAATTTTTCTGTAAACAGGGTGACCATAACGACTGTAGTACTATCGCTAAAAATTATCGTGGAAAAGTACAAACGGATAGTCGTCAACAAATTAACTGTTCAGTAATTTAAAATATAAACAAAAAATAAGACGTCTATTAACCAACTGAGATACTATAATGAAATCTAAAAATGCACACACGGTAATGTTATTGGAAATATTAGGCAAATAATTATAATTATCGTTAATTTAATCTTGTTTTCATTAATATAAAAATTACACATATTTTAGAGACTTGAAAGTGACCAGGGTGTCTACCGCTCCGGAAAATCCGGAAAGTCTGGAAAAAGCCGGGAAATTGGGAAATGGGTCCGGAAAGTCTGGAAAAAACCGGGAAATTGGGTAATGGGTCCGGAAAATTCACCAAAAGAATCAATTTGTTTTCGTATTCTTTTTTTTACCCTTCCTCTTTAATTGTCAAACTGCAACCGAAAGTAACTGCAACGCATTTTTCGGACCGCGAAAGCATCAAGCGATGTGTTTGTATAAGGAGGGAAAAATGGGGGCCATTAATCGTGATGGGAGGGTAAAAGACAAATTATCTTACTTGGTAACTTATGGGTTAGGACCGTCTTTCCAAGAACAGTTAGTTAATTGTATCATAAATTGCGACTACTTCTGTTTCTTTTAATTGATGAAAGCTTAATCCTGTATTTCAAGAAGTTGTACAAAATATGCAAATATAAATACAAGGGAGAGGGCATTGTGCAATTCCCCAAAGTAAAATGCATTGGTCAGGAATTTTTTTCCCGGGACCTCCCAAAAGTCAGGAAAAAGTCAGGAAATTGACTTTCAGAAATTTGGTAGACACCCTGTATGACGTTAAAGTAAATAGTAGAGATTTAATAAAGACTAAAAGTGTTCTGTTTATAATTTTTCAAGGGTTATCTTAGAACCAAGTGAATGATAAGTAATTCTAATTTGTGTTAATATATCCCGCAGTAATTTCAACAGAGGAGATTACTTGAACTTAAAAAAAAAAAATCTTTTTTGTCTCATGCAGATATGATTTTAGTAAAATATTCACTACTTCTCGTATGAAGAGCGGGTGCGCAGCTATTTTAAAACAAACGGTTGTCCATTTCATGTAGTGTCTGAGGTATTTAATGCTACAACTTGAACAGTATAATGTAGAACTACAGTATGATGTAGAAATAACACATTTTGAAAGTCGGGAGCTCTCTGCAAACCGCTAAGCTTTTCACTTTTCTGATCGCGAATGACACTGACGTAGTTTTTTGAGTCATTATACTGCAATGATGCCAGGTTAATACTCATGACGCAAACATTACATCAAGAGTCAAATAATTTTGCTTTTATTTTAGATTCCACATCACTGGAATTAATTGAAATTACTCATGTTAGGAAAATTTTCGTTTACTACAGTGCGAAGAACGGGCACGCATAAATAAAAATAAATACTATATTTTCGGTGTGACATTATATATACGGATTAAATCTCAATTTCTTTTACTTCAAATGCCCCCTAACTATATTCTGATATAGTTATTAATATATCTACTGATGTGGCTATATGTAAGTAATTGTTATTATTAATATTAATTTTCAATAAAATCCCAATAATAAGTTAGTATAAAATGGTAACGAAATCGCAGTCCTTAATTTTGCAAGACTCGCGAGACGTCTCGCGTCTCGCGCGAGACGAGACAGCAATTTCTTTGCGAGACGCGAGACGAGACAGAGGTTTACCACTGCGAGACGAGACGAGACAGCCCCGATTCTCGTCTCGCACGTCTCGCGTCCATCCCTACTAAATCAAATTCGGGTTTGATCTGAATCACTCCGGAGATGGTTTCCTCTGGAACTTATAAGTGTTTACTCTTCAGCTAAAAGAAGGAAATAAATTGTAAAGTTCTTTAACTGCATCCCCTAAAATTAAATTAACAGTCATGGAGAGCTTTTTTAATCTCTGCCCGAAGTGTAAAGGTTTTGAGCTGTGGCCCAACCATAGCTATTGATTAACGGAGTAACATTTCGGGCGATTTTCTCCAGATCTAAGGTGAGTACGTGTCATAAACAATTAAAAAGATGATGTGCCAAAGAATCTTTCATTAGGTAGATAGCCATCTTCTCACTTTTGCTTAAACCATTAAACTAAAACCTCACCAGATATAAGTACAATTCATCCTAAATCTGGCGCAAAGATATTGTTCTGTTCGAAAGTGTTTCATAATCGATGCGCCTGGCATGATTTATATTTCATATTTGATTGATAAATACGTTGAAAAACATGCTGCACCTTAACTTTTGGAGATCAGTATATATAATTGAATGAAGATATATAGCACGTAAATTCCGAAAAGGACGGCGACGGTTGTAATATACAATCAGATCTTTAACCTTGATATGCCCACTATATGAAACTCCCAAGCAAAAATTTACTCTTTTCATTGCAAAAGTGTTCTTTTGAGTCAAATAACGTGAGTATAATAAAAAAATTGTGAAAGTTATTTCTTATACATGTTTCAATGGTAGTACCATTATTTTAAAACTGTTCTAAACATCAAAGACAAAAATTTAAAAAACATTATTTTGTATCTAGTGAAAAAGCGCGTATTTTCTTGCATAGAAATGGCAATTATTAAATTTTTCTTCATATTAAATATTATTAAAATAGTAAAAGCCAAGTTTCCTATTTTATCATTGGAAACTTGTTTTTTTTTTTTTTTTTATCCTTGTTGCTTATGAATTATTTTTCATTCATTCATGCTGTTATCTCTGAACCTAAACTACTATTATTAATTAAAAGTACAAGTAATGTTTTTGTGACATCAAAATTACATTTTGAAACATTTTGAACATGTTACATATCTGTGACGTTACATATCTGTGAACATACATTTCCGTGAAGTATGAAGTGAAGTGGAAGGAAATATTTTTCTAAATGTTTCCCGCTCGCGGATCTGGCATTCATCCAGTTGGATCCCAGAACGAGTTTTCAAACCATCGAAATCACGTTTGCTGCGTAAAAAAAAAGGAAAGAAAGAAAAGAAAGCAAGAAAGAAAGAGACGGAGACGAGAAAGAAGGAATCTCATCGTAAGATCAAATTTTCTTGAATTCCAATTTGCAGCTATCATTCACTCAAAAGTTTTCTCCAAATATAACGTGAATACCTTTACAATCCCTAAAAATATCCTTCGCCCAAGGCACCTCCTTTCTAGTCAGATGCACCTCGTGTAGGTATGCCTTAAACACGATACACACATTCAAGTAAAATGAAATTAGGATGCGCTTTGCAACAGCAGTGTGCGTGTGTGTTGTGTTTGGGCAATCTTACGTAAGGGCTATATGCCAAGGATGGGGTGTGACTTGGTCGGGCGACTTTTTAAGGGACTGCAGTTCCCATTCACGTTACATCTGGAGAAAACCGACCTAAGCTCCAGATCGTTAGATCGACAGCCACGCGATAGAACAGATCAGACCACTGGACCTTCACACTTCAACAGATTTACAGAGCCTGATATCGGGACGGCGACCGGGGCACTTTCTCTGGACACACCAATTTCAACGGTCCAAGAATGAATAACTTTACGACAAATTAAGAACAGAATTAATTCTTTAAAAAAAACTGTGCATAAAAATTTAATTGCCATTTTCTCTTAAATTCACAAGAATTGGAGGCTCATTCTCTGGTATTTTACTACAGTAAGGATATTTATTATTTGTGAAAATAATAAAGTTTGACTGTCATGTATACAAAAAGTCATACTTATGACCTACTAATATTAGCGTGTACGATCCCACAGAAATCCAGGCGAGAGAAACGTTCAGCCAGTGCCCTAAAAGGGGGGGGGGGTAAGGGGGAGTCTCCCTCCCCCCTAACACTCGCAAAATTCTATTAAATTTGGTAAAATTATATACCTTGTTGGCAAACTTGTCAAAAAATTTTTAACAAAAACTATATTTGCTTTCTATTTTTGGTACACCTGGCAAAATTACACAAACCAAGTAGGTCAAGGTTAGAAGTTGGCAATATAGTTGAGAAAAAATAAATAAGTTGACAAAAACCGATATTTGACTTGGCAGTTTACCGACATCCCCCCCCCTAAAAAAGGTCTTAGCAATGGACCTGTGAGTCCATCCTCACAAGCACTGGCCAAACCGGCACTGCTCCACTTTTCGTGTTCTTACGGGAGCGAAGTTCAGTGGTTAGGCCACTGCGGGACCCCCTGCAGTGCATTAAAAGATGTTATCAATCATTGTTTTGATGCCCGATATCTCGATAACTGTCTCCAAGCAGCTGGTGATTTTGAAATATTTTCTTGAAATGTTGCCAAAAATAAATTTTTACGTCATACATCAAAATATTATTAACACTATTTATAAATAATTCATTGATAGCATTGTAAAGGTCGTCAAGAAGAAAATTATTGAATAAGTCTTTAAAATCATAAGTATATAAAGAGGTAACATTTGGAATATTACATATTGTATTGCGAAGATCATAACAATTTCCTATAGAGTTATCATTACTTTTTAGATAATACTCTTGCATAGCAGACAATATCTTTAGTCATAATTTACTTGTTACATTGCTGTATGTATTACATCCTATTGTAACAGTTCTAATTGTTAATGGTGTTTTATGAAATTTAGGAATAGTAACACAAGGATAGTTTAAATTGTTATGTTGTAAGTTGAGAAGTTTATAGAAAGCCAGAAATTTCTTATTGCAGACAACAGTAGATAGATTAGTGGAGGAATAAATACTGTTATTTACCATGGAAGAACCTAACATGGTATGATATAACTGTTTGCATACAAATGCATAATTATTTGAGGATTTATCTACGTAAGTAATGATGAAGTGCTGCTTTAGAAAGTCTATGTGTGCATGAATATTATTATTAACAACATGAGTTTTTTGTTTCAGATACTTAACAATATTATGCTTAAAAAAAACGACTTATTTTCACTGAGAGTTCTGATGGTATCCTGTGTTTGGTGCCTTTCTGCATGAGTTTTTGTAATTGTAAATCTTTAATTTGGCAAGGTTCAAAGTAACAATGTGTCCATAATCCCTGTTAATGAAGTTCCTATAATGACTTTCAGTTCAAATACAGGCTGATATATCCAGAGTTTTATACAATTTAGAGAAGGAGTTATAGTTAAATATTTCCCTACCTAAAGGTAGGGAAATATTTAACTATAATAAAAAGAAATAGAATAAAAAGACTTATAGAATAAAAAGACTTCTGTTCTGAAACCAATATCACACAAAACTTAAAACCTGAAACAGTGTTATATATTTAAAGAGTATCATATTCCATGCGTCGTCTCTATTTTTCTTCCTTATTGTCGGAAAGTGTATTATTATTCATCAGTGCGCCGTATTTGTCATCTTTGTTCCTTAAAACACATCTTTGGAATCGAAATCTATCTTAAAATCTCATACTAAAACTGTTTTACAATCTTTGCTAAGCATATTAAAAATATACTTGGAAAAATATACTTAAATATTATTTCGAATGGGCATTATAATCCATGAGTGTGCAGTGGTTTGTTTTCCACCGTTCCATAAAACGCTTCTGCGGAATTGAAAATCTACATTAAAATCGCCTACCAAAAGTGTTTAATAATCCTCGTCAGGCATATTCTAATTATACTTCGAAATTATACTTCGATACATTTCGAAAATGTATCGTTATCTGTAAGTGTACCGTATTTGCTTTCCCTGTTCCATAAAATACTTCGGAATTGAAATCTTATTAAAATCGCCTAAAACCATTTTAAAATCTTCGCCAGGCATATTCTAACTATCCTAATAACACCCAGTTTTCCACCACAGTGCGAATTAATAGCATATTTTAGCTTACTTACAGTGGGCCATTTTTTATCGAATGTAGGACAGACGAGATAGATTATCAGAAGCAATAATAAAAAAAGTAAGAAAAACTGAAACACTCTCAGATTTTAAACACGCGCTAAAGTGCTATATATTAAAAACGATCATTATCTATACGTCGTCCCTGTTTTTCTTCCTTATTTCAATCAGTTAGAATGGGGATGGTTATCATTGAGTGCGACGTACTTTTCTTCCTTATTCCATAAAGAACTTTTCTGGAATCGATATCTATATTAAAATGGTCAACAAAAATTACTTTGTAATCTTCACCAAGCATATTCTAATTATACTTTTAATTTGTAATAAAATGTGGCATTAGCCAGTTGCTAGCCAAATTTCGAAGATATCCCCAAGCTTAGTTCAATTTTGAAGACTTATTTTTTGACGCCAAATTTGACGATTAATCATCAAAAATTGCATACCTTGGCGGCTTTCAACATTTTATCCCCCACCGCGCTCTTATTAAAATAAAAGAAATTGAAAACTACCTCACCATGATAAATCATGTAGAATATTTATGTCGACCCTTAAAAAAAAAAAAAAAAATGCACTTCAGTGCAGAAAAGAAAAATTTGAGAAAGTTTCATATTTTGAATAAACACTACAATGCGGTTTATAAACGTATCATAATTCATGCGTCGGCCTTACATGTCTTCCTTATTCCATTACATTCGAAAGCTATCATATTTCATGAGTGTGCCGTATCTGTATTTTCCTGGCTTCATAAAACACTTTTTAATTCCTTGTACAGAGAATAAAGAAGTAATGTGATAGCGAAAAATTTCGGGAGCCATATTTCTACGAAAAAAAAACGAATTTTGGCTACCTATAAATTTACTTTTAAGAATGTTTGCGATGCATATCATCGTACGCTAGGATTCACGCTCATACAAATAAATGCATGTACAAACCATTTTGACCGTCCTCGAATCTATTTTGCATCCAGTTTTTCCATGTCGTCTGTACGTACGTGAATATGTACGTACGTATGTGTGTAACTTGCATGTCTCTAAATCTTTTGGTCGTAGAATCTTGAAACTTTATATTTCGGATTGCTGTAACATCTAGTGGTGTGCCTTCCCTTTTGGTCCCAATCGAGTGGACGGTTTATCTACAGGAGCGCCCAAAATATTCTAAATACATTACGCTCTATGGGCCGAAATTCATTAAAGCGTATTTTAGAGGTATTAGGCCGATTTCAAACGACTCATGAGTGATATATGTTATTAAAGGTTACCAAATGAATTTCTCCATCGAAAATACTGTCTTTATCATTTATAGTTCTGCTACAGGAACACTCAAAAGATTTTCAATACATTACGGTCAACGGGAGTTTTTGAGTCATTCATCCATTTCAAACATAGTACCGCTCTACCATACAGTTACGTGACTGTCTGGCCACTTTCATATATCAAATTCTTGTAACATCTAGTTGTGAGTTGCATTTTTTGCCATTTTTTGGGTTGCAATCTACGGGAGAGTTTAATTACAGGACCACCCAAAAGAGTATCAATATATTAATATCTCCGGCATCTTGGATATATTAAGTCTGTAGTCAGTCATTGTTTGGTCCATGCCTAAAATATCGCCATTTGTCATCGGGTTTGGCAAGTTTTTCCGAAATATTGCCAAATTTGGCAAGAAAAATAATTACGTATTCCGCTTAACACTAAAACTGTTTACCGTAGAATGTTGACACTTTGATTTTAGATTCTATTGTAAAACACAATTGTGCAACTATTTTTTGATGCAATCAACTTGGTAATTTATTTACGGGGTCAACCAAAAGGCTTTGAATGTATTAAGGTCCATAGATAGTTTCAGTGCATTAAAAGGCGGTGGTCAATTACTCTTGGAGCTGCGACTAAAATCATGGAAGTTATCGCAATCACGGAGGCTTTTTACGAAATATCGCCCAATTAAGTGCCAAAAACAAATCTTTGAAATTGAACCCATCTTGGCGATATCTCAAATATTTGGCTAGAAATCGCTAAATTTTAGTATTTTTACAGTATTTTATATCATTAGAGCAAAATAAAATTAGATGAAGTGCAATAAAAATATTTTTCATTTAAAAGACGTGCAAAGAAGTCGTGTTGTCCGCATCAGATTTTCCCACCCTAACAGTAAATGATGTAAGTAAAGAACCTATCAAGCTCTAAATAATATCTCAAAGAATTTAGCGTGCAAATTTCCATTCAGAGTCTAAAGTTTTATGCATATCTGGAGAGTTTTATACTTGTCAATTTTGCTTAACCGAATTGATCATTTTAAAAACGACCTTCTAAAGACGAATAGCTCCTAAATGGAGCATTCGATTTAGCTCAAAATTTGCATATATATATTAAAAACTACCCTCGAACGACCGTTATTGATTTTGGTGTGCGTTGAAAGTCTAGTTTTTTTTTTTTTTTTTTTGCGGGCTACAAAAAAGAATTCGCATACATTACTGCCTACAGACGGTAATTCTTGAAATCGCTCTAACGTCTGACTGGTGCATTCAATTGAGTACAAATTATGCATAGATGTTATAGGCTACGATGACATGGCCTGCATTAAGCTTAGTGTGTGCACAGCTATTAGTTTGTTCACAGGGTTGCAAAATATTAATCTTGTACACTATGACCTAATGATTTAATGATTTAATGCGTGCTATTGTCTAAATGGTGCATTTGGATACGTTCAAATTTGGTATGTGTATTTTAAGTCGCAGTCATACAATTTGTAAATATTTCGTGTGTAATGCAACATTCCATAAACATTTGATGAAAGTTAGCGGTAGTGGGTGAAAAAAAGCAAACTTAAACCAAATGAATACTTGAAATTGTCTTCTTCATTAACTGCATTCATTATAGAATGTAGTATCAAACGCATCTTTGTAAGAAATGTTCTAAGATAAATACATACAGTTTTCAAAATAGAATATGGCAATTTTTCTTTTCCACCGAGGAAAACATCATTTTTGTAAGTCAGGCCTCAGGCTCAGAGGATAGCTTAATTAAATTTTTATTTTGTTTTAGTAATAAAACCAACACTAGAATATTAGGGGAAGGGACGTTCAGATTTAACAATTTTGAGAATTTTAGGGTTTGCTGCAAAAGAGGAGATTGTCCATCTCACGGGAATTTGAAGTTACGATTTTACAGCACTAACAAAAAAAAATCTCTATAGTATCTTTCAGTAGAAAAAAATATTCTCTCGTTTGGTACCATTATTATGCATCTCCAATCGTCAGCTGTGATTCTGAAGAGATGAAGCTGCCTGTCTTGATAGTTTGTGTTGAATCCTTGAACGTTTTTGCAGTTTTTCCGAATGTCAATAGTTGGAGATACTTCCCTTTTGCAGCAAACCCTCCAATTCTCAGGGAAGAAAATATTCTCAATATAATAGTAGAAAAAATATCTGTCTTGTTGCTATCATTATTATGTAACTCCAATCGTTATTACTTGTGTTACTCAAGAGATGAAACTGCCTTTCTTTTTAGTTTGTGTTTGAATCCTTGTCCGTAATTGCAGTTTTCCCCGTGAACGGGAATAGTCTGAGCTACTTCCTCTTTTGCAGCAAACCCTAGATTTCTCAGAGCAAAACAATATTCTCAATACTAAGAAATGTTTCAACATACATTAATACAGATTTCGATATAAAGTGTCGCAATTTTTCTTTTCCAAACAGGAAAACATCAGTTTTAAGTGACGTTATCTTAGATCAGATAAAAATTCACAAATATTTTATAATCAATTTTGGCAGGCACGCTTCGAGTTTTAAACTCTTCCCCGTGTACAATGAAATGGCACTTTTTTACATGACATGCTTTTTTCCAGACCACTATAAATTAAGGAATTGGAGGTCTCCAGACAAACGCCATCGAAAGCGAGACAAAAATGCATCTTCAAACGATTTTGTTATCCGCCGTTTTGGTCCTGACTACATTGATGCAGGTGTGCTTGAGCATGCCTGACAGAGATGGTATTGTAAGTAGGATTGAACATATTTTAACTATTTTAACTAATTTATTAATAAGTTTTCAGATATGAAACATTTTTCATTAAACTATCAAGCCGCCACAAAATTCCCCTCCCACTCACTAAATATTCCGAAATTCGGTTGCCTCTGTTCTGTAAAGGCAAAACAGACTACGATTATCCGCCAAGAAGGGATGCCTTGGGAAAAGGATATTTTAAGACGTCTAGTGATCTGTCATTCGAAAGAATTCTAAAATCCGTTCATAAATCCATCTAAAATCTCTTACTACTATTAGGAATAGAAACAATGGTCGATTAATCGAATAATGAATATTTATAATTTTTACCATTTGAATATCATTTTTTTAAATCTTGTTCTTGAGGTTTCCGCTTTGGCAAACAAGGCCTGCATATACCTCTAATAATCCTTTATGGGACAAACACAAAACACGAATATCGAGACTTTTACCACAAGTGGCTGTCTCAGTTGTTCCAGTAACCTAATGGTACAAAATAATAAGATACAAACAGAAAAAAAGAAAGACGAAGGAAGAGGAAGCTTGAAAAAGAAAGAGGAAGAATACTTTAAAAAAAACTAATATTGTACAACTAAAAAGAAAAAGAAAAGGAGGAAGGAGAAACACGTGCAAACATGGACTCCCACAACGATCCTTCAGCATGGTACAGCTGTGCTCACCATTTGTTATTTTAGTTAAATAACTATTTGAACAGTATCCTCAATTTCTGTTCGATTACCATCCATGATTTCAATTTGAATGCTACGTGCTGAGTATTGAAATTCATTTTTCAAATCGAATAGTTGAATAAATTTAATAATCGATTAACTCGAATAGTTTCATGCCCAGTTACTAGTTCTATTCGAATTAATCGATTGTTAAATTCATTCGAGCTAATTGATTCTGGAAAATGCATTCGAAAACTCATCATGCCCATTAATAGTTCTTCGCACCCGGAAACTTTATAAGTTGTTGCTGTATTTGGAACTTTTATTTTCGGACTTTTTAGCTTGATTTCAAGAACAAATTTATAAATCCTCTTCAAAAGTGGACAACACAATGACAGGTTTTACTATCGCAGATAAAATAAATTTACAGTTCATAGGATCAAACACACATAACCAGGGGATGAGTGGGGACTGAACCCACGACCATACGTTTACGCGATTATCAAAGATGGGGTCGTAAGTTGTAAACTGCCTTTGGCCATCGGTTACTCCAGTGTGAGATCCCATGTCTAGTTCTAATGTGTATTCGCGTTACATCAAGAGAAAAACAACCCAAACTTCCGACCGTTATACTGGCATCCTTATGGTAGGCCCCAGACCTTGACTCTTTAGCTATCTACCACAGTTCATGTTCTTATCTACTTGGTCATTTTTCGGCTTCTCGTTACTGAAAATTTCTTCACAAAACTAAATAGGAAATGTGATCGACACTCGAATAATTTTTGAGTGTCTGTGTAAACTGCGCATTAAACACCTTTAACCCTTTGGCAGATGCTTTTAATATACTAACAACCTACGGTCTGTTGACTAAAGAAATCATTTATCATTAGATAAATTTCGGATTTTTATTCAGTATTAATGAATAAGTATTTTTTCCATATATATTGATATAGAATTATAAAATAATATTTGGCTTATAAAAGTTCCTTTGATTTATTTTTAAAGAAAACTCGCATAACTAAACAAAAAGAGATATTAATAAATATAATTAGAATATCTTTTCAATTGATTATTTACATTTTTTGATTTTTTCGTTATCTCAGATAAACATATAATATGTACAGCTGCGGAAAAAAAAAGTCCCACTTGCTCTTTATTTCGCCGTCCACTTGCTCTTTATTTCGTCGTACAGTAAAGTTATACATACCATTCGTTTGCAAATAACGCGTACTATAATTTACTATTAATATAATTTGCATCAGGGGCCCTCTTCATATTTAATTCTGCATCAACTTCGTTTTTCTCAATGGCAACCCCATATTTTGACTTTATTAAACGTAAGAAAACCTTCAAATTACCCTAAATATAAATTTTCACCCATTTTCTACGATAATTTCCGGAGATATTGCGAATTCATTTTTGCGCGTTTTTAAGGAACTTTCTGCAAATTGAAAAACGCTATTTGTAGGTTCCGAACTTTTCGCCTTTCATTTATTTCGCTCGCGAGAATTAAAAGAAATTAATATTATTTTCCAGGAAAATATTGTTCACATCTCTCTTAAAGTTTTTTTGTACTGAGAATATCAAGGGTAGAATAGAATATTTAGTCTGTGGTCCAAATGACCCGTGAGTTCAGAACTTCCTTGGTTCGTACACATGATTTAAGGGGAAAATGCAAAATGACTGCTTGCGATTTTCAAAATCTTTGTAATTTTGGTATTGTTATTGAGTATTTCCGTTGATGGTTCTCTTAGACAGGTGAAATGTTGGCAGGAGTTAGAGGCTGCTGTCTGCTCTTCTGACTACAAGCTTGAATATTACTCAGCTATGGATGAACTTGAAGAATGATTTCCTGATAAAAAATTTATTTGTTTGAATTTCAACTTTCTCAACTTTCTTCTTAGGGAGTATTTTGATACCTGAAAGTATTATTTATGTATCATCAAAAAATTAACTATTACAAAATATCATTATACGCGAGATTATTAGGATAGTGTGTACTGTCAATTATAAAAAATATAAAAGCAAACAAAATGGATATAATAAATAAATTTTGTATATCCAACACTAAAAATCTAAATTATTATTATTTTTTCAAACCGATAAAACAAAAATCTTTATTTTTCCAAACCGTATATAGTTAAGAATTTTTTTAATTGTGGACATAAGAAAACACCCTTTTTCCTAAACGCATGACAGTGTACTGATTACTTTCAATTAATAATTATATTAGTTTTAACAATATACACTCATGTCCATAAATTAAGGATAATTCAGAATCACACAGAAATTGATCTCTAAAATAAAAATTTCACCTGTGGAATGATCACACACATCTTGAAGAAGAATATGTAAATTACAGGAAACCACCAGATGGCGTGGATGGTACGTCACAATGACGAGAGTGTAAGAGAGGGGTATATAAGGAATGGTGGCAAAGAAGTAAAATTGTTCACAAGCGCTGTGAAAGCCTTTCAGTGCAAAAACCGCATAGTTATGGCACAAAAGAGGCATTTGGATGATGTTTTACGTTGCAGAATTATCGGACAACTGGAATGTGGACGTACCCAGCTGGAAGTATCCGAGGATGCCGACCCAATATTATCACCGTGCTTGTTATTTCACTTTCTTCATTTAATACTATCGTCTAACAATGTGCAATATTCTTAAGACATTTGGTGGTATTTTAATTTATAGTTAGATGAAAATTTAGACAGAAAAACGTGATTTTGAATTTTTGATAAAGTATGTGGAAGTCCAGAGACCTAATGTTTCTGATATTAAAAAAGGTCACATTCACGTCTAGAAAGTTGAGGATGTTAGTTTTTCAGAAATAGGACGTTGTATTAGAAGACATACATGTACTGCATCTAATTCTATAGCTAGAAAATATTTTATTTGGGGGAATATGGTAGCGGACGCAACAATACACTCTTTATAGAATCCCTATCAAACTGTAAAAACCTCTAATTTATTTGCTTCAAAATTTGATATTTTTCACTCTGATTTTGCACAAAATAAATCTAATTTACGTTTATTTTATGCAATTTTCAAAAACTTTTCACTTAGTAAATTTATATATGGTCCCTTAACTCATGACAATAACACATTTTATTTAATATAAACTAAACTACTGAACGTAAAAATTTGAAATTTTGCACAGACATGTAATATTAATTTCTGCATCTATTTCCATCGAAATTTGGCTACGTCGCTATTCATAATTTTTTTGAATATTAATTTAATAATTCATAATTCATATTCATAATTTATAAAAAATCTCAATAACATTAAATTATGTTTGGGTCGTTTAGTTCTAATAATACGAATAAAAATCAGCTTCTTACTACCAATATTATATGAGGTATGAATTGAAGTATGAAAAAATATTTTAACATAGGGGGAGAGGGATTTTGGGTGCTCATAACTCACTCATTTTCTGTCCAAATTTATTGAAAATTGGTGTCCGGGGTTAAAATGAGCTAAATTTTTGAAATATGAAGTGAAATCTTGGGGTTCCTATTGAGAAAAACAAAGTTGATGCGAATTTTAATATGTAGATGGCCCCTTATGCAATTTTTATGCATAGCAAATTAAAGTGTATGTCAATCGTAAACGATTGGTATCTGTAACTTTGCTGTACGACGAACGACGGCCGAAAAAAGTACAAGTGGGACTTTTTTATATCCGCAGCATACATGTATGGGGTGTCATTTATTTAAGCACAAGAAATAAAAATTATTTTTTTTCAAAAACTTCTAATTATAAAATGTTAATTAAAATATTAAAAGTAACTACAGCTATCCAATTTATGACATGTTCGACATGCTTTCCATTAATGACTATTATGTGGCACAGACGAAAAGCGAAATGCTTCACTACTGGCTGAAGGTTTTCTCTATACCATTTTCTCAATAAAATCATCTTTGAATGAAATTTTTGAATGTTGTGAGTTGATCAGTTGTTTTTAGCTTGTACCCGGTTGCTAATTCACTTTTAGACTCAAAAGGACTGTTTTTGCCCGAATAGTGGTCCTTGATGATCGAATCCTCTCAGAGAAGCTATACTATAAAATTTTCTCTTAAAAAGATGAACAACAACAGAAATTATGATGTTTTTTATCAAACACTTGACAAGCTTCCTCGAGTGCATCTGGTGTACAGCCCGTATGCCGAAGTTGGCGGCAATTGATCACCGTTTTCAGCTTCACATTGTTGTTTATAATCGAAGTTTAATTGCATCCAACCTGCATATCCTTAATTTTAATGTATGTTCTTGATTATGCTTTTTATTTAGAATTTAATTGTCCGTTTACTAATAAAAAATTATTCATATTTTACTACCTCTTAGGATCACTACGGTTGCGAATATGATATATGAATAAATCTTGAAAACATTTCTACTTTGGAATGAAAAAATGTAGCACTAAAATGTGTAAGTATGGATTGAACGTATAACTTTTGTTCGAACTGCACTTAGATTTATACATACATGCATATATGTATATATAGAGGAGAGGAGGGTATTATGGAATACCATTTACATTTCTAACTGTAACTTCATAGATTTTTAAATAAAATCCCCCAAAACAGCATGAGTACATGCTATAATGAATCGTAATGAAATGTCAATTGCAAAGAAATCCACAATTTATTTTATTGTTATAGAAAAAAATATTTTTTTAAAAAAGTTACGAACGGAGTATATGATGGAATAGTCGGGTAATATGGAATAGATGATTTAAACCGAGGAAAAGCAATTCATATTGCTTCATATATAGTTATTTGCTACTATAAAACTAAATTTTTATGTTTTGTAGTTCAAATCATTATATTGGAGTCATTTCTGCTTCGAGTCCATTTAGAAAAGTTGTAGATATAATCTTCTTTCTTTGCTCCGGTACAGTCATGCTGAGCCCACAGAGAACAGCTGGATCTTTGAATCCAAACTTATCGTCGTTGATCTTTAGAGAATTTTTCGTGACAAAAGATGCATTCAGCGTCTTTGTTTTCCGGTTCTTTAGTGGATGACATGAAATCCATTACAATATTACCAAGCATTCCATAATACCCGACACGCCATCTCGGAAAACGAACCTTTAAAACTAATTGGCAAAACACTGTCATCTAAAAAATAACCACAGTACAACAAACTACTATTCTCTTAGTGTACATTATGCGTAACATCCATGTTCATGTCACGTGTTTACCAGTAAGTTAAAATGTTTGAAAACTTATCTACAAAAACTCTTGAAAATCACAAAACATACTTTGTTCTGTAGCGAGTGGTACGGCAACAGAGAGCGGTCAACTCTTACTGCATTCTAAGACGGGAATCTTTCTTGAGTTGTTCATGGTATTCCCTTGTGGCAATAGCAATTAACAGAGCAAAGAACTCGGTATTCCATATTTCCCGACTATTCCATAATACTCTCCTCTCCTCTATATATGAACAAAAAAGGTAAGCAATTTAATGAAATTAATAAGCATTGGAAAAGAAAAAGGCACAAATCTGAAATATTTCATAACGCCAAGTAATTTTCAATTTTAAATCACATCATCACGATATTGTCACGATTTAGGGCTGCCTGCATGCAAAATTAAATTCTGCCGCCTTCAGCATGCTCCTTTTCACTGGCGTAAATTGACATGTAACATTGGAGGGGGGGGGGGGCAAAATGTTTCTTATTCTAGGAAAAACCATACTATGGCTTTTTTCGAAATTTGGCCCTGCGCTTTTTTCTACCTTATTTTTCTGTCAATTAGGAAAGTGATAAATTTTGAAATATAATGAAATATTTCGTGTTTTTTTTCATTAATAAAGCATTTGAAAACCTTAGAATTATCGTTCTTTAAATGTATTCATTGGATTTCACACTGTATAAGAAATCCTTCCCAGAAATCATTTTCCAGTAAATCGATAAAAATTGCATAAGGTATTATTAAAACCTTTTGCCATTTAGGATTGAGGCTTGAAATTAAATAAAAAGATCAACTGCATGCTCTTTTTATTTAGTTTCAAGGGGTTACATTAATTAAATATCTTTAAATATTCTGGATTTAATATCACAGCATCAAAATCGAAAGATTTCGTAACATAGAGCCTACTTTGCTTAATTTACAGAAACAAAATATATTATCACATGTAGAATGTATGCTTTTTTACATCTTTGAGACTATTTCAGTGGTAGGTTAAAAAATGGTGATTTTTAAATTCATTTTAATTTAAAATAAATTTGACTTAAAATCCTGACACTGTATGATATACCAGGAATCCAAGAATATCTGCCTCGCATCGCAAATATGTATAAGACAGAAAATAATACACATGAAAAAATACATTTTATCCTAAATTATACATAAAATATCCAATTTCTCCTATAAATAATTGATGTTACCAGGGTCGTACGTACCGAAGAAAAAAAAAATCGGAGAGAGTCTAGACGTTGGAAAAGGCTACAATTTTCACAAAAATACTTCATCATTGTCATTTTTTTAATAAAGATTTATATTTGGGGGACGGTTTGGACCCCCTGTATCCTCCTCCTTCTGTAAGGCTACTAAAAACCGAGCTGACTTATTTCCACATTGTTTGTTTCCTAGCTACATGTTCCCAGTGAAACGAATCTATGAGGCGGTATATAATACTTGGTTTAGTTATCCTCTGAAATGACGAGCAATTTGATTTTGTCGATGTCACCACCCGCATAGCAGTTAGCGCTGGGATGTTCCCTTCGAATAACGAAAATACGATAAATCTATAAATTTTTGGCACCCAGTCAAAATGTCGTAGACGTCCTTTAAGTACATAAACATTGACCAAACATTATTTGTCGACAGTGTCGATAAAATGGTCTAATACAAAATACAGTTTAAATACTTATTACTAAAACGACTGGAACAATTTTCTTGAACTGCTGCGCAACCATGCACTTTTGGAGTATATTACAATTTCGAATTATCGCATGCCAATACAACTGAACTCCAAACGCAGTGATCCTTCCGGATTGCTGCAAAATGGGAAACAAACATTGGTGGATGCAACCATTGGGGTCATCGCCGCTCTTCTACCGGGTCTGGTTATGTACATCGATGAGTCATACAAAGAGACCTACGTACTTTAGTCATTGGTTACATTTGGCCGTTTGATGACGTAGCTAAGTGCTAGAACCAATGAGTGAGCATCCGTAGGCCTCTTTGGATGACTCATCGGAATACACAAGCAAGCCCGGTAGAAGATCACGATCACCCCCAATACGACTCAGCCTACATTGAAGGATCTCAACCTGTGGGTATGGGCTTGACTACTAGATTGTTTGTTACATGTATTGCCTAACACATATCCGTTACGATATTTTGACCAAATCTTGGCAAAGATCGGAATGTTACCTGAACTCCTTCAGAAAAACTAATGGGGAAGAGATAAATTTACTAAAAATGTATACAAAAACTTGACCGTGTTACCTGAATTTAAAGATAAAAGGTACTTGTTATGTGACATATATTCTGTCGTTTGCATGTTTGTAATCAGGGAAAGACTTGCGGAGCGCGCGATATTACTTTGTTGTTCAAATGTATAGTATTGTAAGATGATTACTTTTACGTACTATTAAAATTATGTGTCTCTTTCTTTTGTAATTGTCTTTGTTCCAGCGCAAATGAATAATCATAACATTTTTTTAAGAATTTAGATACGACCAAGTGGAAATCGGGAATGAATAACGTATGATGAATCTCACAGTACTACAAATGGCAAATGAAGAAATTATTGCACTTTCTAAAATAATTGTATTGAACAAAAAATAAAAATTCGCATATAATGCTTGTTTCATTCCGTTAAAATATTTTTATACTGATATTTTTCTTTTTATTTTTTTACCTTTTCAGTCACAATTAAATAATATATTTCACTTTGAATAAAATAATTTTTCTTTTGATTATAAAGATTATATTTGTATTAAAATTATAAAATCTTAATCCTTAGCATTGAATTTTCAATTAAAATTGGATTTTCTTTATGTCCTGAAATTAGGAATATAATTTCCATCCTGTACGATATTAAAAGTAAAGTTTGTGTCCTCAGTTGTGGATGCAGGATCTAAAAGGGTCAAACAGATTCATATTATTTTTTTTTTATAATATTAATCGTTTGTTTTTTTAAATTACGCAATAGAGTATTCATTACTGACACTTGAGAGACTGAAACATCCATCTTCATTTTTATGGAGAAAAATGAAAGAATGCACATGATATCAAATTCTCTTTTCGTAAGACAAAGAAATAGAAAATAAAAAGACACTTTTCCACAGTTGAATTACACCCTAAAGCAATCGGTAAAAAACTTACTGAGGATTACGGATAAAGTTTTGTAAAACAAATTGTGTATGAAATGATGTTCATGATTTTTTTTTTTTTTTTTTTTTTTTTGACTGACTGACTGAAAATGTCGTTCTTGACTGACTGAATTGTCGTTCTTGACTGACTGAATTGTCGTTCTTGTCATTTGACTGACTGAAATTGCGTTCTTTTGAAAATATCAAATTCGAATTTCGTAAATGTAATTTTTAAAGTTATAATTGTTATTTTGAACTTTAAAAGTTATTTATTAACGTTATTTTAAAATTATGATCCACGGATGGAAGTGAAACTCCAGATTCTGCTCTTGTGTCTAGGATGCAAATCTAATAAGCTTTTAATTATTTCCAGCGAAATTCAATGTAATAAAACACAAATAACTTTATTCTGAGTAAGTACCTATATGTATAGTATCTCCTTTTCAAAGGAGACCAAAACTTCATTTCTTCCCGTAATACGAGTATATTAATCCCTTTATTTGAAATCTTAAGTCATTTTACAATCTAGAAAAAAAAAATATATCTGAGGTGGCGTCATTGCCCCGGTCTCTTATTATAATAGGTTTCTTTTCGACAATAACCATGGTACTTTACTGATTGCACAAAACATTTTTTGCTTCAATCTATCTTGTATTCTACAAAAAACTTTCGATATTGTAACTTCTACGAGCATCATGTGAACCATCATGCCGTGAACATCATTTATTATATGGCCCTGTTATGTTTCAAATAAAAATCTCTTTGCCATCAACAAAACCACACCATTGAATAGATAGAAATAAAATGCCAGAATAAAGAGTAAAATGCACTGTCGATCCCGCTTAATGAAACAGCCATTTTGCAAAAAAATAAGTAAATGAAAAAAATAAAATAAATAAATAAATTCTTATAAGCGGGATCATCTGTTATGGCGGATCACTTTGAAAAATTACTATGGTACATTGAAAATTTATTATATTAAGCGGAATTTCCCTTAACCCATTTTACATTAAGCGGGCACGACTATATTCAACTTTAAAATACTGAAAATCCACAAGTTTAGGTCGAATAGTTAAATAAGAAATGATAAGTAACACACATAAAAGCACCTTTGTTCAATTACATACAGAGTGTTTCCGAAATCACAGGAAAACCTTAAGGTAGGTAAAAGACATATAAAGAAGCATTTTTTGTATAGCGATTGGGGTGAAAAATAAAATACACGCTAATAAGTATTCTGTCTAAAATGTGTTTGGTTAAACAGCTTGGTAGTTTTGTTGTGTTGATTTGACAAAGGTTGCTTTTATTCAACCAAATCAATTTAACAAAATGCCTTTCTAAATTAATAAAACCATTTGGTTAAAATTTGGACCAATCAGAATCTTTTAACAATCAATTTACTCATGCGTCAATGGGCGGTGTAAGGCAGACGAAAGATCTGATTTTTCAAAAGTCAGTAAACGTCCATTTTATTAACCTTTTACAGACTGAATTTAAATGGGGAAAATTTTTTGTATAAGGTGGGATTTGTTTCAGGGTAAAAGATTAATTACTTTAATTGGCACAAAAATATTTAGTCAAAAATTGCTAAATTCAAGGTAGGAAGCATAGACTTGTTAAAAGTTTCCTGGACATTGAACATGTTACATTTATATTCGAATATTATATCATTATATGTTTTGTAGTTTTCTCTACTTGAGGGATGAAAGCTTGATATTAATTATTTTCGTCATCTACTAACAAAATTTAATAAATTTAAAATTAAATGAGTTTTACATTTCACTACAAATTATAAATGTTTTAAGTATGCAAAAAGGTTTCACTTATACCGAATATTGAATCAAAAATTGTTATATTTAATTTGCAGGATATTGCATGCCTGTAACAGGCTTTAGTTAAATGGAAAATCTATAGAGTTTATGCAGGAAGCGATTGGATTGTAAAATAACTAAGCATGCATATATGCTTGAAAAGTAAAGAATCGAGCTTTTCTATTTTGAGAAGTTTTAATGCAGAAAACAGAATTACTACATATTACTTCGAACAGTTTTAAAATTCTTTTGTATGTGAGTCATTTCCACGTCAAATCAAACAAAAAATTAGAAAAGTTCACCATGCCATTTCAGATTTTCCTCGAATTTTGTGTAAATGATTTGCAGGTTTATATAACCGCAATTCTCAATTTTGCAGGTGCTACGATAAATAATTATTGAGAAATTAATTATGATAATTTTTAGTTTTCCGCAAGATAGCCATTTTTTCTCTGAATTTCTTAAATGACTCCTTTAACTGTTGGAGTTACTGAAGTGATAATTTATTTCTAGGGATAACTTTTAAAGCTGATTCCAAATATTTTATCAAAACTTGTGTATCTACTATGGTTTATATATGAGCATTGCATTTGCTAAAAAACATAATGAATTTTTTTCAGCATGTTTGATCAGAAGCCCATATTTTAATTTTAATTTTTTTGTTGTTGTTAGATGGTGTACCAGGACATCCCAAAAAAATTTCATCTTGACTTTCCGCTAAGAAACTGACGAAGACAAAATGTTACTTTTCGTATGCGACTTTTCGTATATTAGGTCTTGAAATAAGTTTTAAAGAGCGTGTAACATTTTGGGCGATTTTCTCCAGATCTAAGGTGAGTACGTGTCATAAACAATTAAAAAGATCATGTGCCAAAGAATCTCTCATTAGGTAGATAGCCATCTTCTCACTTGTGCTTTAACCATTAAACTAAAACCTCACCAGATATAAGTACAATTCATCCTAAATCTGTCGCAAAGATATTGTTCTGTTGGAAAGTGTTTCATAATCGGTGCGCCTGGAACGATTTATATTTCATATTTGATTGATAAATACGTTAAAAAACATGCTGCACCTTAACTTTTGGAGATCAGTATATATAATTAAATGAAGATATATAGCACGTAAATTCCGGAAAGGACGGCAACGGTTGTAATATACAATCAGATCATTAACCTTGATATGCCCACAATATGAAATGCCCAAGGAAACATTTACTCTTTTCATTGAAAAAGTGTTCTTTTGAGTCAAATAACGTGAGTATAATAAAAAAAATTGTGAAAAAAGTTATTTCTTATACATTTTTCAATGGTAGTACTATTATTTTAAAACTGTTCTAAACATCAAAAACGAAAATTTAAAAAACATTATTTTGTATCTAGTGAAAAAGCGCGTATTTTCTTGCATAGAAATCGCTATTATTAAATTTTTTTTCATATTAAATATTATTAAAATAGTAAAAGCCAAGTTTCCTATCTTATCATAGGAAACTTGTTTTTTATTGCTGACTTTATCCTTGTTGCTTATGAATTATTTTTCATTCATTCATGCTGGTATCTCTGAACCTAAACTACTATTATTAATTAAAAGTACAATTAATGTTTTATGAGATCAAAATTACATTTTGAAACATTTTTCCCGTAAAAAAATAGCGTTTAAAGGATGGTAGCATAGATGCTACCAGGGTACTAGATGTTTAAAGGGGAAAAAAATGAGTCTCCCTCCTACTCTTCTAAAATGTGTCTTAGTAACAATGTGTCTATAAGCGCTGGACGAATTCCAAAATATTTCAAAATAAAATCTCTTTTGAATTTCGTGGCACTACCAGAGGGTTTCGTTACATATCTGTGAAGATACATTTCCGTGAAGAAGTGGAAGGAAATATTTTTCTAAATGTTTCCCGCTCGCGGATCTGGCATTCATCCAGTTGGATCTCAGGACGAGTTTTTAAGCAATCGAAATCACGTTTACTGCGTAAAAAAAAAGAAAAGAATAGAAAAGAAGGAAAGAAAGAAAGAGACGGAGACGAGAAAGAAGGAATCTCATCGTATGATCAAATTTTCTTGACTTCCAATTTGCAGCTATCATTCACTCAAAAGTTTTCTCCAAATATAACGTGAATACCTTTACAATCCCTAAAAATATCCTTCGCCCAAGGCACCCCCTTTCTACTCAGATGCACCCCGTGTAGGTGTGCCTTAAACACGATACACCTTTCAAGTAAAATGAAATTAGGATGCGCTTTGCAACAGCAGTACGTGTGTGTGTGTGTGTGGGGGGTAATCCTACGTAAGGGCTGTATGCCAAGGATGGGGGGTGACTTGGTCGGAGGACTTTTTAAGGGGTTCTAGCACGCATTCACTTTACATCCGGAGAAAACGAACCAAAACTACTAACCTCGACCAAAACTACTAAACAGATCGACAGCCACGGGATAGAACAGGTCAGACCACTGGACCTTCACACTTCAACAGATTTCCATAGCCTGATATCGGCAGGGCGACGGGCACTTTCCCTGGACACATCCATTTCAACGGTCTAAAAATTAACAACTTTACGACAAAATAAGAAAAGTATTAAATCTTTAAAAAAAACTGTGCATAAAAATTTAATTGCCATTTTCTCGTAAATTCACAAGAGTTGGAGGCTCATTCTCTGGTATTTTACTACAGTAAGGATATTTATTATTTGTGAAAATAATAAAGTTTAACTGTCATGTATACGAAAAGTCTTACTTATGAGCTGCTAATATTAGCGTGTACGTTCCCACAGAAATCCAGGGGAGAGAAACGTTCACCCAGGGCCCTAAAGAGGGTGGGGGTTAAGGGAGAGTCTCCCTCCGCTTAACACTCGCAAAATTCTATTAAATTTGGTAAAATTATATACCTAGTTGGCAAACTTGACGAAAAAATTTTTAACAAAAACTATATTTACTTTCTATTTCTGGTACACCTGGAAAAATTACACAAACCAAGTTGGCCAAAGTTAGAAGTTGGCAATATAGTTGATAAAAAAAAAATGAATAAGTTGGCAAAAACCGATATTTGACTTGGCAGTTTACCGACATCTCGTCCCCTAAAAAAGGTCTTAGCAAATGGCCCTGTGAGTCCACACTCCCAAGCACTGGCCAAACCGGTGCTGCTTCACTTTTCGTATTCTTATGGGAACGAAGTTCAGTGGTCAGGCCACTGCGGGACCCCCTGCAGTGCATTAAAAGATGTTATCAATCATTGTTTTGATTCCCGACATCTCGCGAACTGTCTCCAAACGTGGAGACAGCGGGTGATCTTGGAATATTTTCTTGAGATGTGGCCAAATATAAAATTTTGCGTCATACATCAAAATATTATTAACAGTATTTATAAATAATTCATTGACTATTTTCAACTTTCATTTATTTGCAACTATTTTCACTTTCCGTGCTTTGAAAGCTTCAATAGGAGGGTTGTATTTTATGGCAGTATTGTACATGGAGTAATCTAAATCATAAGAAAACTGGGTTATTATGGCACTGATTGAGAGTTCTGATGGTATCCTGTGTTTGGTGCCTTTCTGAATGAGTTTTTGTAATTGTAAATCTTTAATTATGGCAAGATCCCCAGTCATAATGTGTCCATAATCCCTATTAATGAAGCTTCTATAATGATTTTCAGTGAAATATTGGGTGGTGTATCCAGAGGGTTATACTGTTTAGCGAAGGAGTTATAGTTAAATATTTTCCTACCTAAAGTTAAGTACTTTCAAGATAAAAAGAATAAGAAGAATAAAATAATAACTATTTTACATTATTTCTGCATTGAAACCAATATCACACAAATGTTAAAACCTGAAACAGTGCAATATATTTAAAGCGTATCATATTCCATGCGTCGCCCCTATTTTTTTTCCTTATTAAGTCGGAAAGTGTATTATTATTCATGAGTGTGCCGTATTTGTCATCCTTGTTCCTTAAAACACATCTTTGGAATTGAAATCGACCTTAAAATCGCATACTAAAACTGTTTTAAAATCTTCGCCAAGCATATTAGAACTATACTTCAACATTTTAAATACTATTTGGAATGGGCATCATAATCCATGAGTGTGCTGTGATTTTTTTCCGCGTTCCATAAAACGCTTGTTTGGAATTGAAAATCTATGCAACCTTATGCAACACTCAACATTTTATTCTTCCCCATCCACGTTCATCTTGCAAACACATTCGAAAAGTGCTTCATCGTAACAAATCGTGCATAGGCAAGTCATGTCGACATTAAAAAACCTGCTTGGTTTTAATAGCACTGTATTCCTTTTCAAAAGAAACCACTTTCTTATTACGCACTGTATAATAAAAATTATCATAATCCATACGTCGTTCCTGTTTTCTTCCTTATTTTAATCAGTTGGAATGTGTATGATTATTATTGAGTGCGCCGAATTTTTCTTCCTTATTCCATAAAGCACTTTTCAGGAATCGATATCTACATTAAAATCGCCTACAAAAATTATTTTACAATCTTCTCCAGGCATATTCTAACTATACTTTTCCTTTGTAATAAAATGTGGCATTAGCCAGTTTATAGCCAAATTTCGAAGATATCGCCAAGCTTAGTTTAGTTTTGAAGTCTTATGTTTTGGCGCCAAATTTGTTGATTAATCATCAAAAAATGCATACCTTAGCGGCTTTCAGCATTTCATCCCCCCCCCCCACGTGCTGTTAATAAAATAAAAGAAATTGAAAAGTGACTCAACGTGATAAATCATGTAGAATATTTATGTCGACGATTAAAAAAAAACTGATTATTTTGATAGCACAGCACAGCTGATAAGAAAAGAAAAATCTGAGAAAGTTCCATATTTTGAATAAGCACTACAATGAGGTATTAAAAACGTATCATAATTCATGCGTCGGCTTTATATGTCTTCCTTGGTCCATTACACTGGAAAGTTATCACATTTCATGAGTTTGCCTTATTTGTCTTTTCCTGCTTTCATAAAACACTTTTTACTTCCTTGTACGGAATAAAAGGAAGTAATGTGATCGCAAAAAATTTCGAGAGCCAGATTCGACGAAATAACCAAATTTTGTTGATCTTTAAATTTACTTTGAAGAATTTTTGCGATGCATCTCATCGTACGCTAGCATGCATGTTCATACAAATGCATGTACAACCCATTTTGACCGTCCACGGGTGTATTTCGCGTCCCGTTTTTCCATGCCGTCCTTACGTACGTAAATATTTTTGATTAAATAGACATGCAAGGAAGCCATGTGTTGTCCACATCAGATTTGAACAAATGATGTCGGTAAAGAACCTTTCAAGCTCTAAATAATATCTTGAAGAATTTAATATGCAAATTTCCATCTGGATTCTAAAGTTTTATACATGTCTGGCTTTTCATCAACCGCATTTCTTTTGACAAATTTTGTCTTACCAAATTGATCATTTCAAAATCAGCTTACCGAACACGAATAGCTCCTAAATAAAGCATTCGATTTCGCTCAAATTTGGTATGTATATTAAAAACTACCCTTGGACGACTGCTATTGATTTTGGTGTATAGGACTTTTTTTTTTTTTTTTTTTTTTTTTACAGGGCTACAAAAAAGAATTCTTGTACATTACGGCCTATAGACGGAAATTCTTGAAATTGCTCTAGCGTCCGTTCCAGTGACATAACCACTCTATACACGGTGAGGCCGCCTACTCGAAACTATCTTCTTCATTAACTGCATTCATTCTAGAATGTAGTCTCAAACGTATACCTGTAGGAAATGTTCTAACATATAAATTCATACAGTTTTCAAAAGGGAATATCTCAATTTTTCTTTTCAACCTAAGGAAAAAAAGAATTTTGTAAGTCATAAAACGAAAAGTTACTTCAGGCTCAGAGGATTAGCTTAATTAAGTTTTTATTCTGTTTTAGTAATAAACCAACTCTAAAACATTAGGGAAAAGGGATTTCAGCTTTATTAATTTTCAGATTTGAAGGATTGCCGCAAAAGGGGAGATTGTGCATGTCACGGGAATTTGAAGTTACTATCTTGCAGTACTAACAGAAAAAAAATCTCTATACTATATCCTTCAGTAGAACAAAAATATTCTCTCGTATTGTACCATTATTATGCATCTCCAATCGTTAGCTGTGTTACTCAAGAGATGAAGCTGCCTTTCTCTTTAGTTTGTGTTGAATCCGTGAACTTTTTTGTTGTTCTCTTGCAAACGTGAATAGTTGGAGCTATTTCCTTTCTACAGCGCACTCTTAGATTCTCAGTGAAAACAAAATTCTCATTACAATAAAAAAATCTCTCTTGCTTGGTACCATTAATATGAAGCTCCAATCGTTAGTACATGTGTTTCTCAAGAGATGAAACGGCCTTTCTTTATAGTTTGTGTTGAATCTTTGAACGTTTTTGCAGTTTTTCCCTCAAACGTCAATAGTTTGAGATAATTCCTTTTTGCAGCAAACTCTCCAATTCTCAGCGAAGAAAATATTCTCAATACAATAGTAGAAAAAAATCTCTTCTTTAGTACCAAAATGATGTAGCTCCAAACATTTGTTCTTGTGTTGCTCAAGAGGTTTGGACATTTCGAAGAAACAGTTTATCGAGATCTATGACTGTTTTATGACCTTCATCTTAGCTGTTCCTTTATTCCTTTTGGCAGTAAACCCTTAAATTCTCAGTGAAAAAAAATACTCTCATGACAATAGTAAGAAATGTTTCAATATCCATTCAAACAGATTTCGATATAAAGTGTCACAATTTTTCTTTTCCTACTAGAAAAAATCTTTAAGTGACGTTATCTTAGATCAGATAAAAATTCACAAACATTTCATAATCAATTTTGACAGGCACGCTTCGAGTTTTAAACTCTTTCCCGTGTACAATGAAATGGCACTTTTTTACATGACATGCTTTTTTCAGACCACTATAAATTAAGGAATTGGACGTCTCCAGACAAACGCCATCGAAAGCGAGACAAAAATGCATCTTCAAACGATTTTGTTATCCGCCGTTTTGGTCCTGACTACATTAATGGAGGTGTGCTTGAGCATGCCTGACCACGACGGTCATGTAAGTAGGATTCAACATATTTTACCTATTTTAACTAATGTAATAAGTTTTCAGATGTGAAACGTTTTGCATTAAACTACCAAGCCGCCCCAAAAATCCCCTCCACATCCTAAATATTACAAAAATTGCCTGCCTCTGATCTGTTAAGGCAAAACACATTAGGATTATCTGCCAAGGACGAATGCCTTGGGCAAAGGATATTTTAAGGGGTTCTAACTGATGATCTGTCATTCGAATGAATTCTAAAATCCATTCATAAATCCATCTAAATTAGCACTAGAATAGAAACAATGATCGATTAATCGAATAATGAATATTCACAATTTTTACCACTTGAATACCATTTGTTATTTCAGTTAAATAACTATTTGAACAGTATCCGCAATTTCTGTTCGATTACTATCCATGATTTCTATTTGAATGCTACGTGCTGGGTATAGATGCATTTTCCAAATAGAATAGTTGAATAAATTTAATAATCGATTAACTCGAATAGTTTCATGCACAGTTACTAGTTCTATTACGATTAATCGATTGTCAAATTCATTAGGACTAATCGATTTTTGAAAATGTATTCGAAAACTCATCATGCCTATTACTAGTTCTTCGCACCCGGAAGGCTTAAAAGTTGTTGCTGAATTTGGAACTTTTATTTTCCGACTTGTTAGCTTGATTTCAAGATCAAATTTATAAATCCTCTTCAAATAAAGTGGACAACACTATGACAGTTTTTACTATCGCAGATAAAATTAATTGACAGATCATAGGATCAAACACACATAACTAGGAGATGAGTGGGAATCGAACACACGACCATACGTTTACGCGATTATCAAAGATGGGTTCGTAAGTAGCAAACTGCCTTTGGCTATCGGTTCCTCCAGTGTGAGATCCCATGTCTGGTTCTAATGTGCATTCCCGTTACATCAAGAGAAAAAAACCCAAACTCCTGACCGTTATTCTGGCATCGTTACGGTAGGCCCCAGGCCTTCACTCTTTAGCTATCTACCACAGTTCAGGTTCTTATCTACTGGGTCATTTTGCAGCTTCTCGTGACTCAAAATTTCTTCACAAAACTAAATAGGAAATGTGATCAACACTCGAATACTTTTGACTGTCTGTGTAAACTGCGCATTCAAAGCCTTTAACATTTTGGCAGATGCTTTTAATATACTAACAACCTGCGGTCTGTTAAGAAATCATTTATCATTAGTTGAATTTCGGATTTTTATTCAGTATTAATGAATAAGTATTTTTTCCTTATATATAGATATAGAATTATAAAATTATATTTGGCTTATAAAAATTCCTTTGATTTATTTTTAAAGAAAACTCGCATAACTGAACAAAAAGAGATATTAATAAATATAATTATAATATCTTTTCAATTGCTTATTTATATTTTTTGTATTTTCGTTATTACAGATAAACATATAATAATACATGCATACAAGTATGGGGTGTCATTTATTTAACCACATGAAATAAAAATTATTTTTTTCAAAAACTACTAATTAAAAAATGTTAATGAAAATATTAAAAGTAACTACAGCTATCCAATTTAAGACATGCTCGCCATGCTTGCCATTAATGGCTATGATGTGGCACAGACGAAAAGCGAAATTCTTCACTACTGGCTGAAGGTTCTCTCTATACCATTTTCTCAATAAAATCATGTTTGAATAAAATTCTTGAATGTTGTGAGTTGATCAGTTGTTTTTAGCTTGTACCCGGTTGCTAATTCACTTTTAGCCTCAAAAGGACTGTTTTTGCCCAAATATTGGTCCTTGAAGATCGAATGCTCTCAGAGAAGCTATACTATAAAATTTTCTCTTAAAAAGATGAACAACAAATGAAATTATGATGTTATTTATCAAACACTTGACAAGCTTCCTCGAGTGCATCTGGTGTACAGCTCGCATGCCGAAGTTGGCGGCAATCCGATCACCGTTCTCAGCTTCACAATGTTGTTTATAATCGAAGTTTAGTTGCATCCAACTTCCATATCCTTAATTTTAATTTATGTTCTTGATTATAATTTTTATTCAGAATTTAATTATCCTTTTAATAATAAAAAATTATTTATATTTTACTATCTCTTAGGATCACTCCGGCCACTCACATGAATAAATCTTGAAAACATTTCTATACTCGAATGAAAAAAATGTAGCACTAAAATGTGTAAGTATGGATTGAACGTATAATTTTTGTTCGAACTTAGCACTTAGATTTATACATATATATATATATATATATATATATATATATATATATATATATGAAGCAATTTAATGAAATTAATAAGCATTGGAAAAGAAAAAAGTACAATTCTGAAATATTTGATAACGCCAAGCAATTTTCAACTTTTAAATTATATCATCACGATATTGTCACGATTTTATGTTTGGGTTTGCCTACATGCAAAATTAAATTCTGTGCTTTCAGCATGCCCCTTTTCACTCGCGTAAATTGACATGTAACATTGTAGGGGATTGGGGGAGGGGGTGCGGGCAAAATGTTTCTTATTTTAGGAAATACCATACTATGGCCTTTTTCGAAATTTGGCCCTGCGCTTGTTTCTACCCTATTTTTCTGGCCATTAGCAGATTGATAAATTTTGAAATATAATGAAATTTTTCGTGTTTTTTTTCATTAATAAAGCATTTGAAAACCTTAGAATTATCGTTCTTTAAATGTATTCATTGGATTTCACACTGTATAAGAAATCCTTCCCAGAAATCATTTTCCAGTAAATCGATAATAATTGCATAAGGTATTATTAAAACCTTATGCCATTGAGGATTGAGGATTGAAAAGAAATAAAAAGATGAACTGCATGCTCTTTTAATTTAGTTTCAAGGGGTTACATTAATCAAATATCTTTAATATACTGCATTTAATATCACGACATCAAAACCGAAAGATTTCGTAACATAGAACCTACTTTGCTTAATTTACAGAAACAAAATATATTACCACATGTAGAATGTATGCTGTTTTACATCTTTGAGAATATTTCAGTGGTGGGTGAAAAAAATGGTGATTTTAAATCCATTTTAATTTAAAATAAATTTGAATTAAAATCCTGACACTGCTATGATATGCAGGGAATCCCGAATACCCCCCTCTCATCGCAAATATGTAAAACACAGAAAATAATACACATGAAAAAATACATTTTATCCTAAATTATACGTAAAATATCGAAGTTTTCCTATAAATAATTGATGTTACCAGGGTCGTACGTACACAAGAAAAAAAAAATCGCAGAGAAAACTCTTCATCATTGTCATTTTGAAATAAACATTTATATTTCGGGGACTGTTTGGACCCCCAGGGTAAGGCTACTAAAAACCGAGCTGACTTATTTCCACATTGTTTATTTCCTAGCTACATGTTCCCAGTGAAACGAATCTATGAGGCGGTATGTAGTGCCTGGCGTAGTTATCCTCTGAAACGGCGAGCAAATTGATTTTGTCGATATCTCCATTCGTATAGCAGTTAGCGCTGGTATTTTTCCCTACGAATATCGAAAATATGATAAATCTATAAATTTTTGGGACCCACTCAAAATGTTGTTGACGTCCTTTAAGTATTTAAACATTGACCAAACATTATTTGTCGGCATCACACTACAGTGTCGATAAAATGGCCTAATACAAAATACCGTTTAAATACTTATTACTCAAACAACTGGAACAATTTGCTTGAACTGCTGCGCAACCTCGCATTTTTGGAGTATATTAGGTCCTACAATTAGAGACCTACAATTTCGAATTATCGCAAGCCAATGCAACAGAAGTCCAAACACAGTGGTCCTTGGGGATTGCTGCAAAATGGGAAACAAACATTGGTGGATGCAACCATTGGGGTCATCGCGGCTCTTCTGCCGGGTCTGCTTATGTACTTCGATGAGCCATCCTGAGACCTAAGGAAGTTTTTCATTAGTTATATTTGGCCGTTTGGTGGCGTAGCTAAGTGCTGGAACCAATAAGCGAGCATCCGTAGGCCTCTTTCGATGACTCGTCGGAATGCACATGCAGGCCCGGTAGAAGATCACGATGAACCCGATGCGACTCAGCGTACATTGAAGGATCTCTACTTGTGGGTATAGGCTTGACTACTAGATTGTTTGTTGCATGTATCCTAACATATATCCCTCACGAAATTTTGACCAACTCATGGCGAAGATCGGAATGTTGCCTGAACTCCTTCAGAAAAACTAATGGGGTAGAGGTAAAAAATTTACTAAAAATGTACACAAAAACTTGACCGTGTTACCACAATTTCAAGATAAAAAGTACTTGTTATGTGACATATTTTCTGTCGTTTGCATGTTTGTTATCGGGGAAAGACTTGCGGAGCGCGCGATATTACTTTGATGTTCAAATGTATAGTATTGTAAGATGATTACTTTCACTGACTATTAAAAACATGTGTCTCTTTCTTTTGTAATTGTCTTTTTCCAGCGTAAATGAATAATCATAACATATTTAACAGAATTTAGATACGACGAAGTGGAATTCGGGAGTGAATAACGTATGATGAATCTCACAGTACTACAATCAGCAAATGAAGAAATGACTGCACTTTGTAAAATAATTGTATTGAATAAAAAATAAAAATTTGCATATACTGCTTGTTTCATTCTGTTAAGATATTTTTATGCTGATTTTTTTCTTTTTATTTTTTTACCTTTTCAGACATAATTAAATAATATATTTTTCTTTGAATAAAATAATTTTTCTTTTGATAATAAAAATTAAATTTGTAGTAAAAAAATAAAGTATTAATCCTTATCATTGAATTTTCGATGAAAATTGGATTTTCTTTATGTCCAGAAATTAGGAATATAATTTCCATCCTGTACGATAGTAAAGGTAATGTTTGTGTCCTCAGTTGTGGATGCACGGTCTAAAAGGGTCAAATAGATTCATATTAATTTTTTTGATAATATTAATTGCTTGTTTTATAATTACACAATAGAGTATTCATTACTGACACTTGAAAGACTGAAACATCCATTTTCATTTTTATGAAGAGAAATGAAGGAATGCACGTGATACCAAATTATCTTTTCGTAATACAAAGAAAAAGAAAAAAAATTTCCCCAGTTGAATTACACACTAAATCAATCGGTAAAAACTTATTGTGGATTACGGAAAAAGTTTTATAAAAAAAAATTGTGTATGAAATGAGGTTCATATTTTTTTTTTTTTTTTTTTTCTTTTTCTGAAAAAAGTCGTCCAAAGTCAAAAGAACACTTCTCAAGGAAATGTTTTGGGTTCTTTTGAAAATATCAAATTCGAATCGCGTAAATGTAATTTTTAAAGTTATAATTGTTATTTTGAACTTTAAAAGTTATTTATTAACGTTATTTTAAAATTATGATCTTCAGATGGAAGTTGAAACTCCAGATTCTGCTCTTGTGTCTAGGATGCAAATCTAATAAGGTTTTAATTATTTCCAGCGAGATTCAGTGTAATAAAACACAAATAACTTTATTCTGAGTAAGTACCTATATCTATAGTATCTCCTTTTCAAAGGACACCAAAACTTCATTTCTTCCCGTTATACGTTTATATTATATCCGTTTATTTAAAATCTCCAGTCATTTTACAACCTAGAAAAAAAAAAAAAAAATCTGTGAGGTGGCGTTAGTACCCCTGTCTCTCGATTATAATAGGTTTCTTTTCGACAATAACTATGGTATTTTACTAATTGCACAAAAAGTTTGCTGCTTCAATCTATCTTGTATTATAAAAAAAAATTTTGATATTGTAACTTCTACGAGCATGGTGTGAACCATCATGCCGTGAACATTATTTATTATATCGCCCTGTTATGTTTTCAATAAAAATCTCTTTGCCATCAACAAAACCACACCATTGAATAGATAGAAATAAAATGCCAGAATACAGAAGAAAATGCTCTGTCGATCCCGCTTAATGAAATAGCCATTTTGCCAAAAAATAAGTAAATGAAATAAATAACTAAATTCTTATCAGCGGGATCATCTGTTATGGCGGATCACTATGACAAATTACTAAGGTACATTGAAAATTTATTATATGAAGCGGAATTTCCCTTAACCCATTATTTATTAAGCGGGCTCGACAGTATGCAACTTTAAAATACTGAAAATCCACAAGTTTAGGTTGAGTACTTAAATAAGAAAAGGTAAGTAACACACATAAAAGCACCTTTGTTGAATTACATACAGAGCGTTTCCGAAATCTCTGAACGGAACAAACCTTTAGGGTAGGTAAAAGACATATAAAGAAGCATTTTTTGTATAGCGATTAGGGTGAAAAATAAACAAGGCTAATAACCGACAGGCTAATAACTGTTCTGTCTATAATGTGTTTGGTTAAACAGCTTGGTAGATTTGCTGTGTTCATTTAACAAAGGTTGCTTTTATTCAACCAAATCAATTTAACGAAAATCCTTTCTAAATTATTAAGAGCATTTGGTTAAAATTTGGACCAATCAGAATCTTTTAACAATAAATTTACTCATGCGTCAATGGGCGGAGTAAGGCAGACGAAAGATCTGAGTTTTCAAAAATAGCCAGTAAACGTTCATTTTATTATCTTTTTGCAGACTGAATTTAAATGGGGAAAAAATTTTGTATAAGGTGGAATTTGTTTCTGGGTACAAGATTAATTACTTCAATTGGCACAAAAATATTTAGTCAAAAATTGCTAGATTCAAGATATGAAGCATAGACTTGTTAAAAGGTTCCTGGACATTGAACATGTTACATTCATATTCGAATATTATATCATTATATGTTCTGTAGTTTTCTCTACTTGAGGGATGAAAGCTTGATATTAATTATTTTCGCCATCTACAAATAAAGTTTAATAAATTTAAAATTAAATGAGTTTTACATTTCACTTCAAATCATATATGTTTGAAGCATGCAAAAAGGTTTCACTTATACCGAATATTGAATCAAAAATTGTTCATATTAAATTTACAGGATATTGCATGAGTGCAACAGGTTTTAGCTAAATGGAAAATCAATAGAGTTTATACAGGAAGCGATTGGATTGAAAAAAATAAGCATGGATATCTGCTTGAAAAGTAAAGAATCGAGCTTTTCTATTTTGAGTAATTTTGATGCAGAAAACAGAATTAATACATATTACTCCGAACAGTTTCAAAATTCTTTTGCATGTGAGTCATTCCACGTCAAATCAAACAAAAAATTAGAAAAGTTCACCATGCAATTTTAGATTTTCCTCAAATTTTGCGTAAATGATTTGCAGGTTTATGTAACCGCAATTCTCAATTTTGCAGGTGCTACGATAAATAATTACGGAGAAATTAATTATGAAAATTTTTAGTTTTCCGCAAGATAGCCATTTTTTCTCTGAATTTCTTAAATGACTCCTTAACTGTTGGAGTTACTGAAGTGATAATTTATTTCTAGGGGTAACTTTTAAAGCTGATTCCAAATATTTTATCAAAATTTGCGTATCTCCTATTGTTTATGTATGACCATTGAATTTGCTAAAAAAGATCGTGATTTTTTTTTTGCATGTTTGATGAAAACATATTTTAATTTTATTTTTTTTTCGTTGTTGTTAAGATGGCATGCCTCTACCGTTGCCTACGTAATACTACTCAAATCTGGGAGAAGGTCGTGTTTTTTAGCAAGAAAACGGACGAAAACTTAGTTCACTAAAATGGCAGCTAGGGGGCTCTTATGACCCTTCAATGTTTGTGTTTTCTAGCTGCTTGAATGTAAACAATGATGTGTTGAGTTTTCGAGACGTTTAAATATGTTACATGTGGAGAAAACCGACCAAAACTCCAGATCGTTAGATCGACAGCCACGCGATAGAACAGGTTAGAACACTGGACCTTCACACTTCAACAGATTTCCAGAGCCTTGAGTTGGCAGGGCGATCGGGGCACTTTCCCTGGACACATCCATTTCAACGGTCCAAAAATTAATAACTTTACGACAAAGTAAGAAAAGAATTAATTCTTAAAAAACCTGAGCATAAAAATTTAATTGCCATTTTCTCTTAAATTCTCAAGAATTGGCGGCTCATTCCCTGTTATTTTACTACAATAAGGATATTTATTATTTGTGAAAATAATAAAGCTTAACTGTCATGTATTCAAAAAGTCATACTTATGACCTGCTAATATTAGCATATACCGAGAGAAACGTTCACACATGGAGTGCAGAAAAATATGTCTAATTTACTACACTAGAAGCCACGTGGTGTCAACATTTTTTTTTTTTTTTTTTTTTTTTTTTTTACGTGTGACTACAATGTTCCATAATGGTCCTAGGTAAAGAAAAAGAAACATTTTTTTTTTTCAATGTAGAAATCACGTCATCGTAAGCTATGGCATTACTCTTAGAAAAGAAACTCGGTGAATTAACTAAATAGATTAACTGGACTACGTGGGATTCCTTTTACAGAAAGCAAAAGCGTGACGTCATAAGTAAAAAGTTGCGTAAGATTCAAAAACTGTTCTAAAATTTACGTCATTTCCGAAGCTTGTGCTGTTCTACATAAATGGACATTTTTCACTAGGTTAAAAAAAAGCCTTTTTTGTTTACTACTGAACCATGGAGGTTTTAAATATTTAAATTGAGCATTTCGCATGAATTGTTTTCGGCTTTAGACATGGTCATTTTAATTGTTGTAGTTATGTAATGGCAACATTATATTATGAATTCAGAAACAGACGATTTGTTGCGATAATAGGAATCAAACCACAACGTTCCGTGTGAAAAAGTATCTTGCATATGTTAAATTAAATGTGTTTGTTACATCCATCATTTCTCAGAGCAACTAAAAAACGATAAGTAATCCAATGTTAATATATCCGACGGAAGTCTGAAAAAAAAGAGACTTCCTGAACTGTTTTTAAATACAATTTTTTTAACGATCAATGTCATTGGTTACTAACACAGCAAAACTGTTTCGTGCTTGAGATTAATATGATAGAAAAGCATTTATGAGAAATATCTCGGAAAGAACGTCCATGTAAAATTCACAATCAATATTGAACACTTTTTTTTCTACGATACAAAATGTTTTCGTGCAAAAAAGGAATATATTCATGAATTATGAAAACTTTTTTAAATTTCCAATCATGATGGTATAAAATCCGCATTGTCATAATAACGAAGTGTCCTATAATGGTACTTGTTTTCACGATATTTATATTGCATACGCCTCGAAACGGAAATTTTTGCTTTAAAATCAATCGTTTCCTATAGTAACGATTGTTTGGCTTCAGATGGTGCTGCCATTCGATGTTACTAATTTAACAAAGATCATGCATATTTTCGACTTAAATTTGTAACAATGACAGCGTGCTTACTGGGAAGGTGCCTCTATAATTGTATAAAACAATCATTTATGAAACAGCCTTTTTGTTCTTAGACAAACTTTTAATAATTTATGTGGATGGCTGCTTCGCTAATGAACTAGAATATGAAATTAATGTTAGAACAATTTGTAGAACTTGAAATTATTGTCCTTTTTCTTTAAAAAACAAAAAAACAAAACTAGGAGCCAAACCCCTAAACTCGCTACGCTCGCTTTCCGAATGAGGCATTCGGCCCCTAATGAGGTTTATTCGTAAAAAAAAATCTGATGTGACCAACACATGACTTCCTTGCACGTCTATTAAATCAAAAATGTTTTCTACGCTATTCCTCTAAACTTATTTGTTTCAAAGAGATAAAATATCAATAATAGTAAGGTTTAGCGATTTCTAGCCAAATATTTCGATATCGCCAAGCTGAGTTCAATTTGAAAGATATCCTTCTGACACTTTATTTGGCGATATTTCACCAAAAGCCGACAAACTTGAGATAGTTTGCGAAATTTTGGGGATAGCCAAAGTAGTCATTGACCACAGACTTTCAATGAATTGAATGCATCCATACACCTCAATGTATTTAAAGTCATTTGGCTCACCCTGTAAATGAATTCCCACTCGATTGCTGTCAAAAAAGATATTGAAAACAGTTAGATATTATAATATAGTTCTAAATACAAAAGTTCAAAATTTTACGGGTTAAAGTTTTAGAGTTATACAAAATGCGAAATAATTTTTGGTGCCAAATCTGGCGCTATTTCGGCGAAACTCGTCAATGTCGACGACATTTGGCGAGATTTTAAGCATGGACCAACAATGATTGATTATCACCAAATTTGGCGATATTTCACCAAAACCCGCCAAGAGCGATTACAAATGGCGATACTTTGGGCATGGACCAAATGAATGACTATCGCCATTTTGGGCGGCATTTCGGCAAAACTCGCCAAGGTCGAGGACAGACGGCGAGATTTTGGGCATGTACCAAACAATGACTGTCTACAATTGTATTATATTGAAGATGCCCATAGACATTAAAGAAATGAAATTCTTTTCGGTGGTCCTGTAAATAAACTCTCCAGTAGATTGGAACCAAAAATCGAGATGCACAACTAGATGTTACAACAATCTTATATAGGAAATTTCATAATAGTTTTTGAGATTTGAGAGTTAAATATGCACACACGTGCACCAAACGTCGCCAAGCTTGGAGACTTTTGGCATAGTTCTTGAGGGAGGCACGTGACCGTGGTCGGACCATTACCTAACTTATGTGGTAGGACGGTATTGTGCTTGTAATGGATGAATGCCCCTAAAATTGCCATTGACCGTAATGTATATATTGCTTGTGTTTAAACTTAATAGGTAGGCTGCTCTCAGAGGTTATATTGACCGTAATGTATTGGAAATCTTTTGAGTGTTCCTGTAGCAGAACTGTAAATGATAAAGACACTTTTTTTACTGGAGAAATTCATTTTCTAACTCTTTACAGCATATATCACTTCTGAGTCGTTTGAAATAGCACAATACCTCTAAAAAACGCTTTGATGAATTTCGGCCCACAGAGCGTAATGTATTTCGAATCTTTTAGGCGGTTCTGTAGATAAACTATCCAGTCGAATGGAACCGAAAGGGGAGATGCACAACTAGATGTTACAACTATCCAAAATATGAAGTTTCTACTTTCTACGCCTAATAGTTTTTGAGTTAGGCGAGTTTAATGAATTTCGGCCCATAGAGCATAATGCATTTCGAATCTTTTGGGCGGTCCTGTACATAAACTATACATTCGATTTCGACCAAAAGAGGAGGTGTACAACTAAATCATAGAAAAATCCTAAATATCAAATCTCAACATTCTACGACGAATAGTTTTTGAGATATGCATCTTACATACATGCGTACGTACGTACAGACGGCATGGAAAAACTGACCACAACAGACTCGCCGCTGGTCAAAATGAGTTGCAGACGCGTTAATAGGATCGTGCATGCTAGCCTACGATGACATGCATCGAAAAAATTCTTAAAATTAAATTTAGAGGTAGTCAAAATCGTTTTTTTTTTTTGTCGAAATTTGGCCCCCAAAATTTTTCGGGATCACATTACTACCTTATACTACGTACAAGGAAGTAAAAAGCATAATTTCAATAGACAAAACCCAAAGATTGAATGAGATAGAATGTTACCCAGCTACACATTGCTTGGTTATTGCATGTTCCTCGGCACACAAAATTTTAAACTTCACACTATTTTTAATTATATAAAACCTACGGAGAACATTGTGTATTTGCCACTCATGGCGATATTTCATAATTTGACGACGGACGTGTATGTATAGTTAATAATTAGTTCTAAGAAAACAGTACTTCACATGTTTCCTTTGATTAAAACTACAGAACAGCTAAAATAGCTTGCCACCAATGGCGACTTCATTATTTGGCGATTTACACATACTCATAAACGATAATTACTGCTCATGTAAGGTTACCGGGAAAACTGTTATCCATATATTCATATACATGATCCTTTGCAGATTGGCGTATTTAACACCACGAAATATATCAATTATCTCGCTGCGCTAGGAAATATCCAAGCTGTACTATAACTTGTATAATGGCATAGTTAACGCCACAAAATATATTTACTGGTAGCAAATACCCTAGCTAAACCTAACCGGCTTTACTATAATCTGCATTTTAATTATTTTTCATTTTCAAGGTACTGGATTCTAACATTTGGAACACGCGGTTTAGTTTCACCCTGCTTAGAAATATATCCTTTCGCCAGATCGTACCTGATGCCAAAATGGGGCTTTTTAAATAAATTGCAATTTCTTATTCTGTTTTGGAAAAAAAATAATCGGTAATTCTAAACTTCTGTTATCTAAGAGAACTTATTTGAAAATCGTTAACATTGTGCAACACACTTCGACATTTATTTTTTCACATACTTTTTAATTTGGGTAAAATTGGTGGAATTCTATTTTACGTTTGTCACTTTCAGGCACTACTAGGAATTGCTTTGTTGCAAAAGCATGAATGATTTTATGCTGGCGAAAATTGTCAAATCTGGCAACCATTCAGCTTATATTTTCAGTTTTTTATTAATATCTTGTAAAATAATCGGAATTTCGAAATTTAAGTCAGCTTATCCGGAATTTTCCGAATACGTGGACACCTTCGTCGAAACTCATATCCCCATGGTTTCGGAGAAGATAGCCGAACAAGCTCTTGACAGAGACTGCGACGGCAGCGTCCGTTACCTTTTTTTTTTTTTAAATAGAGAGAAACAAAAGCTTTTGTACTACCTTCGAATCAAAATCAACCAATCTATTAAAATGGAACTGAAGTGATATGAAGTGTAAGTGCTAAAGCCTTTGCTCAAGAAAATTAATTGTCATTATTAAAATTCAAAATACTTTAGATATAAATGTTGCCACACTTTTAGTATACTTTATAATTACAACTAGCTGTTACCCGCGACTTCGTCTGCGTAGGTTTTAGAAGGTCCCGAGAGAAATGTAGCTTGTGTGAATAACAAATATTGTTGCGACAAAAGGAACTGCATTTAAATATTATTTGCTTTTTACTTGTTTCAAATGAAGTATAATGCATGTTAGTATACTTCATTTAAAATAAGAGAATATGCACAGAGTTACTAAATTTAGATTTTTTTCAGGCATTTGGCAAATAGAGACAGTTATGACAGTATTTGCGAACTGTTTTGTAAAAGAAATATTTATGCTATATGCATGAATTTTAATCTATGTTAATCAGGAATAGAGCAGCTTTCTATTAGCGAAAAACTTTTAGAATCGGTTATGTAGTTACAGAGATACCCAGAGAGCGTAATGTATTAGAATTATTTTGAGTGTTCCAGCAAAGGAACTATTTGATCTACATACATGAATTTTAGCCTATGATACTCAAGAATAATGTAGCTTGCTATCAGTGAAAAAAGTCGGTTCACTTACAGATACTCATAGTGCAATTCTTATGAGTATCCCTGTAAAAGAACTATTCCTGATATATGCATAAAAGGTAGCCTATAACACTAAAGGTCCCACTAGTGTTTGAGAGGTTCTACTCTTGAAACTGGAAGGCGGGAGGTACCTGGTTCAAACTCCGGTCGCGCCTGTCGACCTATCTTCTCGCAGTTTTACGCGGTTTTCTTCAAAACCTCCTGTAAATATGGACTAGGATCCCTTAGAAAGTTCCCCACAGAGGAATTCCCCATACAGGCCTAGGACCCTAGTGCATTCAATCGGTCTTAATCTACAAACAACAAAAAAAAAACAATAATACTCAGGAATAGTGTAACTTTCAATCTGTGAGAAAAGTTTTAGAATCGGTTTAGTAGCTTTAAAATTTCCATAAAGCGCAATGCATTAGAATTATTTTGAGTGTTTTTGTAAAAGAATTATTTATGATATATGCATGAAAGGTTGTATGTATGTATGTTAATCCAGGGCATAAGCTATTTTCATTATAATTTTTTCCAAATCCGTTCAACCAGTTTTGTGTGATTTAGTCAAAAAACATCTGAACACACGAACGTACACATTTGTATTATTGTAGGATTTGGAAATTTATGAACTTTAAGAAACACATTTGGACATTTCTTTCTAATACTTTTTAATTTGGCGTAAAATCAACATAATTTCCATACCATTTCATGTTTTTCAAATGCATGTGAATCGGCAAATAGAATTTCTGCTGTTTCAAAAGCATAAATCATTTAAGCATAATAATATAATAATACAATAAGAATAATTATATGGATAATAATTATTCCAAAAGCATAAATCATTTTATGCATAAAAGCATAAATCTTATATGCTGAAATTTTCAAAGCTTTCCGTTCTGTAGATTTGTCTGCAGAACATTCACTTTTATTACTATAGAAAGATAGATTTGGCATAAAACTGGCATAATTTCCGTGGTATTTAATGTTTTTCGGACGCACGCGCTGCTACATTGAAGTAATAGCATTCTTGTTAGCTCAAAACATGAAAGATTTTATACGGGCGAAACTCGCCAAGCATGGCAACGTAAAAACGGTTTTTAATTAATAATTAAAAAAGTAATTAAAAATCTAATATTCTAAGTAGCTTATAACCTTCTCCAGGGTCATATCTATATCTAAACCAAAATTCATCCTAACCGATTCAACGGTTTCGGCGTGAAAGCGTCATAAGCAAACAAACAAACAAACAAACTCACTTTCGCATTTATAATATTAGTTAGGATAGTAGGTTTAGAGGGTTAAGAAAAAGTTAGTCGCTAAAAGATTATTAAAAAAAAAAAACTTTCATTCTATCGAAAATACAGTTACAACTTCTACTTTACTTAGAAGCAGATAACTGTTATATTTGAAGGTAAAATTAGTTATATACAGGGAGTCCCATAACTATTGGTACAAAATTTAATGGGAAGTAGGGCACATAATAAATAATACGAATCACGGAGCAATGTGGGTTCGGAAATGCCATCTTCATGTAGCTGTTAATAATTACTTTGAAATAAGTGCTAAAATAATAGTGAACTTTTCTGCCATTGCTCGTCAAAAAGTTATGCATTTTTCTCAGAAAACAGGTGACTAAAATTCATTGTTTAAAAATTCATTTCATGTATGACATTTTTGGAGACGAGACTATTCTTTATTAAACTTTATTAAGAAATTAGACGAACACTTCACTTTTCCCGGAAAGATTCAAATAATGTTAGCAATAGGCAGAAGCTAGTTTAAGTAAGAGAGAATAATTAAAAACCCATTTCTTTAAGTGATAAGCAAAAGAACACACTTTAAATTCATTCAACATTTTTATTATAGGTACATATGTAAGCATACAATGCAAAATAATATTCCACAAGAACAATACACATTGAAGTTATGTACGAAAAAAAAAATCTGATATGCTGAAAACGAAATTAAACAATAAAAATCGATGTAAAACAATGGCAATATTAAAAGAGGAAACATATTCAATAAAAAAGGACTTGTTTCTTGAAAACCTCCGATTCATACCTTACTAAATAAAAGAATATAAAAGACATAAACAATTAAAAAAATTACAACCTTTATTTACTATCACCAATAATATACATTAACAAACATCACTTAATATAAAACTAACAGTAAAATAGTCTAGTTTATTTTTTCGAAACTTAACGTCTACTCAGGCAAAAAGATTTTTATTTTCAATGTACAATACATTATATGAAAGCAGCGTTGCAGAAACGTAAAATATTTTAAATGTGTGATTTTTAATGATTTTGTTTGTTTTAAGTGAAAATATGTAAAATTTTTCATTGATTTATTTGCACATGACAAAATAAACCTCAAACGATCAAATGTGTGAAATACTTATAAACAAGTGCAATATTTTCATTGGTAAAAGCTACATCGAGCTTTTCTTTTACTCCCTATTAAAAATTAAATATTCTTTCAAAGTTTTCAAAAGTTTTATATAAAGTTTATCATAAAAAATAAGTGTATTTTAGGCATGCAGTAAACCCATGAAAAGTGAAACTTTAGCCATTGCAATCTCTGCTTCCACAATTGAGAATACGAAAAATATTCATACTATCGCACAGGATGGATATCCAAATTTTTGGACATACAGAAAACCTAATTTTTCTAGGGGAGTAAATAATCAGGATTGTTTATTTTATTTTTTTAATTACAAATTTAATCTCCATTATAAAAAAAATTGTTTTATTCCAAGAGAAAATTACTTAATCAGGTCTGAGAGTATCAGTTAATACGTAATAAATGTTCCTCATCTTTCTAAACATGAGGTGTAAATTTTGATTTTGTCAAATAGCACAGGCTACGCGCAAATTTGATGAGTGCGGTATGCTTCAACGAGCCATCAATCGCACTAACCTACAGAATACCGTATTTTATCATAAATTGTCGTTTAAAATTCGATGCCATTGGGTTTAGTACTTGTACTTTACTGCTTTTACTGTTTTAAAATGTAAAAATTTTGATAACATAATTTAAATTATGCAGTGTAAGTTTCGGTTGAATCCTAGTTTAACTCCCATCTGCGTCAGTGATGACGAACATTTAAACTGAACAACCTTTATGTAAATATGGCTATCCTTCAGCCACCATCTCGTGCTTGTGGCTTAAAATCAATAAAAACACACTCAAGTTTCCTATCTTGTCTATTTATGTACTTTTGATATTATTCATGTACTATTCATCATATTTTAATTCTTCGCATTTTTAAGTTTAATTTCATGGTGCTTTTGAATTCCTAAATCTGTGTGTACGTCGCTGATTTCAGTGCGTTTTGGCGTAGTGTTTAGTTAACGTGCCAGATCCTACAGACAAAACGGAAAAACGTGCCAAACAGGTAATTTCCGAAATATGTCAAGATCAGAGCCCGATTATGACCAACTGGGGGCCGGGCATTGATGTATTTAGGGGCCCCATCTATGGAATTTATTTTTTTTCATAAAATTTTGATATAAAAAGTGCAATTCAGAACAACATTTGAAGTTGGGAGCACTTTTGAGCCGGGGGCCTTGGGTAATGTCCCGATTTGCCCATGCGGTAATAAAGCTCTGGTCAAGATATGTATGTTAACCTAGGAATCGACTTAAGAGGTAATTTTTTTCTTTCTTTTTTTTCATGGCATTTGAATGTTTAAAAATGAAAGCTTAGAGTCTTTATGGTATAACAAAATTTTGAGCATTTTCAATTTATTTAATAAAATTTAATTAGTGTTATTTCACATAAATTTAAGCTGCACTGATAATAATTGAGTTATTCTTTAAAATAATCTTTTCCCATTACATTTACATTCCTTTTAAATTAATCCATCATTTTGCAGCTTAGAATTAAAAAAGTTCTTTGTAAGATTAAATTAAGACAGCCGAGACATCATTTTTAAGGATATGTTTATTTTCTTTCTAAATAAACCTTCTTTTTAAAGAATAAAATCCAATTTTTCTATTACAATGGCATACCTTGAATGGAACATTCCTTAAATTTATATATTTAATAAAGTTTTCATAATTATAAATTAAAAATAGCAAATAATTATGAAAATAAGCTTTTGAGAGGGAAGAAAATTTTCTTTTATGCTTTGAAGGTAAATAAAACATTTAGATTCGCGAACGTTAAATATAAATTAACCTTTACTTTATCCAGATTCTGCTTTATTAGTGTTTCATTCATTCCAAATATACTCTTAATAAATATGTATATATTTTTAATATCATACAAAATACTAATACTGATAAAAATAACAACTACAATAAAATCTCAGTAGATTTTTTAACACTTACAAGGGTAACACTCTTTTCTTTAACCTATTAACAATTATTTATCTGCAATGTTACTTTCAACTATAAATACAATAAAATTCTCAGTGTTTTAAATAATCTGTATACAAAATTTACATCACAAAATAACTCTTATAATCACATTTAATACAGACTACATACCTGTATTCTATAAATAGTTTCAACCGTTTTCAAACAAGTACTTGACGCCTTAAGTTAGATTGTTTAAAATGTTTATATTTTAGTAAATAAAATCAATTAAGCCAAATCGAAAGTAAAAATATATATTCTTTAAAATGCCGTAATTGATTTAATAAATTTATAAAATTAGCAACTTATTAATGTTGATCATTTGGGTACGTATTTTAATCTTTTAATAAATATAAAAGCTAGCTCAGATATTTTGGATTAATTAAAAGTTTTCGGTACAAAATTTAACAAACCCTATCTAAGATGAATTTTCTAAATCTTCTAATGTAATATATTTTGGCATACTTTGATTAGTGTATATATATATATTTTTTAATTGTTTCGTTAAAACTGTAGTTGAAATGAACATTTACTTTTTATTTAAAATGTTGCTTGAAGAAGGGAGGAAATGTAGCAAAATTTAAAACAACTTCTATACAACTTTTTTTTCCGAATATGATTAATATGTTGTTACATTTGAGTAAGTAATATTGATGACATAATAAATCTGTGGCTTAATATAAGCGTGTTTAATAGTAAAATTTGATTTTTATTTCTTCTAAATTATATATATTTTAAAATTACAACAATAAATTTTATTTATGACATGTTTACTTAAGTTTAACTAAAATGTTAGGATGTGTATCATAACTTTAGGAATCTAAATAACTGTTAGTTGGTCCATTATGCGAAAATTACATTATCGGTATTATGAACCAACTAAAAACTAACAATGATACCTATTAAAGTTTAAAGCTTACTCATTAATTTTTAGTATTATTATTACGTATTTTATATATTTATAAGTTTGTTTTTTAAATATATTACATGTGATTTATTTTCTAGCAATAAAAATTAAGCGGATATGTATCATTTAACGATACCCACCATACTTACTTATTAAATTATATTTTTTTATTTCATAGAGTTTAAACATATCTCGGTTCTTTTTGCATAATGTTTTGTCAACACTTATGAAAAACTTAGAAAAAGGAAAAAGCTTTAAAAGTGTAGAAGAAATTTCATAAATAAATCCTGAGTAAAATACTTACAAAAAAAATTTAAAATATATTTTAAATTATAACAGTTGAATATTTCAATTCATTTACGAAAGACTTTACGAAAGACAAAAATCCATACAGTAAATGAAAGAAAATTCATAAATAAATCCATAGTAAAATACTTAAGAAAAACTTTTAAACAAATCTTTAAATTATTAGAGTTATATATTTCAATTCGGAGTCAATTTGTTAGGCTGAACTGCTTTATTATTTCCGTACAATAGTATGTAAAGATACATAATGAGTTAAACTATAGAAGCTCCACCGTTTACTAAACTTCTTCAATGTATTTTCTTAGTAAAATGTTTGTTGAAAGTAATACAATGCAATAGGCTGTAAAATTTCTGATTTAGCAGAAATCTTTAGCAGCGACGTAGCAGGAAATAGATATGTAAGCTATATTGAACTCCCTCCCTTATTGTAGTATACCCTGTTTAAGTAGCAGACAGTTTTATGGTGCGACATTTAAATATAATTTTCTTTCAAAAATATGCTTCTCTCCAAAGTTTAATAACGATAACCATACCTTAAAGATTTTGGCAACATTATGTCTAGAATAATGTTATCTTCGAATACTGATTATTTATTTTAATTAAGATAAAATTGTTTTATCAACAATATTACCTTAATTATTGAATACTGATTCAATATTCATCATGCTATTTTCCCCATGCAATGGGAAAAACTAACTTAAAACCCTGATGAACGAATTAAAGAAAATTTGCTTTTATATGATCTTGATATTAACTTTGTGGTCTGATGCGTGGAGAAAAAGGGTGTATAAACATTACAATAATCTTTATGAATTATGCTCTGACGTATGTGAATTATGTTCTGACGTGTCAGTGCTTCAATATCGTGTCATCATGCACTGACACTGGAAAGATCTTTGTAAAAATATCATTTTTATATTTATATTAGACAGTGAATATTAGAAAAAAATAATAATATTGCAAACTTCTCATTACGAACAAACACTGCTGGTACAGTGAGTCTAACTTACACAAGCACAAATGCAATTCAAAATACAAGCAATTTTTACCTTTAGAATATATGAGGCGTTCCAGGTATAAAGGACGAACTCAACAAATGCTTCTTTCCAGAAAAAAGGAATTTGAAATTTTTGCACTTGGTTGAATTCAATGAGAAAAGAAAAAAAAAAAAAAAACACTCATCAATACTTTCAGCCTTACTTTTACGTCACTGAAGATGAACGCAAGAGGAAAAACATACCTAATAGCACGAAAACTCAAGTTGATGTTTCAGTGACATCAGTGTGTGGCATTTTAACCCTTTAAGGCGCAACCCTTTTCCAATGCTGAAAAAAGGGCAGCCGTTGCCATCGCTCGACTTAACTACCAGCAAGATGGCGGACGATCGAAACGTTCATCGCGCGCACAGCCAGCTGCGTCAAAAAAGGTCTCTAGATCTGTGGCACGCGATGAACGTTTCGATCGTCCGCCATCTTGCTGGTAGTTAAGTCGAGCGATGGCAACGGCTGCCCTTTTTTCAGCATTGGGCAATCTTTCCAGCTGTTCTCGCGTTCTTCCATTTTTCAGCAGATGTCAGTGCTGTTGAAAATAATCGTGACCAAATTTTTTTACAGGAAATGAACGTGCTAAAAAGTAAAGCATTCTGGTGGAGCTATGTCACCCGCAACTATTTTTATAGAAATCCAATCTATTCTTCGTGACAGGCAACAGTCAAAACGTCAGAGTTTGGTGATCCCAGAGCGGGATCACTGCGCCTTAAAGGGTTAAGTCTCAGTTACCTTGAAACCAACAGGTGTAGTCAACTAAAAGTAACAGTGCGATTTGTTTGGGACCATTTGCTTCTGACTTCACTGAAATGTCGGCATGACGATTGATTTATTTGTGAGACTGTACTGTAGTGCCAATACACTATACTTTCAGTACTTCACATTGTGACTTCAGGGTAACGTCACGTTGTGACGTTGTCTCTGAATGGCACTTGACGTATGTCCCGGTGCTGATAGAGTACCTACTTATTCACTGAAGTCCCTGAAATACCAGAAATGGGGGAGAGGGGGGGGGGTGGATATGCCAAGAGAAACCGCAATTGTAGCGCTAAAAATAACTTATATTTTTTCCAACCTTACTTTATATAGGAATTTGAGGATTAACTCCCTCCACAAAATAAGCTTTCGGGCAGTTTCTGCGATTCTCAAAGCTAAGTTTAAAAGAAAAAATTAAAACAAGATAAAGAAACTCCAATAATGATTTTTTTTGTACAAGGAATGCCTCATACTGTGGTAATTTGCTGCTTTAATGGCGGAATGATAATACTTATGAGTGCCTTGAAGTAAACAACATCGACAAGTGTTTATTTTATTTTCAACTTTTTCCGTGCTTTGTTCGATATCTCTCAGTTCTCTCTTTCTCTTTCCTTTTTTATTCTTCCTTGCGTGAAGTTTAATGGTGTGATAAGGGCTTCAGACTTTTTTTCTTCCTTAGTCGGAAGCTGCTCGGATTCTAGACGGCAGAAACTGACTCAAGAAATCGATGGGCAATGGGAATATGATGGTGGAATTCTTCTCCGCCGAGATGGTGTTCAGAGTCTGTAGATATCTCAGTTGCAGGGCCGCCGGGGATTGAGCTATGACATCAGCAGCTTCCTTCAGCGCTCTTGAAGCCTTCTGTTCTCCTTCAGCAGCGATAACCTGGAAGAAAAGAAACACAAGTCATGCCGAATGCATCAAGCTCAACACTTACACTACTGCACAGGGGCGTAGCCAAGAAAATGTTTCATAGGGAGGGATAGGAAATTAATTGTGAGTAAATAGACAACATTTCTGCCCGACTTAGAGTTTATCTTAACTAATAGTAAAATTTAGGGAGTTAGATAATACAATATCACCCCCTTGGTATGCCCGGCTACTGAATAACGGTTGTTAACCCCTTTTGCACCACATTGATTATAGCATTAAAGATTAAACACTCAATACCTTTTAGGGATGGAAGCGAGACGATTTTTTGCGAGATGAGACAGATTTTTAACATTACGATATATATATATATATATATATATATATATATATATATAAATATGCAAAATCCCTATATATATATATATATATATATATCGCAAAATCCCTATATATATATATATATATATATATATATATATATATATATATAGGGATTTTGCGAGACGAGACAAAGCTTTTAGGCAGTTTTGCGAGATGCGAGACGCCAATTTTCCGTCTCGCATCCATCCCTAATACCTTTTATTAAACTGACATGACTAAGCCACAATTTTCACGTAGTGTAGTAGCCAAACAAAAATTACACCGAATGTATTAAAGTTGAATCATGACATTGCACGTGTTTCGGCTCACGAAAATTTCATGACGTACGCATGACATACCTTGTGCATGCATGGTGCGCAAGGAAAAATCATGTTCGTTCCCATCAAGGATTCGACGATAGCTATTTTCTTTTCTGTGCCCATTGTTGCTTTCACGAGTAGATCTTTCAATGCTCTTGCTATTGCACAGCGTGTGCCTTCGCGTTCAAAGACCCTTTGACAGGAAGCAACGATGGAAACATCGTTGTGTTAAAAAAAATCTACGTACGCTTTGGGTAGTACAAAGGGTCATACCCGAGTGTTTAAACAAATGGTGACCTTATAGAGTGTTTCTAATAGTTATTGTTTTTTATTGAAGTTGGACAGGAATAATTCTTCCTAAACCCTTCAATACAATTTGTGTATACATGTGCTTCTAACAAACACGCGTATTTGTTTCATTTATTTTTACCATTTGTTATTAATTTTATTTTTTTTCTTGCTGTTACCTTGTTTATTTTAATTTTGACATCTAAAAAGATTGTTCGAAGTAACCTTTGCTTATTACTTTGAAGTTTTTGTAATTTGCTATTCTGCCTGACAATACCGTGTTTAAGAAGTCGTGTAATTTAGTACCAACATTTTTTTGCCAAGGTCTAAAGGCACTCAGATGGCTAAGCGGTTACGATACTTTTTTACTTCGTCCAAAGAAGTAAAAATGCACTTCTTCTAAAATGATCGAAATCCGTCAGGTCCATTATTTTCTTGTTCATAGGTGCCTCAAGCCGTTTGAGAAGTGTGTATTCGCCTGGTGAAAAGAAAATAATAAAGATCTCCCCTTCCGAAAATAAAACGATCGAAGATTTACTGCTGATGTTTCATCATGGAATCCACCACCAGACTCTTAAGAAAAGAAAGAAAACGTTTTGGAAAGAGAAGTATTATTTTGTGGTTTTTCTAGTCATAAAAAGAAGGCAACTCTTTCTCTTCCCCCAACTTTCGATTCCCTATTTATAATAAGCAGTTTTAATGAAAATGTTCTGTAAATAGTGCCGACCAGTATTGGTTTTTATTAGTAGACTTTAATCAGGCTTTATTTATAGAATGGAAAGAGATATTCGTAGCTTTAAAAATGCAGCTTACTTTAGCCCGCGCTTCCCGTGCAGCCTCCGCTTCTGCAGCCATGGCTCTCTGTAGCTGAACCGGCAACCGGACGTCTTTGCTAAAAGTGGACAAAACATTTTAAATGAACGTTCGCATTAGTACAGCATTTTATCAACATTAAAGTAAATGGTTTAAAGAAAAGACTTCCATTTTCCCCCGCAAAAATTCGTTAAGAGCGCTGATGGCAGTTGTTTTCTTTTTAAAAAAGGTTAACGTATGTGCAAAAAATACTTCATCACATATGTTTTAATTCAACATGAGAAGTGCTTTTTATTCGGTTTATGTTTATAAAGTGCCCGTAAAAGTACAATCTGCTTAGAAGAGTTAACAATGACAATCCTTTTTAATAAATAAAGACTCATTTCAAAACTTGTGGAACTGTTTGTTATTCATTGCGATCACCGAATAGAAACCGAGGCCATAGATAAGAATCCTTTTTCTTCATTTTTCACCCCCATCTTTTCCCTTAATATTTAAAATGCTTTCGCACATGTATACCTGAACCACAGACCATTAAGTACTAACTGACAGTTTTTGTTAGAGTACCTTCCACTCATTTCCAAATGCGTCAGGTTTGCTTTGATTTTATCCAAGTAGGGATGAAAGGAAGTTCAGCTTCCCCTCTTACCTATTTTAATTTCTTTTTTTTTTTTTTTGACGTCTTGGGAAAGACAACTGAGCTTTGCGAAAACAGTTCGCCGTTATTTTTTCTTAAATATGTAAAAGCAAACACACAAATTAATATAAAACAGAAAGACTGAAATCAGAAGTAGACATATCTGCAGAAGACAGAAGCTTGAAATAATACTTCAGCGTATCACTCCTTTTCAGAGTAGAATAGTTTTCCTTATGGGAGTGTAATCGGGACACAATTTTTCTGGGTTTCGCCCTTTAATTTTCTGAAATAAAATACCTCGACTGTTGCAGGTTTTCTTTATATGTGTTTTCATCTTGTATTGTATGTTTATATGTATTGAGATTATTAAAATATTGAATTTTTATTTGTTAGCGAAAGAAGTTTTCGTCTGCAACGGTGTATATTGTTATGAATTTTTAATCTGCTCTGTTTCTCGGCTGATAAAAATAGTTTAAAATACGTATTCTACGAGTCAAACAGTTAATTTTGCATTTTGTTTCATCAAAATCGGCTAACTAGAAGGCGAGATATGGAGTTTTGGGTTTCCCCATTAATTAATAGAGTGTTTTTTAGATATCTCGAGAAATATTGCTCGTAGGTCTTAGCTAACATCACTTTTGAGGACTTATTTTTCGCGCCAAATTTGGCGATATATAGAGAAAAAGTAGCCAAGCTTGGGGATATTTTGGACTTTTGGAGCGATTTTTCCAATGAGGCCTGTAAAAGTAGTTTTACTGCAGAAATATCACATAATTGCTTAATAATACTCTATTATCAAAATTCGCGGTTTAAGTAGATCTTTCGAGAAATGGTTTTTTCCACAAATTACTAATGGCTTCTGGGGCACCTATAAATACAGGCATGACAGACCTCCAGCCAGTTGTTATCGAGCTTCCGATGGGTTTGTACGCTGCATTACTCTGTGAATGTGAATAGTTTGGTTGGCTTTTGAAGCCTTGTTTTAAAGTGCTGTTTGCAAAGTCTTCATTGCTGAGTCTTGAAGTATTGTTTACGATTTCCCTCATGCGTTTACAACGAATTTTTTTTCCTGCGGAAGTGTTTTATTTTGTGTGAGAAACAAAGCATTTGTGAATGCTTCTGGGTACTTACGTACTATCCCGGCGGTTCGCCAAGATGAATGCCGGACAGAGGAAGTTATTGATGGTCTGGAATAGGATTGGCAACGATTTGCCAGCACATTTGACGAAAAAACAGTTTAGATGGAATGACCACCAGGATAATGCGCAAATACCTGCTTCTGTACTAAGCGGACTGTTATAAGCACATTAATGGCTTATTGTGCTTGTGTATTTTGTACAGCTGATTGTTCGACGAATTTCTAGAAGCAATAAAGTTCGTGTTCTATCCTATCCTGACAAGTGGACTCTTTACTAGAACTTTGCACACCTACAGGAGTTTAGAGCGACGAACCCACGATGCAAGCAGAGTTTTCTGCAACAACGTATACAGGGTGACCATTGCTAACGGTGTCCAATGGCTGTTCATTAAACCGGTGGTCAGAGTCATATAGCCGCAGTTGCAAAAATGCTTTAACCCTTTGAGGCGCAACCCTTTCCCAATGCTGAAAAAAGGGCAGCCGTTGCCATCGATCGACTTAACTACCAGCAAGATGGCGGACGATCGAAACGTGCATCGCGTGCCACATATCCAGAGACCCTTTTTCGACGGCAGCCGGCTGTGCGCGGGCACAGCCAGCTGCGTCAAAAAAGGGTCTCTAGATCTGTGGCACGCGATGCACGTTTCGATCGTCCGCCATCTTGCTGGTAGTTAAGTCGATCGATGGCAACGGCTGCCCTTTTTTCAGCATTGGGCAGTCTTTCCAGCTGTTCTCGCGTTCTTCCATTTTTCAGCAGATGCCAGTGCTGTTCATAATAATCGTGACCATTTTTTTACGGTAAATGAACGTGGTAAAAAGTAAAGGATTCTCGTGGAACTATGTTACCCGCAACTATTTTTATAGAAATCAAATCTATTCTTCGTGACTGGCAACAGTCAAAACTTCAGAGTTTGGTGTCCTCACAGCGAGGACACAGCGAGGACCGCACGTTACAGGCTTAAATTGTATAGTCTATTATATCAGAAACAATCGAAGTCAATAAATCAATTCCTATAAAATTACGAAATTTAAATGTTTGGTCTCCCGGCCCTATCAGTTATATTTAGGAAAATTTCCTTTATACAATTTCATACACACACAGATATAAATCGTCCTTCTACGACTAAAATTCACCCAGTTACAGCTACTAAAAGTTAGAGCACTTTTCGAGTTTCGAAATAGGTGCTCCCATATCAGTGCTCCCCAACTATTTTTATCGTCGTGGACCGATCAACGTTTGATAATTTTTCCGCAATCACTGCGGAAGAGGGAATGTTGATTGTTTTTATTTCAGATTGTTCTGATTTAATAATTTTAATTTAATTGTATTAAACATGCCCTAAAATAAGAAACATTTACACACACAAAAAAAAAAAATGAATTTAAAGTGACTTAACATGTTAACTCACTAGAACGCTACATCAATGAAAACCTTGAGCGAGTTTATTTGCAAGGAATCGGTTCCATCTGGGAGTAATGGGAGACAAAGGCACCCTAAGTGCGTTGCTTAGGTCCAGTTTACTCTGCCGTTGTGTTTTGCAGTCGCTGCAGAAAGCCCCGCTTCACACAGATAGGTTGTGGGATATCGGAATATGGATTAAAGTGGCTGCAACTTTAATTCATAATCTTGAAATGTTTAATCGATAATGAACTAACTTAAAATAGTTGCAAGATTTCTTCTGTTACAAAGGTAAAAATCAGTAGAATCCCGAGAGAAATAAACCACAGTAGGTGAAAAGGAAATAAATTAATGTTCCTTGAGCGGCCCGGTATCATTTTATTCCCGGACCAGGGGTTGAGGACCACTGTTGCATACAGAATGAATTTGAAAGAAAAAAAATCGGCTGTTCGAGCCTCCTTTCAACCCCCCTAACTTTTTAGTTTCATTATTGCCATATTAAAACGATATTAATTGACTATGTCATTTTATCTCTGATCTTTCGTGTATTTCGTCGAGTAAACCTATGTTGAAACTTTTATGATTGTAACCTATTTATTGTACCCATATACATGTGATACATATTCTACAGTTTATGAAATATTGTAACAATAGATTAAAGCTGTTGTGAACTAATAGTATTTAAATATATGTAAAAAATATATGGGATGCATAGTCTACAGCTTACGGAATATCGTAACAATAGATTAAAGCTGTTGTGAACTAATAGTATTTAAATATATGTAAAATTATGTCGCATTTTTCGGACAATTTTCAATAAAGGGGGTGAGAGATAAATTGACATAGTCATTAATAATATGCATAGTTTTAATAACTCATTCAAATCAAAAGACCCCGAATACATTTTTATAGAGGCTGCCTATAACTCTCTGCTTAAAGATTAGTATTCCAGAATTAGTTTTGCTTCTTTCTCCGCATTATTCTAGAAATTGAAATTAAAACCCATGATTTAAAATTTCAATATTTATATCTTCCCTTAGCGGTTTACCATAACGGGACATTTTTAAACGAGGAAAAGTGTCTTAAAGATTTGCTGCTTCATAACTCTGTTAATTTTGGTCGTAAAATGGTGATCTTCTTGAAATTTTGCATGAAAATGTGGAAAACTTTTCTAATTATAACCGATAGGATCGCTGGACGGTATAAAAATTTCAATTTCGTAATTTTTATAGGAATTGATTTAGACTTCGATGGTTTCTGATACAACAGAGTATACAATGTAAAGCATTTTTGAAAGTGGAACTATGTGTCTCTGACAAACAGTTCAGGAAATAGCCATTGGCCACCGTTAGCACTGGACATCCTGTATACATACATATAGATAGATAGATAAATATAAATATTCCAATATTATCTTAAAATCATAGGTTTATTAACAATAATAAATAAGCAATGATAGCAACATTAATAGAGATCATTATGCACTCAAATGATTCCTATGATTTATATTACAGTGTGTCAATACTAGTGATTCATATAGTATTCCGGGTTATGTTGTTTCGAAATTCTCTAGATTTCAGAATAAAACTGAGATTTTCAATAATTATCACTGTCATTACTCGCTGTTCCAAGTTTTGCAAACTCTGAATCTATGCAACCACATTAAAAATGATCAAACATTGAAAGCAGACAATTTTCGCTTCAACTCTACAATATTTGTTTCATTATAAACTGTTAAAAACATCTTACATTTTTAAAATAACTTACATTTCGACTCTTTCCACTTTAATACCCCAACGATCAGTAGCTTCATCAAGACAGTTCTGAAAATAAAAAAGGAAGTTGTTGTTTAGAAGAAATTACTAAGCACTTCCTTGGTCTTTAAATGTTGAAACATACAAAAAGGAAAATCATGCGACGTAATTGATAAAACTGCAAAATTGTTTTTATGTGAGAACATTTCATCCGTGTAGGAGAATGTCTAAAACTTTTTAACTGAATCAATAAAATTTATTGTTTTGAAATGTATAAACGCAGTTTCAACTATACTTACTGGTTAGTTTTGCTTTCCGAAATTGTACCATGCGAGGAAAGTGTTGTAATCATAAAAAAAATAAAATCGAATTTGATATTTTCGTGTATTTACACGTTTGGAGGTCTGAATTCATTTTTCTATTTTTACGAGATGTATGTAATATACGTGTGTGAGTGAGTGTGAACACCATAGCTCCTAAACGGTGTATTCAATTGAGGTCAAATTTGGTGTGTATAGGGATTATACTTTTTTTTTTTTTTACAAGGCTACGATAAAAATTTCTTTTACATCATGGCTTGTGAGCGGAAATTCTTGAAAGTGCGCTAGCGTTTAAACGGTCAATTCGATTGAGCTCAAATTTGATGTTATAAACCACAGTCACGAGACCAGTATTGATTTTCGTATGTATAGGACTTTACAGGGCTACGAAAAAGATTTACTTTACATTAAGTTCAATCCATAATAACATTGTGGTCAATGGACGGAAATATTTAAGTGCGCTAGCGTCTAAACGATGCATTCAATTGAGCACAAATCAGGCATGTAGTCACGGTCACATAATCCGCATCGATTTTGGTGTGTATAGAGTTGATAGTTTGTTCACGGGATTGCAAAAAATAATTCTTATACAATTTAGCCTATGGGTGCAAATCATTTAAAATGACCTAGTATCTAAATGGTGCATTCGAATAAGTTCAAATTGGTTTGGTATATTATAGGTGACTATCACACAACATGTACAGATTTTGCTGTGTATAGGACTTACGGTTATCACAATTTCATGACCTGCATAGATTATGGTGTGTGTAGAGCTGATAGTTTGTTCACAGGCATGCAGAAAGGAATTCTTATATATTACGGCCCAAAGACGCAAACAATTTAAAATGAGCTAGTGCCTAAATGGTGCATTTGATTGACATAATTAGATATGTACATTATAGGTCACTGTCTTACATACTACATAAATTTTAACGTGTGTACGCCCAGCAATTTTTTACAGGACTACAAAAAAGTATTCTTTATACGTTGCGGCTTATATACTCAAACCATTTTAAGTGCACCTGAACACTATATGAGATTGAGTTCGATGAAATTTATTTAAAAGCTTGGTAAATATCAAGTGTTTGGAAAGTCGAGTGGAATCACTCCAGATTTTTTAGTCTTATAAACAACAAAATCTACACTATCAAGCAAAATTATTTATTAAAAGGAAACTAAACCTTCATTTCGCATGAAATCTAGATTTATGCTATTTTTAGAACGAGTTTGAAACAAGCTACTAAATATTAAGAAAATTAATATTATATTATAATAATAATTATATTTTATTATTATTATGTAGGGAATATAATCCCGCTTTTGTCGGAGTGCTATATCATGACTATTATTTTCATGTTTATGTAATGTATTAATTATGAAATAAGACAAAGGATTAAACTTGATAGTGCTTACTACCTTACTCTTTCCTACTTTTCCCTATTAAAATTAATTTTTATTGAATGAAATGTCAGTTCTCCGGTATCCCGCAATCCCATTTAAGATTAAATGAGAAATTAACAATGAATTGACTTTGAAAGAGTAATTATCGGAAAAAGTATGTTTTAAATTGGAAAAAAAAACTTTCTACGAAACTTTCTAAGAAAAATTTTATTTCTTACATAAGCTTCTACAGATTTACCCAATAAAAACTTATCTAAGTGTTGTGCGGATACCCGAAAATAGGTTTTATTTGAAAATAAAAATTATTTAGTAAAATTTGTTAAAGCACAGCAAATATTGCTACCGAATGCTTAAAATGTGACTCTAATTCTAGATAATATTTATCTACTTAATTTATTTTCTGCCATTTATTTATATTTTTTTTAAATTAAAAGGTTCGTAGATAATATTTTAAAACCCAACAGACAGGGGCGTAGCCAAGGGGGGGGTTAGGGGGGTCATACCCCCCCCATGAGGAATTTTTTGCCATACAAAATGTATATACTTCACTACATTATCACACGCACCTATACATATATATGAGTTGTAAAGTGTAAACCACTGGGGACACCTGCAAGGCCCGTTGACTATACAGCTGCAGTTTCGGAAGATATTGTTTTTCGGTTTCCCATCGGCGAAACTGCTCGTCTGGATCACTTCTATCCATGAATAAAAATTCATCTATTGCAGATAAACAAAAGTGCACTTGCCGATGACTGAATTCGGCGAGTCGATGAGTTAACGATGAGTCGATGAACGACCGAGCAGAAAACAAGCAGTCATTGCTACTAGGGATAGCTGAGAGAGTATCTTATTGCCGTGAGATTCTCGGTTTCAGACTTAAAGTATTATTGAAAAATTATTATAGTCAACAACTTCTTCACAGCGACCGTTTTAGTTTGGCGTTACCTGCATGGTGTTCGATATGGTTTCCCTGTCTGCGAGTATCTCGTGCAGGTTGTGCGTTCCGAGCATGTTGCGCAGGGTGGTCTGAGCTAGCAGGCGCGTGCTGTGGTGGGCGTTCTCCACGTTGGCCACTGATACTGTCGCATTGTGCACACGATAATACACCACGGCATCGACGGACACCGTCACCGAATCTTTCGTCAGGACCTGCGTAAGAAAGAAAAGACCAGTTCAGTACCATCCCAGACAACAAACTTGTTTACTCCACATGTCCACTTTTAATCCATCCAAGACATCTATATCGAAGAACATTTCGATAGACAGTTCCAATGTTCCACATGATAGAAAAGGGCAGTCGTTGCCATCGCGTTCCATTTAACTACCAGCAGCAGGGCGGTTGAACAATTCGCCAATCGCGTGCCGCCTTGATAAAGAACGTTTTTGACACAGGTGGCTGTGTGGCACGCAATCGATGATTCATTCGGCCTCCCTTTTACTGGCAGAGAAACCGAGTGATGGCAACGTTTGCACTTTTTCAGCAATGAGCAATCTGCCCAGTTGTTTAATGGTTCTATATCAATGGTTTAAGGCAGTGGTTCCCACCCTTTTTCTCCGTCTAAATCTTTTCTAAAATGAGAAAGGAATTGGCCCATTCCTCTTATAATATTTTCACGAAACCTCTTATTCATCTTGCGAACCCGTGACCGGCTGGGAATCCATGGTCTTAGAATTTTTGAAGAAGAGGACAAATTAGCTCGCCGTCACCAACTCAGGTACAAAAATTGGGCACTTTTTATAAATTCAATGATTTTCACTCAAATAATTACAAGAAATGTATACCGTACCAACAATTTTAGAAAAGCTATATAAAATCCATCCTACAGTGACATTTTAATCATATTTTTATAAGGCCTTTGTTACTTAAAAACATATTCCTCAGTATATCTTACTGCGTAACATCTAACACTTTTAATACACTTGAACTCTCAAAACATAGCTTTAAATAACATTTTATTACCTGCAACGAGCTCTTTATCCGTAAGCACTTCTCAAAATATAAATATTTACGTAATACTAAGTTGATTCTGAGCATTCAAATACAAATCCCTAAATATCGCATTATAACATAAAATAAACAAGCCACTTCCAAAGCATACGGGTCAAATTATTTCTAACTGTCGAAAACATAAACTTTACGAATAGCCAACATAATAATAATAAATATTATTTACCAATCATGCCTTATTAAACTATTCCACTTTAACCAAAACGCGTTTAATATCTCGGTCCCTTAAAACTGTTTCACAAATGTAGTTCGTACACAAACAAGCACAATTCCAAATCATTTCCCTTTGCATCTAAAGTAAATACACAGAAATAAGTCTGAAAATAATGTCAAATGATGAAATACTCGGTTAATGCTGCAAGGTGGGTATTTCCTAATGCGGGATGCATATTAACAATCCTTACATCCTTTCGGAACATTCGGACTACACAATCCCGAATCGAGCGTCTTGATTGGTTAGCTTATTGACGCCATACCTGCCCACCAAATATCAAAACATGCAAGTCTGTACGGCAAAATACTTATGAATTATAATGATTAATTATCATGAAATTAAATATCAGCGAAATAAACATATAAACAGCTTGAAATAATTTTAGATAATACGCAATAAAAGAATATACAATTTTAATTACGAGTAATACGAAACTTATTTTAAAATCTCGTTTTCCATTGGTGCTACCATCTGTTATTATATAAGTACACTTATATAAGCACATTTTTTAAAGACGATCTTCCAGAAAATAATAAAATTCGCAGAGCTGTTTTCAATGTGTGTCTATATAAGGTTTAATTTAATTTAACTTATAAACTTAAAACATTCGGATAATACAGTTATTCAATATTTATTTAGTGGAAATTTTTCCATAAAAATATTGTCGTTATTGCATTTAAAAATATTTTCTATTGAAGGAATATTTTTAAGAATAAGTCCTAATTTATCAGAAATGGAATGTGTGCTTTTTCGTTTACACTGATCAACATCGCATATAGATTATCCGTTCTTGATAAAACTCATATGAATTTCTCAAAAACTCTTTTGTATAAAAGTAAGTGTTAATAAAATCTTTAAACAAGTGTCTTAAAATCTTTAAACAAGTTTCTTTTAATGATTATAAAAAAAGAAAAAGGAAAGACAGAAAAAGAAAATATTTTATGAAAAATCATTAATATCATTTCTTGAGTAATGGCAATGCCATATTACCGGCAGGGCAAACGGGGCAACTGTCCAGGGCTCACAGATTTTAGGGGCCCAAAAATCTTACATTTTGCATTTTTATAATTTTACTATGAAATTACAAAGGAGAAAAATATTTCAAAAGTTATTATTTCAAAAGATTTTTTAGTTATAAAACATGAAAAATGAAAATAATTCAAATTTACATTTCTCTCTCTCTCTCTAAATTAATTTAAACTTCATTTCAATTATTCGAAATGCTCTATAGTCGGTATAGAATACCAATATGTAATAAAATAACCAATCACATTTTCTAAATAGTGTTTTTACTATTAAAAAAAATTGCAAAATTCTGAATTATTTGTATTTGTGAATTAGTTGTTATTTAAAAAAATATTTTAAAAAATTGCTGTTTACAAAAAGTGGTTGTATTGCGTTTATGTTGGGAATTGTGATATAGCATTTCGATGTAATGTTTCACTATCTTCTCATTGGCATCCTGTAACTATATTCATTTATTTCAGATTACTTAAAACAAAATTTGAGTTTGGCAGGGGGAAGATATATTTAAAACTTTTCAGAAGAAACCAATCATAATCTCTTTTTTTTTTTTTTTAAGGGAAGAGTGTGTGGGGGCCAATTTTTTTATTCTGCCCCAGGTCCACAGTTGTCTTGATGGGCTCTGAGTAATGGTATATTCTCTAAATATTAATAAATGACTCAAGTTAAACTCGATACATACGATTTAATTAATTAATAAAAAAGGAATTTACATATAAGCTGTTTATATGCATATTTCTCTGACATTTAATCTCATGACCATTAATCATTTTAATTCATTTCAATTTTGTCGTACAGACTTGTAAGTTTTGAAATTTGATGAGCAGGTATGAAGTCAGTGAGCTAACCAATCAGCGACCTCGATTCCGGGTTGTGTGGTCCGAAGGTTCCGAATGAATGTAAAGATTGTTAATGTGCATCCGGCATATATCACAGTTCCGAATCATCCTTACGGGGAAATCACAAGCATTTGAAAAACTCGCATCCTTTCCTTTCAAAGTAGGAATTTTGTGAAGTGCATGTGTACATCACGAAATCATTTAGATGTCATTTCTTTTAGGAAACAGTAGTAGAAATGATAAAGATATATTTTCTGAGATGATTAAAATAATAGATCAGATGCAGAAAATTTAACTTTTGAAATAAAGTTAACATGCTGTATGTTACTTCAGGTGTACAGAGGACATTTATAATTATTTCAAAAGTAAAAATAATTTACCAGCCGCTTAATAAAATCATTGGTTTAATAAAATCAGCCGCTTAATTTCATCAAATTGCGAAGACGAAAGCAAGTTAATATAAATGCTTGCTAAACCGCTGATTAATAAAATCAGAATCGCCACTTAATAAAATCAAAATTGAAACCTCTAACGCGGTAAAAATAAAGGGAAAATACTCAGAAAAATCATTATCTCGCTCTTCTGAAACCTTTACCACTTACACATAATATGTCCAAGCAACATGCTTAGATAGGAATTCTACCACCAAACGGAAAAAGGACTTTCATAAGCTAGTTAGTCCGATCCTGAATGGATGTAAATAGCAATCCAGGCAGAAGAATTGCGGCTTTCGCCAGCTGGAATGCATAGTAGCCTTACTGTCAGGGAGTGTAAATTATGTGTTAATACATTTTTTTTAAATTACCAAAATATACACTTGTGTGTAGCAGGTCTAGTAATACGCCACGGCAACCAAGGCAAATGTCGTGAGATTTGCCCAAACAACCGCGATGATCAACAGTTCTCACGGTATGTTTAGCTGCGAGTATTAAAACTTTTACATGAGAGCTCCTTTTTTATCTTAGATGTATTTCAATGTTTACAAGTGCAGAATAATTGCAAGAAATGTGAAGCTCTTTTTTTTCTATTCATTTGCATTATTGATTCAACCTTTTAAATTTAAGACAAAAAAAGCGCAACTTCAATTTACCTCATGACGAAAATTTTAAGATTTTGCTGCGAGCTGAGTAATTTTTGCTGCCAGCTTATTAAAGATCACATTATTTTTTTTGCTGCCAGCTTCACAATCTTATTTCACTTGCTCTTCCTAGTTCAAATATTCCACAATCTTCCGAATGTTTATTTCTCTGCGAAATAACACCCAAAATAGAACAACGGAATGAAACACGCTGACGGATCGACAGGGAATTCACCCACTGCATACTGGGGAAAGAAAATCCCATCGCAATATTCTTTCTGTTTACGGAAAAATAAGCAGAGATAGCACCAAATTACTTTTACGAATCAGAGGGAGAACGCAACTGAAAGTTTGATCATGTTTCCCAAATACACGTTGTCCCCGCTGAGTTTAATACTTATTTTCTCGGCAAAGCGCTGCATAAATAAATTCTAAATGAAATTCTCCGTATCAGTGAATACTTCGAGGTTTCGACTCCACAGAACTGCCGGATGAATTGGACTGGTTCGAATTTCGAATTTATTAAACTCTGTTACCTATATGCATTATATAAGGGTCGCCCAAATGAAAGTGGCAACTACAGGTGATTTGACAAACGGTTTAATGGTATTAATATAAATTAGTTTACACAAGAAAGAAGTAATACAGAAGTAACAGATAGGCTAGACAAAATCACCTTGTAGGTAGAAAGAAGTTTCCCATGGGTCAAATAGATGATGGATACCTGGGTGAAGAAGCTCCGGGGAAAGGGCCAACCTATCATGCGTTATTGTGTGCAGTGTTTCTTTGCTCACGGAAATTTCCTCCGCTATTTCGCAAGTGGTGATTCGCCGATTCATTTTCAAGATACAGTCATACAAAAAGTGTATTCTGTGTAGTGTATGTTACCCAGATCGGTATTCCGATCGTCGTAGTATAGTTAGTACAGTTACTAATTAAGTACCGTCTCGCGTTAGCGGTTTTGATTCTAAATAAATTTCGCTTTAACATATTCTGTGTAAGCTTGGTGCCTCTCTGTCGTCCGTCTTTGCTTTCTCACGCGGGTTGTAGGCTTTTGTATTGGCATTCGCCAAATTCTGGCACTTCTGTCTTGGCGATAATCATTTAATCCGTTTGTTTCAAATTTTTATATTTATAACGCCTATCCGTCAGTTGTTGTCACGTGGTCAGTGTCTTATGAATAGCTCATATTTTACTCGCCAACCTGTAAAAAGCTGGCAGCTTTGTAAGAAGTTCTTAAAAAACTTCTTGATAGCTCTCCGTCAGAGGAGGTTGTGTTCGTTTTTTATGGAACTCCGGCACGCCGTGTGGCCGGAACGATTAGATATGTTCCTGGTGTTATTTTTATGAAGCAATGTACTGTACGTAATTGAACTTGTTTCCTGTAAGACTGTTTTGCTGATACCTCCAATAAAACGTAGCTTTTCTGAATTCGAGTCGTATTCTTGTTTTCTTAGTCCTCAGCGTACTTCATGGATATTTTTAATACACTATACGTCATGAAAACGTTCGAGGGAAAGTTCTCTTAATCCACCTCCGACAACTCCCTCATACGACCCTTATATTAAATGTGCCTGAATTAAAACGACTTAAATTTACGTACGTAAAGGGAGCCCCATCATGGCCGAGACGATCAGACTTTGAACATGGTAGATGGCCGAAGTGTGAAGGTCCCGCATTCGGGCCTACCGCACCGTTTCCAATCCAATGGTCTGAAGTTTTGTGAGGTCTTCTCCCTTTATAATGTAAATACGCCTTAGATGCCCTTAAAATGTCCTCCGCTCAAGGTATCCTCTCCCCTTTTAAAGATATCCCGGAGTAGGTTTGCCTTAACAACAAGCGAAATTTACAAACCGGCCAGGACACTGGGACTCATGTTTAAAATCGGGACAATCCCAGTTAAAGTGGGACGTGTGGTAAACGTTACATATAACCGAGCTCCGTCCTGTTACTAATTAAGTACATTGATTCTAAACAGCCTGTGTAAGATTTGAATCGAAAGATTAAGGTCATCTAGACAAGGTTTTCTAGTAAGGTTTTCTAGAACAATCTATAGTGAACTCATTCAAAAATGTCTACAGTCAGAGAAAAACAGATTTTTTTCATGCAAAAATTCTTTATTTTATTTTCATGCTTAAACATAGGGCCCCATGACGGCTGAGTGGATAAGACACCGAACATGGTAGGCAATTTAATTGTGAAGATCCAGTGTTCTAGTCTACTGCGCGGCTGTCAGACGGTCTGGAGTTTTGGCTGTTCTTCTCCAGCTGAAACGTGAATACGCTTTAGAATACCTTGAAAAAGCACTCAGCTCAAGACATCCCCGTAGGCTTGCCATAACAATAAAACACGTTAAGTACGTAAGGAAAAAAAGAAGGGAAAAATACAATGGAGGTATGTTAACAAAAGACAACAGTATAATTTTTAATTAAACCATTTTACTTAACGTGAACCGAAAGGCTAAAAATATATGTTATTTCGGCTCAGCTATTTTTTAATTATTATTGTTCTTCAGGTTTAGGCCTCTCTCTTCCAAAAGTATCAGCTGTCCTTTTTTTTTTGTTTGAAAACCTGATTACATACAAAGATGGATACCGAAGGAATAAAAGTTATCTTCAAAGTGCATAAAGATGCTTAATTATTAAGAAGATTACACTGGTCAACATTTTTCTTCGGGGGGGGGGGGGGTTCTGTTCCCATGCTTAGATTCTGATTCTAGACATTGAAAAACACTTAGATTTTCATTTTTAGTTCTTAAACTTTGCCTTTGTCTGATTTACGTCGATAAGTATATTTTAATTTATTTCATAAACGAAAGATGGCAGCACTTTGATTAACCCGAAAGTAAATATTATTATTTATAACTCTGTAGTATTGCTTCTTGTATTATTTGTAATATTATTATTTGTTTGTATTATTATTTGCTCATACGAACATAAAAGCAATACGAAAAATATTCACTTTTAGACATTAATTTCTTATTATTTTACATTTATATGTTATTGTTTATCACAAATCTTGAATCAAAAAGACTTTTTATATCAAGCAAAAACTTTTCTGATCATAACTTAGAGTGGAATTATAAAAAAATATATAGATAAAAATCAGTGATTTTTGCCAAAAAATTGAAAAATTGCTTTAATTTCTACAAAAGCAAACTTTTATTAAATATATATATATATATATTATTTTCATTAGTTTGGGCGTAGGAGAAACTAAAATTTAACATGTAGAAGTCAGATCCAAAAATCGTGTTGACCGGTGTTATCAATCAAAACCAGAAAAAAAAAAAAAATATTAAAGTACAGACAAAAATAAAGGAGAATGTAGCATTATCTTCTCTTGCTAGCTCCTCAACCTCCGCCCCACACTCCCTTGCCTCTAGTTATGACCTTGATCATTTGGGAAACAAAATCGAGAAAAAGTCCGAATATGGAGTCTTGTTTAAAATACAACGATACAAAAAGAGTATGTATAAAATCCGTGTTACGGATTTAAAAAACACTTGCAAACTCATGTCATTATTGCGACTGAAATCTCATTGTATTTTGCTCGAAATAACTGAAAAAGAACGGTTTTGTAAATTATTTCAAGTTTTGAAGGAACGACAAAAGAAAATATATTTATACCTCTTGCGGTGGAACATCAAATGTCAAAGTCCTGAGATCAACTTTTGTGTAGTTCTCGATGCAGGGTAAAATGAAGAAAATACCTTAAAATATAAACAAAATAAAGCTAAGATTATTATTGTTATAATTATTTTTTTACATGCTCCATTTTACTTATATATCTGAATTCGTATTTCTTATAAATAATCCGGTTTTTAAATAATTTAGCTTTACAATAATCTTTATTGATTATATTAGCAATGGTTTATTTTAAAATCTCTAAGTTTTGTTGCAGTAAGTTCTTATTTTTAATTCCATACATATATATTTAAATTTAAAAGTACGTAGGCTGTTCAATAAGTAATAAGGCTAATTATACTCCCGTGAAACCACTCATCGGTATGTTAATTTATGTGGCATAAAAACGTTTGTTGTCTGTATTAACAAAAGCTACCAATAGATGGCGTGTACAGACTCATGTTCCTGAGTATTACGTGATTGAACTGAAGCGTGTTTGCTTCAACGTCCATCACAATAATTAACACAGCTGCGATTATCATCAAGGAGGATCGCATTGCTCCGAAATGGTTTCCTATTGCACCATGACAATGCCCGACCACATATTGCTCGTTGCGTATTGGATGTTTTGCAGCAAAACAGCGTAGAGATTTTGCCACTATACAGTCCTGATCTCGCTCCATGCGATTTCTGGCTGTTTCCTCAACTTCAGAAACCATTACGAGGCATGCATTTTGCAAGCAACAAAGCATGTGTAAAGGCTGCGGGGGCTGTTTTGAAAAAAACTCTCAAAAAACGGTTTTTTACGGGTTTTTAAGAAGTGGACAGAACGCTGGAATAAATTTATTACGTGCCGCGGAAGTTATTTTGAAAAAGACCATGTAAATGGTGGCGGTAAAAGGGTATTCTGTATTTTTTTGTAATTTTAGTATTATTACTTACTGAACAGCCCTCGTATTTTAGAGTTATACCTATCATACTAATTAGTGTTGAATCATGAAAGTTGCTTTAGAAAACATTTTTTTTTTAAAGTGATCAAAATTAACAAAATATATTTTGATCGATATTCGACAAAAAAAAAAAAAAAAAAAATTACTAGTTCCATAACAAAAATGATAGCCTGACAAAAATTTTTCTACTCTAAATCCATTTAAAAAAGAATTTACTTGTCAGTAACAATTATAATTTACTTAATCTTTAATCTGAATAAATCGCTTGAAATTGTATTTTGAAGCTCAAAAATTTCAGCATTTATAGAAGGAAAAGGTCACCCCTTTTTTGACAGATTTTTTTTTTTTTTTCATCTTCCTTATTCGAGTAAAGAAATATCAGTAAGCTAGACAAATAAATTAGACATATTATGAATCCATTCTAACTTTATGATTTAAAAATGTATTTTCTAGTCTTAAATTAGTGGGATAAATATCTTGTTTAAGAATGTATTTAATGATTGATTTTTTATTTTACTAAATCTTTTTAATGGAAAAATCAATTAATCAATTAAGTCATATCTATTAAATTTTGCTTTACATTTCACGTTTTAAAACTCACCTGGTCCCTTTGAACCTCCGTGTAAAAGTCGTCCCAATCGAAATATAACTGCTCTTTCATATTCTTGTACAACCTGCAAAGATGCATTCAAAAATATATATTAAATAAGTCTACTGTATAGAATAATATTTTATAAACAAATCATTAGTCAATAAAAAATAAAGATGTGCCAATATTTGTTGAATATACAGGGTTTGTCAGAAAAGTGATGCCGAAGAGTCGATTAAAAAATATTTATTGATCCGATAAGTGCAACACTTAAAAATATTTACAAATAAGCTCGTCTGGCGTCGATACATAGCTTTCAGCATGATTTTTGCGCATCAAGCCTTTACTGGATTGCTCATTAGAACAAGCCTCTTTATCAAGTTCCGAAATGTCTTTTCATGAAAACATTAATGGCTCTCCCACCCGCTCTACAGTCCAGGCTTGGCTCCTTCAGACATTTTCTTGTTACCGCGATCGAAAATTCCCATAAAAGGAAATCATATCGGGACACTTAACGAAGTAAAAGAGGCCTGGTCTAAAAGCCATTCCGACAAAGGTCCACTGTGTCGACTTTTTAATGTGTCGTACCGATCAGTTTGATACATGTTTTGTAATTGAATCCTTGATATTACTCTTCGAATAAACCATGTATATTGGGTTTGAATTGCAGGTATTTCTAGTGTGCCACCACCCATGTAAAAAATTAAATTAATTAGATGTATAAAAAGTGTCTGAATATTTATAAAATATGACGAGCTAATTTTGTTTGACTATTTAATCAAAAATGCTAAAATAATTTACTTAAGAAAACATTCATAATATTTCTTACAATGCATCAAGAAAGAACGTGATATTGCCAACGGTTTAGATTAAATTTTAAACTATTCTAACAGAAAAATACAGCTTATGGCTGAATATTAAAATATTTAATTTTCCCTTTTCACTACAGTAAAAATAATATTTTTCCGAAATTAATTTGTTTTACATATTTCTTTTTATATTATTTCAAGAATATTTACAAGAAATTTTCTACCTAATCAAAATTATTTAATTTAAAGGTATTTTTTAGTGACAAGGAAAATGTTTTTATGTCCATTAACAGCTTTTTTATCAGTCTTCAGTTTTCTCTTCTAATCAGTTTTTAAATTATTCAACTGGAGAAGTTTTAATTTTATTCATTTTTTAACATTATTATTATTTGTGTGTCTAAAATTTCATAACAGATAACAATAATGCATGTTTATTGAATTACACTCTGATAAAAATGTATTTTTTGACGTTAATTGAATGAAAATACATTTATTTTACAAATGATACTGAATTTAATGTGAACGAAAAATAAAATTCGTATTGTTTAAAGGTTTTTCCTGAGGGTGTTTTAATAGCCTCTATGTTTAGTTATAATTTATAACATAGATTTTTTAGTGATCTATAAAATTCTAGGATATATATATATATATATATATATTCTTTTTTATAAACTGAAAATAAAATTTGTTGATTTCTTTCTCCATTTCTATTATTGTTATTTGATAGTTTTTTTCTTGTTTTTTCGTGCGTGTGTGTACAAGAGGGAAAACCATTGGAATATTTTTTTATTCCAATGATTTTCCCCCTTTTCTTATCCTCTTGTAATTGGTACTTATTAAGTATTTTTAACTGGTGTGTATTTTACTAAAATATAATTGTAGATAAAATAATCTACTAGCAATAGATTTACAGTTATCTGTACATCCGTAAACTTAGAATTAAACCAGCTTAAATGTTATCTACATAAAGAGTATTAAGCACAGTTTCAGCATCCTTAAAATTGATTATAATATTTTATAATAACAATATTTAGGAGACTGATAATTTTTTTTCTAAATGATTCGTGCATGTCTAGATCTCATAAAGAGCATTTTGGATTCTTTTTTTTCTCTTAGAAAAAAGATTTCAAAAGCAGATATAAGTAAGAATCGATGTTTGCTTAGTATAGAATAGGATATAATATGTGTACATACTAAGGTAAACAAGGATTATTGACTCGGTAATGGCGATACTGAGCTAAAATTCCAATTCTATTCATAAAGGAAACAGCAATCGAATTTCAAGCATTGCATGTCGAGTCCTCTCAAACAACTCCACTGCATAACAAAATTGCTAAAAATTCTGTTTAGTTACCTATTCATGAATATCCAGAAAAGTATCTAGATTGTTCCAAATAATTAAATATTTATAGCATTATAACAAAACCCTAAAAATGTGGTTTATTTTTTTTTTCTCAATCGCAAACTTTTGTTTATTTTTTTCATTGGATACATGATTCCTTTTTAATGAATAAAACCGAGTTGCTGGGATCTGAAAGATGCAACATACATTCTGACATAAATAATTCTCTTTTCCGCTCACATAATCTGAATGTGAATGAATATTTTATGAGAATATTAAAATCTGTACATAAGATGATATAAATTGTATTTAGTAGAGAAATATATTTACTGGCAGTCACGCGTCATATTGGAAGAGTATCATAAACTGATATACTGTCCATGGTTACGCTGAAAACTTTAATCGATATTTTTTATTAAACCATAAAGAAGTTACATGCTGCATAAAATGTTAAAACAGCAAAATTAATTTAGGGCAATATTTAAAATACAATATAAACCATGCCTAAATTAAGAAATTAAATCTATGTAATTTTTATAAAAGAAGTCTGAAGTTTATATTATTCCTCTCGCAACGTTTCGCAAAGCATTTAATGTAAATAAGTAAATAAATTTGCACATGAGTCAGCTTTTTATAAAATGCAATTTCTTGCTTTCAAAAATTAATTTTATTTTCACTTGAACAATAATTTGATTTATTTAAAGCAAAAAATAATCTGACAAATTTATTTTAATTTTAAAGGATATATAGGATGTTTTGAACGTTTATTTTTTAAAACTAATCTAACTTTTAATAAAATGAATAAATTAATTTTCGTTCTTAGTTATCTTAATTCTTGTTCTAATATAAAATTTATATTTTATCATGTAAATTAAGCGCTATGTAAGTTACTTTCTGCACAAATATTTTATATCCTTTGTAACGTCCAATTTTAGGCCTCATTTATTGGAATATCTTTTAGTATTCTTTTAAAAACTGTCTGTTATTTTACGATATTTTGGGCATTCGATAACCATTTTACTTCCACAAAATCACCAACTGCCAGCACGAAGTGCTCTTACGTTTCACCTAATTTAGACTTCCGAGCCAGAATCCTAATAGTTAATTAATTTTTTTGGTGACTCAAACATTTGCTAAGTATTCCAACCATTTAATAATTTACATGAAACCTAAAATCATTTACCTTAATGCAAAAGAAGATTGAGAGGGGAAATGTGGCAATAACAATGAGCATAGAAAGCGATGTTAGAATCCATCCACAAATTCCAATTCCAGTGTCAGTAGAATCCGCTAAAATAAAAGTTAAAATAAATAAATATTTCTAAGATTTTAATCCAACACACTTCCATACGTATTCATAATTCCTTTTTTTAGTTAAAAATAATATTGCGAAAGAACGTAAGTTTAAAAACTGTGAATAGGTTTTGAGTTGCACCAAACCCAAGTTGTTTGGAGATCACAAATATGGGGAAATAAACAGCGAAAAGTAAGTGCGCACATGGGACGAATTATGTGGTCAAAGAAAAGGTTCCTAAGCATTAGCAGTGTGCGAGCAATTTGATATTTTTAAAATTTCTGCAAGCCACAATTGTTATAATGCATTTTTTAATTCAACAAAATCTAAATTACAGAAAGTGCATATTCAAATGGGAAACATACATAGCTGTGAAAGGAACAGACGTGCAATGCGAGCCACGTGTGGCTTGTGACCAACCTTGAGGGGAGGGCGGCATCCTTACCTTAGGGGGGTTAAAAACTATTTTTGAAAATTATTCGAATTTTTTACATGTGTCCCCGTTTATTCCGATTGGGGTAACTATATGTAGAACTACAATAATGTTGATTTTCCGTTCAGCCTCACAGTGAACCATTTGCCTTCTAGTGCTATTTCTGGACACAGAAAACAAAATATACCTTCATTTTCCTGGACTCTTACAACACATTTCTACGGTTTCCCCAATTGAAAAAATTTTTGTGTAAAATAAATAAATATCGGACACCATTCCTTTGTTCGTCTATTAAATAATACACTTCTTTGTGCAATTTTCATATGAAAGTGTGGCACGACCCGTCAATGGTGTAAATTTCTGTCGATTTCTATCCAAATATTGGAGATATCGAAAAGTTGGTATCAGCTTTCAGGTTATTTTTGACACCAAACTTGACGGTATTTCGCCGAAACTCTCACAACTTGGCGACAGTTGGTGAGATTCTGCGCCTGACCCAAGCAATGACTGTGACATGCATATGCCGTTTTAACCGTTTACCTACCAAATTAAAAATCATGAAGAAAATCAACTGGAACTGTTTCTTTTCTCTTGATTCAGTTAGACAATGAATGATAAATATGATTAGTATAATATGAAAGGAAATTGAGGGAAAAAATACTAGCTACACGTCTGATGACTGCTGTTTCATAAGCAATTTATAAGTTTTTACTTCCTTGTACGTAGTATAAGGAAGTAATGTGATCCCGAAAAATTTTGGGGCCCAAATTTCTACAATAAACCCGATTTTGACTACCTCTACATTTAATTTTAAGAATTTTTTCGATGCATCTCATCGTAGGCTAGCATGCACGATCATATTAACACGTCTGCAACTCATTTTGACCAGCGAGCGGCGAGTCTATTGTGGTCAGTTTTTCCATAACGTCTGTACGTACGTAAGTACGTATGTATGTAACTCGCATATCTCAAAAACTATTGGTCGTAGAATGTTGAGATTTGATAATTAGGATTTTTCTATGATCTAGTTGTGCACCTCCCCTTTTGGTCGCAATCGAATGGATAGTTTATGTACAGGACCGTCCAAAAGATTCGAAATACATTACGCTCTATGGGCCAGAATTCATTAAACTCGCCTAACTCAAAAACTATTAGACGTAGAATGTCGAAACTTCATATTTCGGATATTTGTAACATCTAGTTGTGCACCTCCCCTTTTGGTTGCATTCGACTGGATAGTTTATCTACAGAACCGCCCAAAACATTCGAAATACATTACGCTCTATGGAGCGAAATTCATTAAACTCGCATATCTCAAAAACCATTGGTCGTAGAATGTTGAAACTTGATATATAGGATTGTTCTATGATCTAGTTGTGCACCTCCCCTTTCGGTTCCATTCGACTGGATGGCTTATCTACAGAACCGCCTAAAAGATTCGAAATACATTACGCTCTATGGGCCGAAATTCATCAAAGCGTTTTTTAGAGGTATTGGGCTATTTCAAACGACTCAGAAGTGATATACGCTGTAAGGAGTTAGAAAATGAATTTTTCCATTAAAAAAAGTGTCTATCATTTACAGTTCTGCTACAGGAACACTCAAAAGATTTCCAAACATTACGGTCAATGGCAATTATAGCGGCATTCATCCATTTCAAGCACAATGCCGTCCTACCACATAAGTTAGGTAATGGTCCGACCACGGTCACGTGCCTCCCTCAAGAACTATGCCAAAAGTCGCCAAGCTTGGCGACTTCTGGTGTACGTGTGTGCATATTTAACTCTCAAATCTCAAAAACTATTATGAAATTTCATATATAAGATTGTTGTAACATCTAGTTGTGCATCTCGATTTTTGGTTCCAATCTACTGGAGAGTTTATTTAAAGGACCACCGAAAAGAATTTCCGTGTCTATGGACATCTTCAATATAATACAATTGTAGACAGTCATTCTTTGGTCCATGCCCAAAATCTCGCCGTCTGTCCACGACCTTGGCGAGTTTTGGCGAAATATCGCCAAATTTGGCGATAGTCAGTCATTTGGTCCATGCCCAAAGTATCGCCATTTGTCATCGTTCTTGGCGAGTTTTGGCGAAATATCGCCAAATTTGGCGATATTCTTACATTGTTGGTCCATGCTTAAAAACTCGCCAAATGTCGTCGACATTGACGAGTTTCGCCGAAATGTCGCCAAATTTGGCGCCAAAAATTATTTCGTATTTTGTATAACTCTAAAACTTTAACCCGTAGAATTTTGAACTTTTGTATTTAGAACTATATTATAATATCTAACTGTTTTCAATATCTTTTTTGACAGCAAACCACTGGGAATTTATTTACAGGGTGAGCCAAATGACTTTAAATACATTTAGGTGTATGGATGCATTCAATTCATTGAAAGTCTGTGGTCAATGACTACTTTGGCTATCCCCAAAATCTCGCAAACTATCTCAAACTTGTCGGCTTTTGGTGAAATATCGCCAAATAAAGTGTCAGAAGGTAATTTTTCAAATTGAATTCAGCTTGGCGATATCGAAATATTTGGCTAGAAATCGCTAAACCTTACTATTATTGATATTTTATTTTTTTCAAACAAATAAGTTTAGAGAGGAAGTGCGTAGAAAACATTATTGATTTAATAGACGTTCAAGGAAGTCATGTGTTGGACACATCAGATTTTTTTCAAAAGACTAAGCACAAACAGAGCTGAAGAAGTCCAGTAATACTTTGAATTGAAATGACACACTTTAGGGAAATCTAATCCTTTCATCATAAAAATTCCGTCTGAAAGTTCACTAATGCTTATACCTTTTTCATTGGCTTGATATCATTAAAAAGTTAATGGAAAGCTAACTATTTAAAACAATCTTATTTTAATAGAACATGCAGTCATGATGTAAGATGATTAATGAAGTATTTGGCAGTGATTTTTGAAAGAAATGGTTACAATGGATTAATCATTTTTTTTTAATTACTGTACTCCAAAGTATAAAAAGTGCTCAAAAATGTGTAAAGAACCGTCGGGTGAATGTATTGCTGGTGTCCATAGATCTCAATGCATTAAAATTTTTTTGGGTGATTCTCCCGATAAATTACATAGCCAATTCCAAACAAAAAGGAAGAGCAGAACTAGGTGTTAGTCAAAGAAATGTTCAATTGTTGAGAAAATATTGAACAGTACTGTGTTATACTTTATGGTGATTATTAGCCCTACAGTGCTATTAAAATCAAGCCGATTTTTTAGTGTCCACAAAATTTGTCTACACGTTTTTTCACTGTGAAGCACTTTTCAAATGTGTTTTCCATATAACGTGGGAGAGGGGGAGGGTGAATAAAATGTTGCACAACGTCTGTAATTTTTGACAATTGATCGCCAAGTTTGGTGCCAAAAAATGGCGAAGATTGTAAAATATATTTTGTTGGGCAATTTTAATATAGATTTCAATTCCGAAGAAGTGTTTCACGGAACAAGAAAGATAAATACGGTGCACCCATAGATTATGACACACTTTCCAAAGAGTATTTAAAATGGTGAAGTATATTTGGAATATGCTTGGTGCAGATTGTTAAACAGTTTTTATAGAGAGGTTTAACCCTCTCGTCACCGAATTATGAAAAATCAGAGAAAAAAAATATGCCTCGCATTTAATGCATTTGAAATACTATTATAAATCATGCAAAAATATATTTTTTCCAATGTAGTTTTTTTAATATTAATTTCTGCATTTTTTAAGCATTTTGTTATGCTAAAATTAATTTAAAAGGTTGCACGTATTAGGTAAGGGTTGAGGAATAAGAAAAAAACTATACTTACCTTAAAAAGAAAAATAAACGGTAAAAAAGCAGCGTAAATATTTTCTTAATTTTTCTCCTGAAACAATGAAGCAAAAACTGTAAAAAAGGATCTAAATTGACTAGTACTGTAATCTAGGCACGATTTATGCATCTAGTTAAGAACCTCATATACTTTCTACACGAATTAATGATATTGATATCACTCAAAGAAAAATACTAAGTTCAAATTTTTTTTCTCTCTCTAAATATTGCTATTTGAAGTAGGAGCCTCATATGAGGTTCGGGGTGACGAGGGGGTTGAAACATATTTCAATGCTGAAGAAGTGCCTGTGGAAGAAGGAAGACAAACACGGCACACTCATAAATAATGATACACTTTTCAACTTAACGGAATAAGGAAGAAAAACAGGAACGACGCATGGATTATAATACGCGTTTAATATGTAGCACTTTAGTACGTATTTCGAATATGAAAGTGTTTCAGATTTGAATTTTTTATTATTATAGTACAGTACAATAATAATTGTTACTATACAGTACAGTATTATTATTAAATGCTGCATTTTAATATTGCTACTATATACTGTACGTACAGTACTGTCTTTTATGTCTCTCTCTCTCTCTCTCCTACCGATCATAAATTCTGTTCATTTGCAATACTGCTTAGTACTGTGCAGTTTTATGTTTAGTAACCCGTTCTTTTTAATACATTGTTTATTCATTGCTTTATGCGAGAAATGGTAATATATAGTTAGTTAATGGCTCAAAACAGTTTGAAAGGTGTTTATAACTATCTAAAATATTTGTGGATGTGTTTCAAAAAGCCGTATGTATATATATATATATATTTATAGTATATCCTATTTCACAACGCGAAATATTCACTTACGTGAGCGGGCTTAGAACGCATCCCTAGCGTCAGTCAAGACTACACTGTTTAACAAAAGTAATAACACTTCCATTTATAATTCGGTAAATAGAACCAGGGACATAGCCAGGGGAGGGATATAGGGACAAATATCTCCCTCCCGTCCGAAATTTTCGGATTAGCTAGCATAAGCTTGATATAATGAAGAAATTCTGTTTGTTCATTAACGACTTATATCATATCCCTCTCCCCCAAATTTTTTTATATGCCTCTGGATAGAACAAATGTTATTTTTCTTTGGGTTTGGGACTGTAGCGATAGTGAGTAATCCGATTTTTTTTTCTTGTGTATTATGTTTGATAAAGGGCTTACTTTGAATGACTTTGTAATATTTAAAATGCAGCAGAAATTATTTAATCATAAAATAATGTAACCCTGTCAAAAACATCAAAATATCGGTAAAACCAGCAGACAGCTACAAATAGAATTCATTTTTTAGTTTGTAAAAAGATTTTTTTTTCATTCGAAAATATTTAGCCGTTTACAAAAAGCGATCAACGTATCTAATTTAAATACATTGGTAACTATGGTAGCATGATTACAATTCCGTATCTATATTTGTGATCGCTCCTGTATTGGTTTCTTTAAATATTTATGAATGGCAAATCGTTCCTTTTTTTCACGCAATCTGTCTTCGGCTAAAAATCAACCAAAAGTTAGCGTTTTAGCTTTTATTCAAAATGTGTGTTGTAGAATTCCATCCATCCTAAAAATATCAGCTTTATTTATTGATATGCCACCGATATTCTTTTCTTTACTTTTTAATTTTTTTTATAACCTATGAAAGCTCAACTTCTAAAAAGCATTAAGAAAGAGAATCAATTTATAATAAAAGACCTGTTTACTTATTGGTATGGATTTATCTGGTTGGTATAAATCGATGTTAATTTTATGGTTATTGCTATTAAAGAAATGGTTTAGCGATGCCACAGCTTACTAGTATTGGAAAAGATTTTAAGGTAATTTTTGATAATATGGGCAATAGATAGTCATGTCTGTCTGACACCACTTTTATTCTATCTTGTGTCTTATTGAAAATGGTGTATGTAGCACTTATAGTTCTTTTACAGGAACACCTATAAGAATTTCAAAACATTACGATCTGTGGGCAATAGATAGTCATGTCTGTCTGACACCACTTTTATTCTATCTTGCGTCTTATTGAAAATGGTGTATGTAGCACTTATAGTTCTTTTACAGGAACACCTATAAGAATTTCAAAACATTACGATCTGTGGGCAATAGATAGTCATGTCTGTCTGACACCACTTTTATTCTATCTTGCGTCTTATTGAAAATGGTGTATGTAGCACTTATAGTTCTTTTACAGGAACACCTATAAGAATTGCAAAACATTACGATCTGTGGGCAGTCATTATTTAAAGGCTCCTTTAGCGATATTTGTCAATATCTAACAACAGAAAATTGATATATATTATTAAGGATTACTAAAATAATGCTTTCCATCGAAAATTGTGTAAGTAGCATGAACAGTTCTTTTACAGATCCACTCAAAAGAATGCTAATACATTATGGCTTATAGCGTCTGGCAGCAGACGCTATAGGCCATATTAAACTCATTTCCCACTAAAACTCTATTAAACTATCTATTAAACTCAGTTCCCAGTAAAACACCGAAGGTGCGACATCACCAGTTAGGCCAATGCTTGGGAGGGTGAGCTCTTCTCTCGATTGAGTCTGCTGTGAACCGTGTACGCTGAAGGGAGGTGGTGCACGCAAAATCTGACGCAATTCAAATATCCGCCCCGTTCAAGCCAAGGTTGGCACCTCTGGGGATGCCAATCCAGGCGCTAGGTCGTTCATCTGGAATTGGTTCAAAGTTAATAAACATTGTTGGTCTGCCTATTAGGCACCCTATAATGAAATGACCAGCTTCTCTATCCTCGTAAAGGTCTAGCTTACAAGTAGGTGGCTGAACGGGCCATTAGAAAGAAAAAAAAATGGTCAATAGCAATTTAGAGACATCATCCATTTCAAGCACACTGCATTACGTGCATAAACGTTTATAGAAATTTACTCTTCATTTAGAGTTTTTTTACAGAGTCCCTCAGATTTTTCAGGGCCATACTCAAAATCTCACCAGGTTCGAGGATGATACATCGCAGCTTCTGATTTCCACATATAGATACATGGCCAAACTTGGCACAAAAATAAGACAGCTGTTGGAAAATGTTTTGTCGTCGATGTGTTTGGTATGTTTTATCTTTTTTTCTCCCCCCCCCCTCCCCACCCACAAGAAGAAGATCTATATAAACCCAGTTATGACATACGTATGAATTGACGTCACGTTACGACTGGCTGACAATGAATACGTCATTTTAAGGCAAACATCAATAACAACTGCAATAAAGTCCTGTAGCATCCAGCGTGAGTTGTAAAAGAGACTTTGTCAATTCAGGCCATTCGAGTGATTGCTGAGCCTGTATTTGCTATTAAGTCCATCGATCAGAAAACAGTATTTACGACAGGTAACACTACCTTCACGTAATGCGGTTATGATAAACATTTTTCTGATATCGATCCCGAATATTTTCAAAAGGCATGTTCTGCCTCTCTAAATGAATGGGACAATCAATCCACAATCAATTTACGATACACGACTTCTCGTGTTACAGGCTTTCATTACGCTGTTGCTATAGCGTAATAAGCAATTTCATGGCTTACTACGTGCTGTTTAGGTGACTATTAACACCACAGTCACAACAGGTGTCTTTCTTTCCGGAAGTCGCAGTCACGTTTTGTTACGGATTACTGTTTGAATATAGAGCGGCTAAAGTATCTCAGCCTTATTGACTCTTTCCAACAAAGTTGGAGAGTTCAGGTTTTATGTCGGAGAAACAAAATCTGGCTTACGGCCTTGGTACACACGTTAAAATAATCTCATTTCGGCAGGGAAATTCGGAAAAATTCAAGATGATTCTTCATAATGTGAATTACACAATGTAATAAATTAAAAAACTACCTTTTATGAAACTTTTATGAAACATTCCTGAACGTGGAAATTCACAACAAAATTTTTCGGAAAGTGGCACACGGCAAAATTTTCGATGTTTAATAATTTTTTTCTAAAAGTATCCTAGCTTTTACAGGTTTATTAGGTATATAGCACAGCATGTGAAGAAACATCTAAAAAAAAATTCAGATCCCAGACATATTTTTTTTTACCAAAATCTCGTGACTTTTTAAAAAACATCGTTAATGGTTTTGGTTTGTCCGTCTGTGCGTGATCTAACTATTGTAAATATGCGTGGTTTGCTATAAAATTCATATATTTCAGTGTTATTACGTTACCACGAATCTTATGAATTGAAAATTGTGTATATAGCATGATTACTTCTTTTAAAGGACTGCCCAAAATAATTCCAACACATCATGCTCTATGGGCAGTCGTTGTTTAAGGAGTCTTTGAGTGACATAAATGTATTTCAAACAAACCAGTTTTATATGTGCTATTTGAGATTAATAAAATAATACTCTGCATAAAAAAGGAGTGTATGTAACATTTGGGATTAGAACTGTCCGACATCCGACGTCTTTGCATTTCGACGTTTTGCAACATTGGGATAGTTCCCAACTTTGCCTCACCTTGAGATATCCTGTTTTGTCTTACAAGCAGTCATTCCAAAGCCTAACTAACAAAGTGTAATTTACTGCAATTTACATTAAAAAATATCTCTTTTAGCAAGTGTAAACTGTTACGTTAGTATCTGCATGAGAACCTAATAAACAAACAAAAAATATCCTAACATTTACATTTACCTTAGATCAAGGTAATGAAAAAAGTAATGAATCTTAAAAAGTGTGTGTCTGTGACTCTGTGAGCATTATACCACGTGAATACACGCTATGCACAATGTATAGCAATGACATGGAAAAACTGAATGACATAGAATAGCAGAACTTGAAAAGCGGGAAAATCAAAAACCCCATTTTGCCCTCACTTCCTCAAAAAATGGCTGTGAATAGTTAAGAAAAAGCACCCTGTATAAATCCCAACATTCATTTTTATAATTTCTATATGTATATAATGTTTTTACTCTTTATTATTATATTGCTATAAAAGCGCCTAGCTCTTTTTTTAACTGCAATTTATTGATGATTTAACTTTGAATTTACTACCGAATAATTTAACTTCAATTCCATGAAAAAAAAATCTACTTTTCACAATTTTGATCAGAAACATTGCAACTGCACAATAAAGCGCAGTTTAATGTTAAGTCGCTACGTGAAATATTGGTTTGAAATGCTACCCATATAAACGGAAAAATAAATAAAACAAAATTATGGTTTGGATATCCGTTTTATTATTGAAAAATCTCTGCAAGCAGAAGAAGATAACGATTGATTTCATTTTCCAGAGATATCAGTTACCAATTTATTGGATTTCAATCATATTGGGAGAAAGGTTTCAGAGCCAAACATAAGTATACGGTCCTTGGTAACCATTGTTTCAAAAATGAACTTTGATATCAATTTCTTGAATAATATAATTTCGGTTATTTGAAATTAATGTAGTTGTTTCATGTTTTTATATTCATTAATTATAAGCAGTTTCTGTTGAAAAAAATTATAGTTCCAAATATTGTATCTTTGATCAAAACCGTCCTTCTCTTGTATAAAAGCGCTTCCATGTGTGTCAGACTTGAACAAAATTCTTATGAATGTTTAAAACTTTGCGAAAGTATTTTCGAAAAGTTTTAATTGGAGGTTCATATGAAGAGGAAATATATTGTTTTTCTTGTATAATATTTAAAAAGAAATAACTATAAATGTACCAAAAATTTCCCCAATGTGTGCCCCCCTTTTTCCTATACACTCATTCTTAAATATTGTTTTAATAGCTATAAACGAGTCTCTTAAGTTGTAAGCTACTTTTCTCTTCACTGTTAGACAAAACAGTGTTTTCGTTTTTATAAGTAACTTATAAAATGGGCTTAAAAATATTTCAATATGCAACGCTTTAAAACGGATTTCTCGTTCGCATTTTGAATGTGTACTTTGGCCTTTTCGCTTTCTGTGTGTAAAAGCGACTTTTATATGACATTTATTTATCGTTAAAAAAGTTTTTCCCTTTCTATAATAAAAATCTGGAATAGGTTTTAAGCCTTTTCAAGTGGAACAGATCAAATTTTACGATAAATGTAACAGAAGATTGGGCTTAAGAAAATTTCATGGAAAATTTTATCTGTCGCTAAAATTGAAAGAAAAAGCTGTTCTTCTTTGCAAAGAGGATTGTGTTTGAGCTGTAGTTTTTCAGTAAAATGTTTTAAGAGTGCCAAAAACTTCTTTAAAAACAGAACTAAGTTAGACGGCAAACGGTTAATGGAAAAAAATGCCTTTTTTCCCCCATAAAAGTGCATTTTTTCGCAATCTGTAAAGTTTTTGTTGGGTAAAATCTTACTCTAAGTTTTTATTTCTTAAATCAACAAACTCTGTTTATTCATTTAGCAAAATTCGGCTACCGTTTTTGCTAATATGCATATGTACTTAAGAAAATAAATGTGAGTTTGGTATACAGTATCTTGTATAATGTTTCTGTTATAATTTTTAATATTAAATACTTAAAATAGACCATCCACAAAGGAACACACTTAACTTAGGAATTCAGTATTTTTTCAAGAATATTTTTTGAACGTACAAAAATCTACGTTACAGAGGCTTGCTTTTGGAACAGGGTAAAATAAAACACTATTTATTTATTTATTTAAGCTACCTCGTTATTTATTTATCTTTAGGTGTCATAAATGTTTTACTTACTGATTGCGCTTAATATTTTCTGTGTTCGTTAAAAAGCATTGAAATAGAGAACATGCTATTTTCACTATTCTGAACAAAGAATTCTGGACGTGAAGTCTACCAGATTGACAACTTTTATTAACTATTTCAGACTCAGTGCGTACATACATACCCTCCAACATTGGCCTTCACCTCATCAGTAGCACTACAGTGATATCGCCGGGGGGGGGGGGTAGGGGAGTCATAACACCCCATGAGGAATTTTTTGCCATACAAAATGTATATTCATTACTCCCTTATCACAAACACATATACATATATATGAGTTGAAGTAGTCGTAACCTCCCTGTTTTTAGAGGTTTTCTCAACACAGGGTGTCTACCAAATTTCTGAACGTCAATTTCCTGACTTTTGGGAGGTCCCGGGAAAAAAATTCCTGACCAATGCATTTTACTTAGGGAAATTGCACAATGCTTGTCTTTATATTTGCATATTTTGTACAACTTCTTTAAATCAATTTTGACTAAAGTATACAGGATTAAGCTTTCATCTATTGAGAAACAGAAGTAGTTGCACTTTCTGATAGAATTAACTCTACTGTTCTTGGAAACACAGTCCTAAGATATAAGTTACCAAGTAAGCTAATTTGTCTTTTACCCTCACGTCACGATGGATGAGTCCCCCATTTTCCCCTCCTTATACAAACAAATCGCTTGATGCTTTCGCCGTCCGAAAAATGCGTCGCAGCTGCTTTCGGTTTACAGTCTGACAATTAGAGAGAAAGTGTAGAAAAAACAAAGACACGAGGGAAAAAAAATTGATTCTTTTGGTGAATTTTCCGGACCCATTATCCAATTTCCCGGTTTTTTCCAGACTTTCCGGACCCATTTTCCAATTTCCCGGCTTTTACCAGACTTTCAAGAGCGGTAGACACCCTGCACCTGCAACATCATTATTAGAGGTTTTTTTCAATATCAGTAGTACTATCGCGTTTTAAAAAACGATCCATGTGAACAAAGAAAGAAAACAACGTGCGCTGCACTTTCCTTCCACAAAAAAGCTAAGCTTACATCCAAACACAGGACGGAGCAATATAGGGTGGCGGGAAATGCGAGAGGAGACGTGACGTAACAAGCGAAGGAGCAGCTAACGGCATCCCCCCCCCCCCTCCCACGCATACCACACTTTCGCGGACACAAGTTCGCTCACGGCTGCCGGCGCCGAGGGAGAATGTTGAATTCCCTTCTTTCACGATCGGCGCCGACACACAGGAGTGTTGACTCACAACAAATCAGCTAGGGTTGCAAACCGCACCTCCGTGCAGGCACAATGCCCTAAAAAAAGTAAACATTTGCTCAATTCCGTAGTTTTTTCGTACCATCCGTAGCTCCGTAGTTCATACTACTTATCCGTATAAACTACGGATAATCCGTAGCAGTTGGAGGGTATGGTACATATTACATACATTTTAAAACCTTATCTCTTTCAGATAACTAACAGCACAATTGAAACTTGCTCCATAAACAAATAAATGAAAGATTAATTTTACTATCATTTTCGCTGTTTGGTTTGGGAACAGTTAACACATGTTTACAGTTTGCTTTGTTTGAAATGGTATCATGCTCTGGTCTATAAAAAACATACGTTTTCGTCTTGGTTTTATTTACATTAATAATTCCTTATAATGTGCAACGATTTTTATATAACATTTTAAAATTAATCTTAGCACTAGAAATAGTTTTATTTTATTAGTGGTTATAATTTAGACAAAATGGAAGCCGAATCGCATGTCCATTTTACCATGAACATATGGAAATGCGGTTGAGATTCTTTAGGTAGGTGAATTATTAATGTTTTTGTTAAAGAATTTATTTTAGGCATTTGAATTATTTTTAAAACAAAAGCAAGTTATTAGGAGGATTAAATATTCATTTTTTCTATTACGTGAAAAAATAATTTGGAAATTTTGAAGATTTAATGGAAGTTTTGTATTACATCACTGGTACTTGTGTATCAAATATTGAAGACTTGGATTCTGGTAATTATTGATTTATTCATATCATTAAAGAGTTTGTACCAATTTGTAGGGTGCGCGAATTTCTCGCAGTAATAAATTTTTAATTCGAGAAAAAACAAGATTGCGAGAAAAAATGTAAGATTTTCGCGTTCTCATTCGCTAGTGAAAACACTGGGCGCTATTTCTAGTAAGATTTAGAATATATTGTCAAGCTGAATTCAGTCTTGGGAACATTTTTGTTCGCGACAAACAGCCAAAAGTGGTCGAACAGCAAGTTTAGACTTATAGTTTCCTCCGCTTTACTGGCAAGCCTATAGACAATGGTTCAATTTTTTTTTCCATTTTCCTGAATGCAACTATCATAATAATTTCACATAATTGATATGAGACCACGCATAAAGTAAGCTTTTCCGAATAAGAGAATAATCATCGAAACCGACCATATAGAATAGAACATTATTCCTGAACATATCTACAAAAAGAAAAAAAGATCCACTCAATCGATAACCTTCTCTTTTTAACACTTTCCAACAAGGTTGAAAAGTGTTTATGATTTCGGTTTGTCTGTCTGTCCGTCTGTCCGCCCGCCCGTGCTCTAACTCGCGTAAATATGCATCGATTTCTAAGAAATTTTAATATGTTATTCTTATCTACTGTACCATGTACCCTATTGAAAATGGTATATGTAGCATTTATAGTTTTTCTACTGGAGCACTTAAAATATTCCCAATACATTGCGGTCTATGGGAAGTTATTCTTTCAAGTGTATCGTCCTACTATACAGTTACGCTGATCCCTGACTTCAAGATAAAACTTTTTCCGCCATTTCTGCAAAAAGATTACAAATTTAACACAAAAAGCCTAATAACTTCTTCACCGGTTGTACGATCCGCTTGAAATTTTTCATGATCATGTATAAAAATATGGAAAACAATCTGCGCTACTTTTAAAATCTGAAAATCCACCCGTCCCGTTCCCTCATTTTTAAGCGATTTTTCGCTATTTTCAGCACCATTTTATTTCCGAGAGTTAAAAAAGTTAATCATTTGCGTGACAAAATTACCCTTTTCAAGTGAATATGACGTCATACAATTGGGATTCAAATTCGTTTAAAAAGCTTTTCCAGATTACACAGTTTATTATCATTTTTTTTTCAAAAATAAATCGTTTGCATGGACACGAGAATAGCTGTGTACACAAAACGAAATCTTCCGATTGCGAAAAGATTCCGCGAGTTTCCAGAACAGCATGAAATTTAATTTGGGTATATAATAAAAAATGAATATGAACTTATTTATTTTAGGTGGATGAAAATTAAATATTTTGAATGTAGACAAATTTCCGTCAAATGATTTTTCTAGCGCCAGTATTCATTGCCTCCACAACGGTCTTTGACTTCTAGTTTTAGAGATATTCTGCTATTTGAAATGAAACAAACCTGATATATGTTATATAAGGATTACAAGATGAAGCTAGCTTTCCATCGAAAGTAGTGTTTGTATAGTTAATAGTTTTTGTACAGAACCACTCAAAATAATTTCAATACAATACGGTCAGTGACAGTTTAGAGACAGACATCTATTTAAAGCATATAATACTATCTAAAGCATATAATACTTATCTACAAAATATCACCAGTTTTAAGGAAAATACATCACCAAATTTTTCGAAAAAATATTTTCGTGTTGGAAAGTGTTTTATAATCCATGCGTTTTGCATGATTTATCTTTCTTGTTTAAATCTCTTAATGAAAGGGGTGCGAGATTTTTATATTCTCGATTTGGAACAACATGTAAGCACAGCATGCCGTTACATTTTTATTTATTTTGGATTGCCAATTAATGTAGTTGTAATAATAAAGTGTCTTCAAATTCCTTAACTGGTGCGTTTATCGCTAATTTGTTTACTTTAGTTTTCATCTGGTTCTTTTGGGAGCGCCGAAACGGTACGTACGTATTATGCCGGCGGTCACTTCCGCCAAACTACTTTTTCGTCAAATTTGCTGGCAAACTATTGCCAATCGTATTCCAAACCATCAACAATTTCATGTGCCCGGCATTTATCTTGGTGAAAATTGCTTGTCTTGGAGGACCGCCGGGATAATACGTAAGTACCGTTGAAACTTGTGCATTACTCCCAGAGACCCATGACTGCAAAGCTCGCCAAAGTACGGGGATTTTTTAGGTTGGCGAGAGTGAGGGGCGTTAAAATAGGAATCAACTCTTTCTTGTACCATAAAACACATCTTTGGAATCGAAATCTATCTTAAAATTGCCTACTGAAACTGTTTTACAATCTTCGCCAGGCATATTCGTCCTATAGGCATATTCATACTATGCCGCAAAGACATGAAATGGGAATCATAATCCATGAGTGTACAGTGTTTTCCTTTCTTGTTCCACAAATCACTTCTTCAGAATAGAAATCAATATTAAAATCGCCTAATAAAACTGTGTTACAATATACGCCAGGCGTTTTCTAACTATACTCGAAATATATTTATAATAAATTGTCACGTTTTGGCTCCCCATTTAGCGATCCATTATCAAAAATTGCAAATCCTTGTGCGACTTTCAACATTTTATTAACGCCCCCCCCTCTCCACGTTATCTGGCAAACACATTTGAAAAGGGACTCGATACGCTAATGCCTAGACAAAAATCCTGATTGAACTTATTAGCACTCTGGTGCTAAAAATTTTGAGGTAGACCGCCCTTGTGACTTAGGGGTATGAGACAAAATCATATTCGCAGACCTAACGAATATACATATAAAATTTCTTTAAAATCGGTCGAGCCGTTTTGGAGGAGTATGGTAACTGACACTGCGAAATGAGAATTTTATTTATTAGATATACCCAATATGAGTTCAATCGAATGTACCGTTTAAACGCTAGAGCACTTTCAAGAATTTCCCCCCCCATAAGCCATAATGTAAAAGAAATCTTTGTAGTAGCCCAGCAGAAAAACTATAAGTTCTATACACATCAAAATCAATGTCGGTCTTACGATGGTGGTTTATAACATATATACCCAATTTGAGCTCAATCGAATGCCCCGTTTAGGAGCTATCGTGTTCACTCACACACACACACACACACACACACACACACACAAACATACATCTCGTAAAAATAGCATAAATCAATTCAGAAGACCTCAAAACGTGTTAATACATCAAAATCTCGAAGTCGAATTTTTTTCATGATTACAATAGTTTCCTTACAGGGTACATGTTCGGAAAGAAAAAAGGATGAAAATCTGAAACACTTTCAGGTTTTAAATACACACTATAGTGCTATATATTAAAATCGTATCATTAGTTATACGTTGTCCCTATTTTTCTTACTTATTCCATTAAGTTTCAAAAGTGTATCATTATTTATGACTGTGCTGTATTTTTCTTGCTTGTTTCGTAAAACCCATCTTTGGAATCGAAATCTATCTTAAAATCGCCTACTAATACTATTTTACAATCTTCGCCAAGTATATTACAATTATACTTCATCGTTTTATATATTGTTTCGAATGTGCATCATAATCCATGAATGTACCGGTTTGTCTTTCTTGGGTTGATTCCTACTTTAACGCCTCGACTCTCGCCAAGGTGGCGATCATTAAACATATGCAGTTACCATGACGATTTTTTGCATTAATGTGGCAATCGTAATTTAGAAATAAAATGGCGATTTGGAACAACATGTAAGTAAAGCATGCCGTTACATTTTTATTTATTTTGAATTGCCAATTAATGTAGTTTTAATAATTAAGTGTCTTCAGATTCCTTAACTGGTGCGTTTATCGCTAGTTTGTTTACTTTAGTTTACATCTGGTTCTTTTGGGAGCGTTGAAATGGTACTTACCGTATCGTACAATCGTATTCCAAACCATCAACAATTTCATGTGCCCGGCATTTATCTTGGTTAAAAATTGCTTGTCTTGCCGGACCGCCGGGATAATACGTAAGTACCGTTAAAACTTGTGCATAACTCCCAGAGACCCATGACTGCAAAGCTCGCCAAAGTACGGGGATTTTTAGGTTGGTGAGAGTGGGGATGTTAAAATAGGAATCAACTCTTTCTTGTACCATAAAACGCATCTTTGGAATCGAAATCTATCTTAAAATCGCCTACTGAAACTGTTTTACAATCTTCGCCAGGCATATTCGTCCTATAGGCATATTCATACTATGCCGCAAAGACATGAAATGGGAATCATAATCCATGAGTGTACAGTGTTTTCCTTTCTTGTTTCACAGAGATGGAAGAATTGTTGGAGCAATCCTTCTCACACTGGCAAATTAATATGAAAAAAACGACTTTACTGATTAAGAAGATGAACATTTTGTGAAAGTTAAGAACACAGCATCACTAGAACATTTGCCATTTTCCCACTATGCAATAAGAACTGAATAAATGGTACTTACCATTGCTAGAAACTATTATGAAGAAAAACGTGTTTTGGATGCTGAGATAAGCATTTTGGTGAAAGAGTTGAAAATAATATATTACTTCATCCCATAGAAACGAAAGAACTACAGGAGTAATGCTTCCCACACTAACAACCACTATGAAGGAAAAATGAGTTTTACAGGTTAAGAAGATGAACAACGGTTGCATTCTGCAAAATAGTTGAAACACACTGCAATAGAAAATATGCTATTTTCCTCCTCTGAAAGTAGGGCTTCTCGAGCCTACAACTCCTATGAAGGAAAAACGTGTTTTACAGGTTAAGTTGTTGAACACTGGTTACAGTCACCGAGAGAGTTAAAAAGCATGCTTATTAAAACTATATATATTTTTTTCCACTCTGACATAAGAAATACAGTAGTAATGCTTATTAGCAATTATTATGAAGGAAAACTAGATTTACAGGTTAATAAGAGACAAATTTACGGCAATTAAAGTCTTTTAAAGAGTTGAAAAGCATATCAATAGTAAATATATCATTTCTACAGTGTGAGAAAAGTTGCAGAAAGGCTTCCAGTATGCATATTAGCAAACCATACTTGAACTGAAAAATAGCGAACAAATCCGCGCTTCTCATTGGTCTAATCGCTCTGCCAATCAATGTACATGGCTGAAGGGTATGTTAGAATTCTGCTTTCTTTAAACTCATACGGATGGTATTACTTTATGCGGTCTTGATGATTTTATACTTCTGTTTTCTACGTTTTTATGCCTTACCTTACAAGAGATACCATGCTTACCAGCCGATTAAATGCTTTTACACTCTGTGACAAATACAAAATTTACTATAAATTCAATGGATTTGAAATAGACCTATAAAAAATATATATATTCAAAAGACAATTTAAAACGTTGAAAATTGTCCCTCCAGCCAATGGACAAAAACTCCTATAAAATCAGGGTAATCGAAAATGAAGCAGTAAAAAGCTATAACGCCATCTATGGGTCATTTTCAAAATTCGGTACCATTTACTCTCAGCGTGTAAAATATTTTTTTACAAGGTATAATAAACTTAATGATTTTCTTTGTTTTATGGTTTTTATCAGACAGTTTCCAGTACTGAAACAATTGATACAAAAACATGCTATTTAATAATTTTTTATAAAGAAATGAGTGGAGAAAATACAGAAATACAGCTGTCCGAATCATAGAACATAAAGAATGTAATGCAGAATTACTGCACAAAAACTAAACGTTCTTTCCTGACATGCTTTAGCATTTTGAAATAGAGTTTAAATTACATTATGAAAATGTTTTTATAAGGTTTTAAGAAAAATATAGGATTTTTGATGTCCGGACATTGATGAATGTTTGTTACCATACATTATTATCAACGTTTTATACAACAGAAATGAAATTTGAGAATAGCAACACCTGTTTACCATTAGAGTGTGGTTAATAAAAATATAAGCAGGCATCTTGAGTTTTTGGCATTTGACTGAAAAAGCAAAAGTCTATTTGTGGTAAGTATTTTTATTGCATGTCATGTCTGTTACCTTAATTTGTTGTACAAAATATGTTTATTTATTTGTTAATTGAATCGATTAATTTAGATCATTAGATTTTTAGCCTAAATTAATGTCTATTTTCATATTCGTTTGGAATTATTTAGTCTCGTGATTTTTTTCTTTGAAAACCGGTCATACTTAACAGACATAAAAGGAACAGACATAGCGAACAAAATTGACAAAAATATAAAAAATATTTTTAAACGGAAAAGACACCTTTATATGGAAAAAAAGGATCTATTCCTATGTAATTCATCACTTTGCATTATTTTGTGCTGAACATACGTGTAAAAATTGCAAAGAAAATGTCCGGTAACACGCATGACAATTTTCATCAAGTCTGATAATAAAAAATATATATAAATTACAAAGAAATGCATGAATAATATTGAAATAATGTTCAGAAACACAGTATATTTTATATTATGGAAAAGAAATTACTTAAAATTTTATGTCTTTTTTAATTTCCAAATGACGGCTGTATCACGAAGGGAAAATTAACGAGTCTTCAGAATTTAAGAAATTCTTTAAGCTTCGTGCCAAAGTTTAAAATTTTTCTTCAAAAATTATTCAAAACTCATCATTAAGTTCGATAACTTATCAAAAATTCAAAAGACTATTCAGGATTCTCTAAAACAGCTGCTATATAGAAGCTGAAAAGTACTCATGTTGTGCTGATTGTAACAGAAAATCAACTTGGCTAATGTACCATCAAATAACGTTAAATTAATTTTTATTTTGTGCTTTGCGTTACTCTAAGTTAAAATATTTTTAAGATTCATATTTATTATAGATTTAAAGGCTTGGTTAAAGTTTTTCTACGCCCTTTGTTTTGATGGGTTTGTGTTTAGTAGTGTTTATGCTTGAACTTCACACGGAAAAGGATATTATGAAATGATGCACCTTCTCATGTCTAAATATTCATAAACACAGTAATTAGAAAACCGTTAAATTGATTGGCAACGTTTTAGTTGGATATCGATTAAATTAATCGATAACATAAGCCGTAAACGACGAAGTCCGCATTCGTTAGCAACTTCTTCTGCCGTAAGTGATTGGTAACAATAAAATTTAAATTTTGTCGGAAGAAAGTATAGAGATATGAATACACGTATCTATTCATGTCTTCATATCTCCATGGAAGAAAAGTTTATAGTCTGTCAATAATCTGTCATCAAATGACTACTTAAATTTTAAGCTTTTTCCCACTATTCTAACTGAAACATGGATAATTTTTTTTTTTCGGCTTGGTTTCTACTCTTGAAGGTTTTACGTACAATATATCACGTCAAATATATCAGACTGTATGCCACAGGCTATTTTTATTTACAGAAAATTAAATTTTAAATATATTGCATCTGGGCTCCGATTAACAATTTAAATAACGATCTGGCCTGATAGTTTGAATTTGATCATGAAAAAAGTAAATTTCCCGTAATTATCTTATGCTATTAAAACTGTGGGAGACTGCTAGAGAACATGTACTTTATCTACTGGATAGTATATTTACAGGGCCACCCAAAATAATTTAAATTCGTTACGCTCTATGTTCAGTCATTGTTTAAGGTGTATTTTAGGGGTATTAGTTTATTTCAAACGATTTAAAAGTGGCACATGTTTTTAAGGTTTACAAAATGAATCTCTCCATCGAAAATAGTGTCTTTATCATTTATAGTTCTTCCACAGCATCACTCAGAAGAATTTCAGTGCATTACGGTAATGACAGTTTTAGATACATTCATCCATTTCAAGCAAAAGACCACCAAATCATATAATTAGCTAATGGTCCGACGACGGTCTTGTGCCTCCTTCAAAATCTTGCGCCAAAACTCGCTAAACTTCGTGATTTTTAGATTATGTATGTATGTAACTCGCATATCTCAAAAGTTATTAGTCGTAGAATATTAATATTTTATATTTAAGATTGTTGTAACATCTAGTTGTGCACCTCGATTTTTGGTTCCAATATGCCCAAAATCTCGCATACTTTCGTTAACCTTGGCGAGATTTTCCGAAATTTTGCCACATTTTTGCGTCAAAAATAATTACGTATTTCGTATAACTCTAAAACTATTTACCGTAGAATGTTGAAACCTTTTTATATAGAACTGTTACAACACGGAATTGTGAATCGCTTTTTTGATTGCAGTTGACTGGATAATTTATTTACAGGATTGCCCGAAAGACTATATACATTAAAATCCATGTATATATGCAGTCGTTGAAAATCTGTGGTCAATCACTATTTCCTCTATATGCCCAAATCTCCCAAATAATCTCAAAATAGTCGTTTTTGGGCTAAATATTTCCAAATTAAGTACCGAGAATAAATCATTCAGACTGAAACCAGCTTGACAGTATCTCAAATATTTGGCTAGAAATCGCTAAACCTTACTTTTATAATAGTATTTTATCTCTATCAAACGAAATAAGTTTAGATGAAGTGCACCAAAAATACTTATAATTAAAAAAGCCTACGAAAGGAAGTCATGTGGTGTTCGCAGATTTTTTTTTTTTTCTGATGCTGGCTTATACATTTCTGAAATTTTGTTATTTTTGTCTACACTTTTACATTTCTGGATTAAATAGGTAGTTAAAAATCAAATCTATATAGTTCAGGTGAATGTTTACTTTGTATAGGTTCGAATACTTGGCGTAATTCTTATGTCACCAAGCAAGCTATAGCAAACGATGTGGTGACTGCTACAATAAACAAACAAACAGTACCAGAATTTGCATGTATAAAGCCGAGTATCTTGGGTATTTGCCACCCATTGTGACTTAGATAATCATTTCTCATTAAGGTTGCCAATCAAATAGCGATGTGTGCTTCCTTTACAATAAACTGCAAAAATTGCTTAATTAAGGCCGCCAAATATTTCATGTCGACAATGGGTGCCATATACTGAATCTGGGCTCATAAGCAAACTATATTCTGTTCACTTACGTGTCCACTCTGGTTTAATCCCTACAGTTGCCAATTCATGTAGACCACTATATTGCTGCTGATTCCAGCTAATAGTTTTTACATAAAATTGTTATTTTAAAGTAAATTTTGTTATTCTTTGTTATTAAAAGTCTATGGGAATTTTTGTAATTTTTTTAATGCGACATTTCAAAATTTTGAGTGGTTATTTATGGAAAACAAAAAACCACAAGCGCGTTCAAAATGAGTCGGTTATTTCATTTTCAATAAGCATGTACTTAAACAAGTATTGCAATGTATAAATCTTGAAAATGCACTGAGTAATTAATACATGTGACTTCAAGCACATGTAACTAAAATTCCGTTTGCCTTGACGTACACTGCAGGACAAAACTTTGACTACCGACCACCTGAATCTCGGGGCGTATTACTAATAAAATACTATGAAATGTAAATTAAAACGATAAATCAATAAAATGTAAGTATGAACATCAAATAACTTTATTATCGCAAGAACAATATAGTGAGACTCGCAAAAAAGAGGTGGTCGAAGCTTTGGCTACGAAAAAACGGTTTTGGGAATGTTACGCATAAGTGTTCCGATACCAGTTTTATAGCTTACAACTGGTGCAAGAAGCGTGCGGTAACTTAAAGACATTAAGTATGGTCAATAAAGAGAAACTTGCCAAAATCATCAGATTATGTGGCAAACCTTAAAAGTCTCAGGAAAACAGTCACCCAAGTAACAGTTACCAAGCATACGGTCGTCAGGGTTCTCAAGAATAGGAAGCGGAAAACAGGGAAGAAGACAAGACGTCCTGAAGCTTTGTCCGCTCGTGATAAAAAGAGAATCAGGAGAACGGCACGTCAATTAAAAGGGCAAGATAAACTGATCAGGAACCGTTGTATCATCTATCATCATACAATAAACTATAATCCCACGTTGCGTTAATGTATAACATGACAGTTTCTACAAAAAAAGACTACCTGATTTTATTTTGAGATTTTGTTTTGTCACAGGTAGTTACGATCATATTTAGCTTAGTAAGTATTCGTTACTTACCGTGCGAAGAACGGGCACGCAGTCAGTAAAGAATAAACCGGTGTCACAGCTTCCCGTCTAACAATTTGAAGGACGTTAGCTAAATAAGACTTTGGAACAACTGTGGTTAATGTAATTAAAAAACTTTGTAAAAAACACACATAAGAAGTAAAAGGAAAAAGGATACGCGTTTCGTTCAAAAATTGTTTTGAACTTCTTCAGTCCAAGCCCTTCGACGTAAAGAACACAGGGAACTGAAAAGAGAAAAAAACAAGCAAGATGTTGCCACAAGGGGCAAAGAAAAGTCGAACAAAACCACGGAGAGGGGAGAGGAAAAAAAATTAAAAAAGGGGGATAAAAAAGGAAAGTAAAGAAGCACAAAAAATACAGAAATAAAAAAGGAATAAAGAAAAATAATAAAAAAGGGAACACACAAGTACAAACACACACACAAAAAAGAGAAAACAGAACAAACAAACAAAAAACAAAAAACAAATAGCACACGTATTTATTTATTTATTTATTTATTTATTTATTTTTTTAAACCACGAACAGGACAGCACAATAAATATATATATAATTTTTTTTTTTTTAATAAAAACGAAAAAGAAAGACAGTAAAACGTACATACACATTAAAGAAACAGGGGAAAAAAAGGGGGGGGGTAGACGAAGAAAGTGAAAAGAACCTTACAACAGCAACTTCCAAGCAGAATGAACGAAAGGAACGGAAGAACCATCGTTCACAAGACGATCTAAGTGCTGGGTAATGGAAAAACCTTCCAAAAAATCCAGATGGGACAAAGACTGAGGAGTCCCATCTGGATTTTTTGGAAGGTTTTTCCATTACCCAGCACTTAGATCGTCTTGTGAACGATGGTTCTTCCGTTCCTTTCGTTCATTCTGCTTGGAAGTTGCTGTTGTAAGGTTCTTTTCACTTTCTTCGTCTACCCCCCCCTTTTTTTCCCCTGTTTCTTTAATGTGTATGTACGTTTTACTGTCTTTCTTTTTCGTTTTTATTAAAAAAAAAAAAAAAAAAAAAAAATTATATATATATTTATTGTGCTGTCCTGTTCGTGGTTTAAAAAAAAAATAAATAAATAAATAAATAAATAAATAAATAAATAAAAATAAATAAATAAATACGTGTGCTATTTGTTTTTTGTTTTTTGTTTTTTGTTTGTTTGTTCTGTTTTCTCTTTTTTGTGTGTGTGTTTGTACTTGTGTGTTCCCTTTTTTATTATTTTTCTTTATTCCTTTTTTATTTCTGTATTTTTTGTGCTTCTTTACTTTCCTTTTTTATCCCCCTTTTTTAATTTTTTTTCCTCTCCCCTCTCCGTGGTTTTGTTCGACTTTTCTTTGCCCCTTGTGGCAACATCTTGCTTGTTTTTTTCTCTTTTCAGTTCCCTGTGTTCTTTACGTCGAAGGGCTTGGACTGAAGAAGTTCAAAACAATTTTTGAACGAAACGCGTATCCTTTTTCCTTTTACTTCTTATGTGTGTTTTTTACAAAGTTTTTTAATTACTTTATCGTTTAACACCAGTATTTTGAGTGTTTTTTCAACTGTGGTTAATGTCAAGACACAGGGAAGAGCGTCTAAAGTTCGCTCGTAAACACAGTGTCAAATCCATGGACTTGAAGCAAGTGGTTTTCACGATCGGATGAGACATGTTTTTGCCACGATGGACCAGATAGAATCAGTTCATACGTCAAACATAGAGATGATAGCGTCATTGCACCGCATCGAGTGAAGCGTCAAATAGAAGCCAGAAGCCACGCCACGTTTCGCGACTTTTAACGATATATCGACAAATTTGGCGCCTGTACAAAACATGGATTCTACTTTAATCGATAGAGGATCCTCTAAAGCAAATATTAAAAAGTGCAAAAATAGAAAACATTTACAGTAGGGGTCAGGTACCTTTCAGCGAAGAAAATATCCGCGAAAAAAAAAAATGCTTTTTTGTAAAAACTCTAACAGTAATGATTTTTCAAACTTGCAATTTTCACCAGTTATTTAGAATGCTTTTATTAGCCTTTTATACAGCTCTTAGAATAGTTCTACATACTAAATTTAAGTTTTTATGATTAAAAGTATTCGAGTTCAGTTTTTGCCTCTTTATAGTCTTGCTCGCAGCATTTCATAAAATATATGCATCACATTATCTCAAATATTGTTATAGACACAGAAAAATAGCTTATTATTAAAATGATGAAAAATAGTTTTCCTGAGACTCTTCTTTCATTAAAAAAAAGAATAATTTGCAATAAAACTATCATTTGCATAATTATGCAAATAAATGCAAAAATTATAACGTTACATGTATCCCAACAAAATTATTTTTTGTCATTTTAATTTGAGGATATTTTGCTGTATGTATTGAAAATTTTAAGTTACTGTGATACATATATTTTATGAAATGCTTCGCTCAAGATTATAAAGAAGCAAAGAATGAGTTGGAACACTTTAGTTATAAAAAAATTCAATTTAATACGTAGAACTATTCCAATAGCTGTAAAAGGTTCATAAAAGCTTTCTAAACAACTGGTACAAATTGCAAGTTTACAGAATTGCTACTTGTAGCGGTTTTGCCAATGAAGTTATGGTCAATTTTAGCTGAGATTTTCAAAGCTCACAGGTACCCGATCCCTTAAATAAATCGGTACCTTTTTTTCTGCACATTAGTTAGAACAGAGAACCTCCTTTCAGCTAGGATTATTTGAGTTACTCTACATAGACAGATGTGTCCTTTTACACAGCTTATTTATATTTTATTAAAATGAATAAATCGCATTTCTTAAACCTATAGGAAAGCCTAATATTTTTCTAGTACGATGAGGATTTCAAAGCGTTTTTTGAGCAAAACTTTTTAATCTTTTTGGAGTACTTGACGGTTAAAAGTTTTATTTTAGAGTGATACAAACCGGAACTAGAATAGAGTCAGTGAATCAGCGTAATTACTTATTAGGATTAGCTGAAGGTCTTTTTTACGGTTGTATTTTAAACGAGAAAGATAAATTACGCCAAATACATAGATTATAAAACACTTTCCAACTAACAGAGATTTTTTTTCACCAATTTTAGCGAATTTGGGGATAACCTCGAAAAACCTGCATATCACTATTAATGTAGTTTTACAAAACCCTGTTACAGAACCGTAAGTAGTATTTACTCGTGAATAGCGCTCACTTTTTTTTCAAAAAATTAAGGCAAAATATCTGAGTGCGCGTTATACATGGAATATTTTTATTGCTACACGCAATCTACGATGTACGTATGAATCAAGAAATTTATTCAAAATAAATTATCAAACTAGGAAAATCTTTTCCGATAAAAACACTACAACATCTTTATTTCACTCTTTACACTTTTTTTTTTGTATAAATTGTCAGTAACCTTACTTTTATGCACTGATCAGCAATTTTCATTCCCGCTGGTGTTATCATCATAGTACTTCTCATCCCTGGCAGAGTCAATGACCTCTTAAATGATATCGTCTTCAGTTCCATCCGTTTAATCGAAAATTTCAGTTATTTTCAAATTCATGCACATGTCAAATTTAAGGTGTGCATCATATACGAGATAAAAAAATTTCACGGGTTTATCTTGTGATTTGCACGAGTAACTATTGCTTCCCTCCTTTAATTGAAGAGTAAGCTATTATAAACGCTTATATACTTGCTGTATTTTGCTTAAAATGGATGAAAGTCTTTATATTTCCATAAACAGTAATGTATTAGAATTCGATTGAGTGCTCCTGTAGAAGAGCTATAAATGCTCATACACTTTCTTCTATGAAGAGCCTTATTTTGTAATCCTTAATTACATATATCAATATCTGCTTCCTTGAAAGAGGTGAATGTCTCTAATACTCGCTTTAAACAAGGAATACCCATCGAGCGCAATGTACTGAGATTACTTTGGGGGATACTGTAACAGAACTATAAATTCTACATACTCCATTACTGATATGGTACATAACCAAACACATAGGAATAACATGCATAAGTTTCGGAAACAGACAAACAACATTGTCGGAACTTGCAACTTCGTTGAAAAGTGTTAAAATGTTTTTTTAATTACAACTTTGAGAAGATTTTGATTTATTGGATAGAATGATCCAAGCATATGAGAGCATGGTGTTCATAAAAGAACTATTAACCTGGCATAAACATAAATAATAATGTCGCAGTATGTCTATTTAACATTAAAATGTTGCGTAGTTTTTAAGAAAAAGATACACGACTAATTTCAATTTAAAATTGTTGGGTAAATTAGGGCGGTGTCTTTAAAAACATCTGAAATGAAAGATAATATTCTAAAAAAAAATCAGAATTGAAAACTAAGAAAAACTACTTACCTTTTGCATACATTTAGCCGGGACCACATAACACAGTAAAATGTAAACAAGACTCCACCTTGTGACCTAACGCACGGCTTTCCAACAGCGTAAACGAACGCACTGACGGTGGGCGAGTTCTGGGCGCTCCTCGTGAACCGTTCGTTCATTTCGAAATCCCAAGATTTACCACGTGATCGCTTATTCCTATAGCAACATTTTCTCTCGCTCCACCTACTGGCTGGTATCGATGGTCAGCATAATTATAGCTAGTCAATAACACTCATTTTGTGTGTACACAGGGAAGAAGCGGATATATCAATGGAGGGAAATACTTACGGAAAGTTTTTAGCACCAGAGTGCTATTAATTTCAACCTTGCTTTTTGTGTAGACACGATTTTGGTACAATTTTCGCGTTAAGTCACTTTTCAGATGTGTTTTCTTAAGGGCTTGTGTAGGGTTTTTTTTAGTTTCCAATCTATATTCTTGCGGTTTATGTGGTTTTTTCCTCCTTCTAGGTTGTTTTTTACCCTATTTTGTACATACGTTTTTTTTTTTTTTTTTTTTTTTTTTTTTTATGTGTAGACACGAACGTTGTATCACTTTTCAAATGTGTATTTTTTTAAGGACTTGTGTAGGGTTTTTTTTAGTTTCCAAACTATATTCTTTCGCTTTATGTGGTTTTTTACCCTACTTTAGAATCACTTTTCAGGAGTACGCTGTTTCCTTTGTAAAAATTTGGCACTGTGCCCGTGTTTTATTCAAAGCGATTTAATACTTTTAGCAGAAACATAAACAATTCCATCCGATAATTACGAAATCCCAGATTTCATCCTAGTAGAAAAAATAGACAGCGATTACCAACAAGAAAACCATCTGGGGTTATGATTTTGTGGAGGAAATATTAATGGAGCATGCCTCTTTATATGGGAGAATTGACTTATAAAAATCTGGACCCAGCAAGCACTCTGGTGCGTAAATAAAATCTGAAGAAGTTTAGATTGTTTTTAATGCACTATCTCTATGTATATTATCAGCTGTCAATATCTGTTGGAAACTGCTTAAATTCTGAAAAATATTTTAAGCAGTCAAAAGTGCCTATGATGACATGCACTAGAGAGGGGGAAGGGGAATTAATCTGTCCCCAATTTCTATTTTTTTTCTTCTTCTTCTCCTTTCCTTTTTTCTCTTATTTTGGAGATGTGAGTGTAGCTCCAAGAAAAAAGATTATTTTTAAAAAGTTATTATGTGTGAGAATATGAGTAGAAAAATATGTAAGTTTTCTTCATTTTTTAATATGGGTGTTTTTTATGATTTTAAAATTAATACATCCTGTAATTTTTTAAAAAAATATCAGAATGTTCATGTATTATTCGCTCGACAATTTTATTAAATTTAATATTTTTAAGTCATTTTAAAAAATTAATTTTTAAAATTCTAGAATACGTTGTGGAACATGACTAAAAGAATAGCTCAGGGTAACTTTTTTTTTGCCATGATTTTTAAAAATTTACAGGATGTCCATAATTTATTCATCAGATAGTAAAATTAAATTGAAAATTAATTTTACAGTATAGGAGTGCATTTACAGCTACAGTATAATTTTAAGACGTGCATTTAATAAGTCTCCAACCGTAGACCAAGTGGGAAAATGGCTAAAGCAGTTTCTGTGTTACTATGACTCGGCAAATTCTTAGCAACATCTGGAAGTAAATCGAGAACATATTCTCCAAGTATCTAATTGCACTCAGATTTATGCGTATTAGAATAGAATTTTATGGATTTCAAGATAAAAGTACGCGTTTTTCCTGGCGTGTCATACTGAATTTAGGCTCAGCTTGAGTCTTTGCAAACCGTTGGCGAGATGAAATATTTGGCGGGGATAGCTATACCCTAATGAAAATGTCTAGCAAAAGAAACATAACCTGAATGGGAAATGATATCGATTTTATGAATGCGCAAGTCGGCAAAGAATGGAAAGTTGTAATAACTAAGCTGGTACCTGAATTATTTCTAACAAATCTATATCAGTTTTAACTAAATTAACAGTCTGAAATCAAAAGATTACAAATATTCCCATAACAATTTTAAGCAAGACGAGCTAGCTTTGTGCCACCGATAATTTTTTTTTTTGTCCTATCTAGCTTGAAAAACCTAAATATACAAGGGAAAATTTGACCAAAACTGAGTAAGTAGATAGAACCTAAAATCGTCAATTTTAATTATACAATCTGAATAAAAGCGCATGAAATACTAAATGAAGATGCCCTCTGTGTTCTTTAGAGGTGTAATAAATCAAGTCAAAATTCGGGTAAATGGTTGCGTAGAATGTTCCTAAATCTGTAGCAATGTCGAAGATTGTAGACAAAACTTCATTTGACTTCTGATATTAAGTTATTCAAATCTGCGGAATTAATTAAACTTACTATCAGTTCTAAATATCAAAACTCTGTCAGAAACTTTTCTATTAGAACATAGGAATATGCACTTATTTATCTCAAACCATGGCCCTTTTCTGAATATTTACATAGATTTAATAGAGCTTCATCTAACTTTATGCAAGTGTAATAATCCAAGTATATCTTCTTACTACTTCACTTCATGCCATTCGTTAAAAAAAAAATATAGGGTTAAAAGAATCTCCCATTCTAAACAATTAAAATTGGGCTGATTATATCTTTAAGAAAACAAATTTATCTGCAGTGGAATAATAGTGGCACTGAAGAACTCCAAAACAACCAAAAAAAAAAAATATATTCGCACATTATTAGCCAATCCACTTGCAATATTAAGTAACTATAGTTCATCCATATAAGATATATTTTTTATGTACATCTTACCATACTTTATTTAACTATCATCCTGTTATAAAGAATTCGTCCATTATGTTATTTTTAGCACTTTTCTTTTTGTACATACAATTTTATTTCATTTTACATTGTTTTTCTTCACGAGTTTTTCTCATTCAAAATTATTGTATTTTCTGACAAAAAATTGTAAGAACAGTTTATCACTAACAATTCATGCATTTGACATTTTACAAAATTTTACATGAAAACTTTATAACTTTATTTTGTATCTTGTAGCATCATATTTCTATTTAGCTGTATTATCATAATTATATTTACTATTTTTAATGATTTATCATGTTATATTAGGTTGTATATCATTTAATTTTTACATGTATTGTTTATGCACCAAAGTACAATAACTGACGATTGTAATGTAAAATTGAATTGTAAATCACATACAGACTATGAATATTGAACTGTAACCTCGAAAAAAAATATTTATAACAAGTGTATCACAATTACGTTAAACAGTGGTATAACTTAAATAAAAGCAGTTGTCTCAGAACACTCTGAGGCTACAAACCAAATAGGTAGGCTGTAAGCTCAAAATATTGAATTCAAAATTACTTGTGTGTCCCTGATTTTGAAACCACGTATGTTCTTTAATATAGTTACACCATTGTACTAATTTATTTTTAGAATTAAGTATTTAAGTAGTGAAACAACAACTATTTTTATATTATATCCATATGTACTTGGTTTAATCCGACCTGAAGGAATAACAAAAAAGCAATTTTATACTTTAAAAAAAATAACTGAATTGTCCTTCGAAATTCTTTTACATAAAAAAATAGTTATTTTTGACACTAAAAGGCATTTACCATTTGAACATAAAATGAAACAATTATATTTTCGTAGCTATTTAGAGGGATTAAAACAATTTCAGGGACCGATTTTACTCTTTTCTCTAAAGTACTTTACTAATATATTAAGGCTTTTCTTTTAATTTTTAATTTTTTTTAGCAACATTTTTGTTTTTCGAGACAAAAGTGATAATTATTTGCAGATACACATATTCTGTTCTCTTTTCAAGTAGGTTCACTCTCATGAGACATTTAATGATTATGATTAAAAGACCAAACTTTCAAGAGACTCATTAGCGTGTGTTGTTCATTCAGATGTTATACAGTTAAGCAAAGCCAGAAATTCACGAAAGTTTTCAGGAAAATTAGATAAACAAGACTTAATTACATACAGCTTTCTCTTGTCGTAGATACTTCGATCTCAGTCTAGTGCATTTGCATCTCAGAGAACAATTTCCCCCTTAATTATAATCATATTACTGTTGTAAATACTTAATTGCAGAATGGCTACAGGTTTTTGAAATCTAATTCGTCTGTGTATATTGAAAAATAACTGGAATAGAGAAACTACGTAAAATCAGCGCTCATTGTAGCACATGATTTTTTTTTTTTTTTTTTGTAAAAATAAAAATTTGAAGTATAATTAAACTATATAAATAATTTATAATATACAGGGTGTTCCAAAAACATTGATATCGGATTTTATTCTTTAAATAATGATCCTAGACATATACAGGGTATTCCAAAAAGATGGTAACGAGCTTTAATTCTCTATCCATTAGAGATAAATGCGCAATGTAAATTGAAAATAGTTCAAAATAAATAAGGAAAATAGACTACATTAATAAAAAATCATTTCCGTTGATTTTAAAAAAGTGACAACTTTTAAATTTCCTATGACCCTTTGTACATGAAAATTCCCAATTAGTAATATGTGCACCCATACACTGTAGTGATGATGTACGATATTTAAGAATTATATCTTTAAATGGGTCAGAGATATGAAGATAAATATATGCTGACTTAAACCACTTTTCAATGGTTCTCGAAGGGAAAAAAATTACATTGAATAATCGTATTTCATGGGTCATACAGAAATTACCAAAAACTAAGTGGCTCTCTAGCAATAGACGTTTACATTCAAATTCGTGTATACCCTTACCATCTTTTTTAAGAGGTATCTTTGAGGCGTTTCATGATGAAAGGCTGAATTTATTATTTGTTTGTTTGTAACATATATTAATAAGTAGTTTTTTCGTGCAGTGATCGTATGGAAATTTAAAACGTGTCAGTTTTGAAAATCAACGAAAGGAATTTTTTTCTTAAAGTAATGTTTCTCGCACCATATTTTAAAAATTTTTGTTTTTCCTTTTCACAGCCCACTTATCTCTAACTAATAGTAATTCAGAGAGTGTTATTATCTCTGGGGTATCCTGTATAATAAATTACAAACTTATGAAAAAGAAGTATAAAATTTATAAAATCAATTAAAATTTGAGAAAATAAATGTACTTTAAATTTGAATAATAACAAATGTAAATTTGAGTAAATAACAAATTTAAAACTTATACGGTTCTCCTAAAAATATCCCAAATATACCCCAAATGCTGATGAAGGGACGTACAAAATTTGACATCTTATGATACGAAATGAACATGGAGTTCCTCAAAGCCACTTCTTCCTCAAAGAGAATTTTCGACCTAAAATATATCTACTTACTTTGAGTAAGCATGCATTTTTAATACTTCAGATACCCAAATTTCTGCCATATAACTAAAAATTGTCACTTCTCACAGTGATTATATTTGCAAGCAGAGCGAAGAAAAAAAGTCCTGAACCTAAGAAATAAGCTTTATAATCGCTAACTGTAATATGAATATATACAGGTTGTCCATTGCTAACGGTGCTCAATGGCTATTTCCTCAACCGTTAGTCAGAGACACATGGATCCAATTGCAAAAATGCTTTAAATTGTATAATCTATTATGTCAGAAACAATCGAATTCAGTAAATCAATTCCTATAAAAATGAAGAAATTTAAATTTTTATTCGGTCCCCCGGTCCTACCAGTTATATTTATAAAAAATTTCTTTATACAATTTCATGCATAATTTAAAAAAATTGTCTTTCTAAGACAAAAATTCACCGAGTTACAGCTGCTTAAAGTTAGAGCACTTTTCGAGGAGCGAAATAGGGGTTGTATACAAAATGAATTTGAGAAAAATTAATGTACATGGTTTTGAGCCTTGTAATATTTATTAGCAATTTCATTAATTATTTTATGAATGTAGATTGCAATAAAGAAGATTAACGTTTAACTATGTGTATCCAATAAATTAACATAAAAATATAGCTTATACTGAAAATAGAATTTTTTAAAGAGTTTTTTTAATGAACTGGCGTTAAATAACTTAAAATAAAAAACAAGGAAATAAAACACTTCATTAAACATTAAATTAGAAAATGAAACATTTTAAAATACGAATATATACATTTCAGAAGCTTAAAATAATATTACAAATTCTGTTAACGTAACATTTGCTCCAAAGTAGCTTCCATCGGCTGCGATATAAAGAAGCACCCGTGTAGAAAACTCTTCCTGTACTTTGCGTAGCATACTCGGTGCTACACATATACGATTTAGCAAGTCTGATCCCGGATAGATTTTTATAGAGACTGATTATAACCTTCTAAGATTAGTATCGTAAAATTAGTTTGCTTATTTCTCCGCACTATGCCAAAAATGAAATTAAAACCTATAATTAAAATTTCAATATTTATACGGTCCCTTAACGGTTTACCGTAACTGTTCATTTTTAAACGTGGAAAAGTGACTTAATTCAAAATACTTTCTGCTTTATAACTCGGTAATTTTTTATCATTGTGCTTCCAATTACATAAAGAAAAATTTTCTAAATATAACTGATAAAAATTGAAATTCCGTAATTTTTATAGGGATTGATTTATTGACTTCGATTGTTTCTGCTATAACCGTTTATGCAATTGAAAGCATTTATGCAACTGGAACTATGTGTCTCTGACTAACGGTTTAGGAAATAGCCTTTGGGCACCGTTAACACTGGACACCCTGTATATTTGTGAGGTTGTGTGTGTGTGTGTCTGTGTAAGTTTTTATGAAAATTTTGTAACTGATATATGTTTATAGTTTGTTACGATTGTTACAGCTTCTGAAGACACTTTAAAATTTTCCAAGTAACTGGCATAATTAGTTTACTTTTCTTGTGGTCGAAAATTAGTGATTTTTTCTTCCAAACTTCAATCGAAAAAGGTTAAGAGTAGCACATTTCTTAGTTCCCCTCAAAACATGCAATTTAGTTCTTTTTATTTAAACGTGTAGATGACTTTAAATTTATATTTAGTTCAGCAAACACTAATTGTACAAAATTTCTAAGTGGTTAAAATATTATCACGAGCACTTTTTATTTCTTTTCCTGAAACATAAACTGGGAAGTTCAAAGAGCTCTGCCCCTTGCCTACTTGCAACAAAATTTTATGTGCCGCATATTAGGAAAGTATATATGAATACAGAAGTTAAAAGAACATGAATATAAGTATATAATTAAGCAAGAAATACAGACAGACCTAAGAAACAATTATATTTTAAATTAGTGTACGAAAAAGCGTGAATGTGAAATTTTAAACAGCAAAGTATAAGAAATAGTTTCTGTGACAGTGCATTTTCAAGCTGAAGAATTATGTCGATAGAAAAGTAAACAGTGTCATGCAGAGGGATGATAAAATAGTGCTGCTAAAAATTATTCTTGATCAACTAGTTTTATAAAACACATCTTGATTCTTAAAAAGGGCATTATTGCATTAAATTTATTTCTTGCAAATTAACTGCTAATTTAATGTTACTAATTAACTGTTTGGATTCTGGTTATTTATGTAAATCAGCAAAATCAAAATACATTGCCTACCATTTAGAAAGTAAATTATTGATTCCCTAAGTGTTTCAGAACTAATATTCGATATACCCATATATTTTATTTCTATAGAATGACTGCTTATTAAGGCCAAGAACACGCAATTCGATCAACTGAAATATGCAAATGTGTGAGATGATGAAACCGTTAATTATTAGTGCTCTCTATCTGTATTAATAAAAGAAAGATAAATAGTACCAAACGCATCGATTATGCGCCATTAGGAATGTATCTTCATCAAACTTGCAGATGTTGGCTGCAAGACTCTGTACAATAACTTTAAAGCTATTTACCTCCTTTTAATGAAGATTAATCTCTTCTACTTATATGTATTATATTTTATTGTGATAACACATGCTTGCTGTATCCCATTTTTCTGTATGCCATACACTAATGTAGTATTGTGCTTGAAATGGATGAATGCCTCTAAACTGTCACAGACTGCCATAAATTGGAATAATTTTGAGTGCTTCTTTAGAACTATAAATAGTGCATACATCATTTTCGATAAAGAGCATTATTTCGCAATCCTTAATAACATATATCAACTTTGCTCCATTTGAAATGTATGGATATCCGTAAAGTACGTTTTTAATGATGACTATGTCCATAGAGTATTTTTATTATCGGTACTCCTGTAAAAGAACTATAAATGCTAAATGAACCATTTTCAATAGAGCACATGGTAGAAAACATAGGAAAAACACATATAAATTTTGTTGTCATCGATGCACATCTAAAGTAATTAGAATACAGACGGACAAACAGACAAACCGAAATCATAAACACTTTTCAACTTAGTTGGAAAGTGTTAAAAAGGTATTATGCTGCCAGAAATTAATACTAAATCATTAAACCAATTTAAGATGGCAACAAAAATATGAAAATTCAGTGAATGTCATTGTTGCATAAGTCGCCCGGGTTGTGTAATTTTACTTTCATCTCCAAAGGCGTGTGCTTCAATTGTTAAATACGGAAACAAGAAAAGAAAAAAAAATCCAAGTGCATTGTGATATATAAATGCATAAGTGCTATAGCTAATAACTTTTAAAACATACTTGGAACAAAGGAGACCCCGTCTGAAGGATGTCTAGAGACCATCTCAGTCGGGAGGCGAATGCGGTCGAATTCTAACGGATAACAACACATAATTAAAATACTTGCACAAAATAGTCACTATAAAAATTTATAAGTAATATTTTTTTTAAATAGATCACCCGATTGAGTTCATTTTCTTTTCTGGAGTTGATTTTATAAATAGCTTAAAATTGTTGATATTTTATTACCTAATTTACATATAATAAGAAACCCCTTCAGTGACCGCACTTAACATAAAATTAACCCTTTGAAGCTGAAGCATTTTCACATCAATATAAAAGACCATACAGACTACCTAAAGCTTAAAAAGTGCAGCCGTTGCGTTCTATCCATTTAACTACCAACAACATGGCGGTCGATCGACTAGCCTCTCTGGCGCCACTGTTTTCTGACACAGCTGGTTGCGCGCGCAGCCAGCTTGGGAACCATTTAATAAATATACCAAATACCCCATAAAGATGGTAACAAGCTTTAATTGTTTACCCAGAGATGAGTGAGCAATGTAAATTGAAAAGAATGTCCAAAATAAGGTAGGAAATATGACTACACGAATGCAAAAATTCCTGCCGTTAATTTTCAGAAAGCAACACCAATTAAAATTGTATACGACCCCCGTACAAAGATATTGAAAGTATGTAAAATATGACCCATACATTAACGAGGTGATGTACAAAATGTGTGAATTATATACTAAAAATTGTCAGACATATATCTTTTAGCAAAGAGGGTCAAGGGCTATACATGAATTTGAATGTAAACGTTTATTGTTAGTGCAAAAAATTATTTTCTTTCGTAACTTCTGCAAGACCCCCTAAAAATTTTTCCTTTCCAGAGAAATTGAAAAGTAGCTTAAATCAGTATATATTTATCTTCCTACCTCTGACACTTTTTTGGAATATAATTCTCAAATTTTGTATATCACCTCATTAGTGCATGGGACACGTATAGCCATTTGGGAATATTTTCTTTTGTACGTGGGTTGTATACAAATTGGAAAAGTGTCACTTTTCGAAAATTAATGGGGAATTTTTTTCTTATCTTTGTCTTTTGCCGTACCCTATTTTGAACATTTTTGTGTTACCACCTTTTTGGGACAATCTGTATACTACATACTATGAAAAAAGAAAACCAAAACATCTGTTTGCAGAGCCGTTTAGCGTGAGGTAGCAAATATTTTCTCTCGCTTCATTTTGCTTTAAATTTCTATTCACGCTTTCACTCATAGATAGCTGGCATCCCTAATTTCGATTCGTTTTTGAGTGAAAGGATGTGACTAGCGTATCTCCAATTTCGTATCTCCTTTCGAATCGTATGTTAAGGAACTCATATCTCGAGATATCATTGTAGTATGTTGTTCTGTTGTCTAAGCCATTTTAAAGGTGAAATTAATTGAAACTTGTTTGAATTTTAAATATATTACCTTCAACAAATTATTCATTCGAAAATGTGAAGCATCTGTTCATTTTTGGATTGGATTTCAGAATTTATGATTTTTTTTATAAAAACTTTAAAGGCCGACATTTGTCTTGATATTCACATGATTTAAGATCATAATCGTCCTCAGCCGTGTCTCTGTCGTTCAACTGAAAAGTTGAGAAAAAAGTCTAAAAGTGTTCAGGTTTTCTGAGCCATTTTAGTACGCAATCTTTTTATCACAGACTTACAATATCTTTATACATCTTTAGAGTAAGAAAAACCTACTTCTTAAACGCACGTTTACGGGGAGGGAAACGGGAAACAGGAGTACTGTACTACCTGCACTTACGCTACCCGACTTACGCGAATCCGGAGTTACGCGATTTTCAAATCTCATCGATTCGTCTTTCGTTTACTTTTAAAATAACTTCGTTTTTTATTTTAATAATATAATATGTTATACATATATATTATCTAAGATTTATTTAACATTTTTTTCTAAATTATTATTTTCTTTAGTCCCAGCCCCAATTATAAATAATTTTTATGTTCACATTGGGAATTATACCACGACATTCTCGAATTTGATTTGCGCGGTTATTGTTTGGTCCCACTTATCGTATAAGTTCGAGGTATAGGTGTACTTCGAAAGGGCAATAATCATGAATCTATAGTCTGATATACAGACCCCGGATTAGAATACACGAGTATGATATACATTCGAAGAGATATGTATCATGTATACAAATGTCTTCGAATAATTTAACATCAGAAGGCGGTTATTTTTCAATCTGTGAAAGTTGCCTATTTATTTAAAATTAATCGTGAATTTCAACAGAGTAAAAACCATCTTCTAGAGATAAAAATGTTCTTATTTGTAATGATGAAAACAATACTCCATATACATTTAATTTTAGTCCGCATAATATTTTTCATTACAATTAATGCGGTAACAAAATACACTGCTGATACTTAAGTTATTAAACTCAATAATCCAATGAAAATTGAAGCAATCTCCGGACTTCATAAACCCGGAAAATACAAATATATAATATTACCTGAAGCTTTAAAAATACTCAGATTTGTGATACTATCATAGCTATTTTGAATTTTTTCGACCTCACTTGCGTGGTAACAGATCTTTTGAATTGCGTAGTAACCGATTTTTAACCTTGGTGGGTTAGGAGTGTAACCCGCATGCGTTTTACTCCTGACACAGGCAGCAACTCTGATGCCTGTGTCAGGAGTCAGAATTGTCCGTGTCAGAACCTGTGCCATGCCTGTGTTAGAGTTGCTGCCTGACACAGGCAGCAAGTCTGTCACAGGCTCCGAGTCTCTGAAGAGTCAAACCGGCGATGCAGGTAACCTGGCACACGGTATTATGGAGTATGGTGAACACCATTGAGAATCTCGTGAACACGGTTACATAACATTCTGCACCAGAGCTCAAACTGCTTTTATTAACAGAGAAAATATCCGATGTTACACCCAATAGTGAAGAAGAGAAAGAAAGATAAATCATGATAGACAGATAATTAGCTAAACACTTTCCAGCATAATATTATTTGTGGATGTACTACTGCTTAAAGCAGCGTTTCTCAACCTGTGGGGCACGACCCCCAAGGGGGGGCAGAACGTTTGCAGGGGGGCGTGAGAGAAACCAACAGCAAGTAGTGATGCATGTTTTTAAAAAATCATCTTATTTATTCTCATTTTTACTTAAAAATATATCCATTTCCGCTTAAAATGTTCATTCAAACTTTACTGATAACAATATTTTGTAGAAAATTGGACTAAATGTTTAATATTAAAAATTAAAAAACTGAATGTATGCTGAAAAATGTGAGGGGGGGGGCGTCACCGTAAGTTAGTCTTTATTGGGGGTGGGCGCGACGGTAAAAGGTCGAGAACCGCTGGCTTAAAGCATAATTAGCCTGTTTATTCTCATCGTTGCTAAGACACAACTCTAACAATTATCGTTCTGTTTCCATTAATGCTATACCCACTGCATCGATCTTTGAATGCTTCTACTATGATACATATAAATGTCAATCTCGGAAAGTAACAATGGACACCATTTTCAAATAGTATCTCTCATTTGCAAAATATTGTATCATTAAGAAGATTTTATATTAATATATATCATTGCGATTCTGTTATTTTACTGTTCCTGAACTGAGGGATACCTTAAAATTTACAAGGTAATTTTCATTTTATAATCATCCCATGTGCAGGTGACAAAATTACCTTTGATTTATAATTTCAACTCAGTTAGTGATATTTTAGAATTTATTGCACTATTTAATTAGCACTGATTTTTTTTTACTGGCACACATTGTTTATTTTATAGTAGGTTAAATTTTTCAATTCGCTACTCAAAAAATAAAATGTAATTTCTATTGATTTCTACAAGGTACAGGAAAACTGATGCCAGCGTCAAAACTAAAGTACATAGGTATATAATTTCTTTAAATAACATGGTTTAAAACTATTTAAAGGGAAGTCACCTTTCATAATATATAAATATGATTGACATCTAATAAAATTATATTCTTCTTTATTTACTGAACTTTGCTATACTAATTCTTTAGTTGTTCCTGAAAACACAAAACTTCATTTATCTTTTTAGACCAGCTTGTACAACATCCGTATAAACGACTAAAATTGAAAATAGCGTGAATTGTAAAAAAAAAAAAAAAAAAAAAAAAAAAAAAATAGCTAAGGTTACTTTCGCATATAGTTCCTATCAAATCCTGCTAGCAAACAAAGTAAAAAACGTTTGTCGATTTCAAAAAATAAATAAATGAATGAATAAAAAAAAGAAAGGAAGAAGAATAAAGTAAGAAAGAAAACAACAGTCGACTTTTCTTTGTTTTTAATCTGTTGCTGAAAAGAAACTGCTTCAGTGTAAGCCAGTAGTTGCTGGCTTGAGGCAAAGCTACCTAAGGGCTATCTGCCTAGATGGGGATGCCTTGGACGGAGCACTCTTTAGGGGGTTGTAACGTTCATTCCCGTTACATGTGGAGAAAGCCGACCAAAACTCGAGACAGTTAAATCGACAGCCGCGTGGTAGGGCAAAACGCTGGACCTTCATACTTCAGTTATCTACCATATCCAGTGTCTTATCTATATTCCACGATGGTGAAGACCTGAGGATGAGCCAGATACTGATCATATCGAGCAAGGGATGCTCACAAGGAAAGTGCCAATTTTAGAGAATTTTATGCCCTGCCTAGAAAACATTTAAAACATATTAAGTAAACTTAATATAAATTAACCTACAATGTCGTTAAAATTTTTCAAAATATTACTTCTATTACTTATTGCAAAGTAGGTTTATAAGTTATTGCCAAATTGGGTATACTGATTACTATCTTAATGATTTCAAATTTTTAGAGCATAAGAATAAAAAGTTAGAGCGAACGAGTTCACTCCCCCTAAACGAATAAAATAATGCAGGATTAGAAATTTTTAGCCTTAGAATGCTAGCCTTTGAAAGAATTGAGAGAATGCGTTCATATCAGGGGCGTAGCCAAGGGGGGGGTTAGGGGGGTCATAACCCCCCATGAGAAATTTTTTGGCATACAAAATGTATATTCTTCACTACATTATCACACACACGTATACATATATATGAGTTGTAATAGTCGTAACCCCCCCCCCATGAAAAATTTCTGGCTACGCCCCTGGTTCATATGAATGGTGTAGTTGAGGAAGCGCACGTGGAGAACGTAGTCTTCCTACTTTTTTATTTGAACTTCTGCACCCCTTTGCATTTTAACCCTTTGAGGCGCAACCCTTCCCCAATGCTGAAAAAAGGGCAGCCGTTTGCCTTCGCTCGACTTAACTACCAGAAAGATGGCGGACGATCGATCGTCCGTCATCTTTCTGGTAAGTCGAGCGATGGCAACAGCTGCCCTTTTTTCAGCATTGGTCAATCTATGCAGCTGTTCTCGCATTCTTCCATTTTTCAGCAGATGCCAGTGCTGTTAAAAATAATCGTGACAATTTTTTGACGGGAAAGGACGTGCTAAAAAGTAAAGGATTCGCGTGGAGCTATGTCACCTGCAACTATTTTTATAGAAATCAAATCTATTCTTCGTGACTGGCAACAGTCAAAACGTCAGAGTTGGGTGTTCCCAGAGCGGGAACACTGCGCGTTAAAGGGTTAACTTTGAAGGGGACGCTCAAACCTTTGTTTTATGCATAATTTTTTTTCTTGTAATTCTGTGACAGACAGGCAATCTAAAGAAGCTTTCTGCACCCCCTGAGTACAATTTTAAGACTTACTTATGATCCCATTGTAGATGCTAAATAATGTAAACATAGTGTTAGAATACAAATTTTATCATGTTAAACTCACTTTTGGTCAAAGCGTGCCCTATCAAATGGTTGAAAAAAGGCGGGGGTGACTCAATTAGCAATGGGTCCAGTACAAATTAAAAAAAAAAAAAAATGTCAGTTGTTGGCATTTGAATCAAAATTACATTATTTCTACATTCAAAACTTAATTAATTACACGAAAGTAATAATAATCAATTAATAAATAATTAAAATTAATGATTTGGTTAATTCTTCCTATAGTTTCTAGTAGTAATTATATTTAACTAGTCACTATATATGTTGAATTCCGCAAAATTGAGCGTTCTCCACTTTTTTTCTTAGAGCTACGCCACTGGTTCATACCCCAGGAAAAGCATGCTTAAAAGTATGCTAATTTTATAAACTAATTACAATAAAAGTATACTACCTGCAGATGATTTCATGATTTTCAGTCTTCAAATAACGAAGTGAGCATAATTTATTTATTTCCAATCTTTACTCATATTACCCTAATTTTATTTATAACCCTTTCGTTCAGGAGACGAATTGGGAGCATTCTAGGGTTGAAAAAGGAAATAAAAATAATATTCAATAATAGACCTGTTTGAAACAGTTGTACATTTTTTTTTTCGTAAATAAAGACTACTTGGTTTAAATAAAAATATTTTTTGAGAATCATTTATTTTATCCAAAACTGCTTGAAAGCACTCAATCAAGTTATTATAAAAAGTATATCTTTATATAACCTTCATAAAACTTAACAAACACTAAGTTTCAGGGGCGTAGCCAAGGGAAGGGGGATAGGGGGGACACAACCCCCCATGAAAAATTTGTTGCCATACAAAATGTATATTCTTCCATCCCTTATCACACACACGTATACATATATGTGAGTTGCAGTAGTAGTAACCCCCCCCATGAAAAACTTTCTGGCCACGCCACTGATAAGCTTTAATGAAAAGAAGATTTTTTAATGACACTTTTTTTTCAACGTTATTGCTTTGTACAACGAATTCATCTTGAAATTAATTTTGTAATGAAAACGAAAATAAAATACTGCTGTCATTACAGTAGGAAAATAATGCTTTTCTTTTGTATGCGTGTAAAATTAACTAAAACTATTTTAAATACATTCATATAAAAATATTAATGTACGAAATAAGATGTTTTGATTTTTTAAATGGCATGTTAATACTTTTTCCTATAGAGCTCGAATGAAACACAGAATTTCATAGACATTTGAATAAATATATAATTTAACTGCCTGTTATAAATTTAAAAGCTAAATTATATTTACGATTAAAAATATCAATTAAATTCTGCATCAAATATATTGTTGCCACACACTCGTTTTATTGTCTGTGACGAATTTAATAGTCTAACTGTTTTCGATTTGGGAAAAATAAATGTTTGTTTTCATTAATATATTTTTATCGTATCGGTTAGTTAGTTGTCTGCCCTTCGAATTACTTATTTATGTACGTTTCTTCCACAAACAAATCAAATCACTTCTACATATGCATGAGCATCTATTTACCTTTTTTTTTTTCAGGGTATCAAATATTCATTAGTGTATTTATAGTATCGATATTGGTCAACATAATTTGTTCGATTTTGAACAAATTATTGGAGTTCAAACTATGCAGTTACTCATCCACTGCATAGTTTGAACTCCTCGCTCCCCAAAACCCTCCCTCCTCCCAGCTTCTCCCCTCTCCCCCCGAACCACCTTCTGCCCCTCATGTTAGAACAAATAAAAAGTAAATTAGCCACATAGGAGCTCTTTCCACAATGCACAATAAAACAAGAGAAAAAAAACACGGGAATATAATAGGAATCGATACTCACACATGGAGAAAAGATCCGTGTGTATACAAGTTCGAAAAGTGTTCGATGTGGCCCCGGTGTCTCTAATTTGAGACAGCGCATGCGTCTCGGTAACCATGGCAACTTTGATCAATGGCGTACTTACCGAGCGATGACGACAGCAGAACGATGTCGTTGCCACCGTCGTGTTTCGAAATAAACTTATATGAATAGGTTTCGATTGCCAGAGTCATCAGTTGGTAAATTATATGGGATAACGATGAAAAAGGAAAAATAAATTGCTTTCTTTCTGCAGTAATTTTTCATTTGCTTCTGAAAGATTATTTATACATTGATTACTGATCCATGTTTATGCAGTTTAGAATCAATATTTTCATAAATAATTTATTATAGGTATTGTTTCGTATTTATCTACTTAGCATGTTGTTAGGGGAAGTGTTCATTTTTCTGAAAAAAATCTTTTCATAGCAAATAAAATAATAAATTTTTAATTCCTGTAGAAACTTTTTTTGTATTTTTTAAATGTTGTTATTTTTTGTTATTTATCCAAGAACATTTTTAGTAAAAGTTACAATATGTAATTATTCAGCCACTGTTCGTTTATAAAAGTGATTTTTCAAGTTGTTAATTTTTGTTGGAAATTTGCTGAAACAATAAAATCAATTTTTAAATTTGTGTTTGGTTTTTAAAGTGATAACGCAACTAATCATCTAATGTACATATTTATAAGCCTATGATAGAAAATTAAACTATATTAGTCAAAAGTTAAAGGTCTGAATTATGCCGTATAAAAATTTTAAACAACGTTACAATGCCAACGTTACATACGATAACGCTGCGTAAAATATTCTAAAAAATACATTCTAAATGAAAGAACGGTCTGTTAAACATTTCTAACAATGAGAGAAAGTTGTACCATTTTACAATAGTTCCTCAACACTTACTCGGTTGCAAGACTTCTTGTGTACTATCGCAGAATGATGTTTACTTGACGTACGCCATATTGCTCTGGATCGATTATAGATTTCCTATCTGTATTTCTTGTGAAAATAAATAAATAAATTACTAGGAAAGAATAGTATGTACTTTCAGTATTTATAATTTTACTGTTCTTAACTTTTTTTATATCGTTTAGGTGATATTGGTGTATATGAAAATGCTATATAACATTTGTACCTAACTTTTCGGAGTTCTTCAAGCATGTTGCACCAAAATCATTGCTATTCAAAAGGATTTTTTGACACCTGCAACCTAGGCTATATGATTCATACACGACTGATTATCTGTATTATTTTTGTTATTGATTCCTCCTGCCTGAGAAAGAAAAGAAAACAAATTGGGTGGCATGTACCACGAATTATTTTTCTCCCTTCAAGAGCAGTAGCTTGTTATTGATTTATCACATCTATCAGGAAATTCATTGCACCTCAACTAAAAGGTCTGCATTATTAAAAAACAAATATCGCATACCAGAAATCCAATAAAAAAATAAAAGAAGAAATAAAAATATTTATCACAGATAAAACAGAAGCGTTTTAATTATATGGCGCACTCGATAAAGATAATTAACATATTCTGGAAGGCACTGATAATTAAGGACGAAAACAGAATTCTGGGTAAAAGTTCATTGTCGCATAATTCTTCATTTTTATCTATTTTTAGCTACTTTTGGAGCAACTATCAATTATGAATTGCATTTCTGATATTAATTTTCCACCTGATAGCCGTTAATGTCGTTGGTCGTTTGAAAGGCATTGTTCTATAACTAGAAAAAGCATTTCAACTGATTTTGTTTTTCTTCACAAATTGAGCGTTGAATGAATTAGTTTAAAAATATTTATTATATGGCTGGATCAAATAAAAACGGAACATGATACCATATTTTTTTTCCAAGTGCCGGACACTAGGCGTTTTATAGGCATTGGTCACTACTAGGCCTGAAGTACTGGTCACTGTATTATGAGACCACCTTATAGGCACGTTGTCTCCTAAGAAAGGATGAATGAGTGAAGAGATGGATGCCGGGTATCAAACCAGGACCCGTGGAATACTAGTTGTAGAATGTTTTCCTAGCCACTGCACAACCCGGGCGGCAGGAGCTCCAGGATGAAATCGATTAGGTTGTTTCTATAAACGTAATAGCACCAAATGTACACGAGCACTTTTCTCACTGATTTATGGAACTTTTTGGTTGAGTTGTAAATCAGTTTCGAACAGAATATACATGACTCTTTAGTCCGATTAGAAGCGACAGCGTGCCATTGCCTTTTCGCCAAACCAAAGATGTTGAAATCACACGGTAAAAGAATGTGTTATATGATGATTGTGTTTCAGCACTGTCCTCAAACATTTTACCGTGTTGATTTTGTAAGAGTGTCTGCTCATTGTCATGGAGCAAGACCATCCAGCTTCGACTCAACTCATATTCTAAATTGCAGTAAATCTTTAAAGCAAAAATAGTTGCGGACGATCTTTGTTAATTCGATGTGGCTAAATGCTACTGAGCCGAATTGTATTAAGTTTGAAGCGGAAAATAATGGTCGGATTCTAGATGGTTTCTCAAACCAACATGGTTCTTAAGAAATTCAACGCCAACGCAAGTTGAAAGAGTGCTATATAATTCTATTATCAATCGTTCTGATAATGAAGATGATTCTGATATTTGTGACGATGAAAATGATGGCTGCGATGAAAGAGAGAGTAGCGATGAATCGTATTTTGAATAAATGGTATAAAAATATAATATAGGTTTAAATAATTATTTAGTCAATTTTCCAATGTCCCTGTTAATTTGTATACCTCAAGTAAGCTGTCATATTTACTGAATATTTAATTAATATATAATCTATAGTAAAAAAGTTAAATAAAATCCAATATTTTCTGAAACATTACTTGTATAATATAATTTTCTTCTACATAAATAGTCGAGGTTATTATTTTTCACAAGTATTTATTTTTTGTAATTTTTTTTTTTTTTTTTGAGAAAAAAGACAATTTGATTTTTTATTGAGGAATAAATGTTTTTTATGTCTATGGAATTTTAAATGCAACCATTCAAAAATTTATTAATTGTATTTCTTTTGGAGTTTTTGAAATACGTTTCCACTACTGTTTACTCCGTTGGTTGAGAACACTAGCAATCGACGCATGCGCAGTGGCTTTAAAAACTGGTACAGCTGGCTATTGTCATCCTTGTCTAACGAATGATGTAGCGCACTAACTCTTTTTCATTCTAAGCAATGTTTAAAAGCTAGCAACCCCTATTTGCGGCGACTTTTACCTAGGCAAAGGTAGTTTATCACGTACAGAAAAAGAAGCTTTAATTTAATACATAAATAAGAGATATACGTCATGAAAGTATATATGTTACGTTAACATTACCTGTTTACACATGGTTGCGAAGAAGTAGCGGACAAGCGCGCAACGGCAAATATCGCCTTTCAAGTTCTCTACGTATATTTCTGTTATGTGGGGTATATAATAAGTGAATCAATTTTTTAAAACAATCAATTATTATTAACTTAATTAAAAATACTAGCGAGCACATTTTATTGGGCAACCCGACCAAAACAAATTCCCCTTTTTACAATTGAATATAAAAATTTGATTTTGATTATATAATCGATAATCATAGCAATCCTGCAGCCAGATTTTTGACTAAAAAAGTCGCTCCCGGGTTCGTTTAATGCATAAACTGTCACAGTCTTTTTGTACGCTTGTCTCTGTCTAAAGTTTTTCTTTCGACAACATTGAAGCGATTCAAGTTCATGGACTTTTCAAATTCTTTTTTTTTCTATGCAGCGGCTTATTGAAATATGTTCTCACCCGCAAGGAAAAATTTCACACAATATGGAATTGGATCGATACTGGCTTTTGTAAATAAATATAAAGAAATCATAAATAACGAATACCATAACAAATAGGCAAAAACAGGATGTTTGGAAAGCTGTTGAAATTTATTTAAATAGCCTGTCAGAAGTAAATAAGAGAACGGCCACACAGCTGTTAAATCTATGTATTAGTGTTCACTATGTTTCAGTCAGTGTTTCTACTGTACTTTTATTTAAATGATACGGACATTTGAAATCAGCTTCATCCATTAGTCTTCCGAGGTATTCCAGATTTCCCAGATCTTAAAAATCGCTGATCGCCATGTTTAAATCCCAAGCGAGTAGTACAGTAAATAAATACGGCGGAGATATGGAATTGCTAAACCTATGTTTGAACTTCACTGCTCATGCTTTAGAACCATTTCGGATGTTAATACCCCAAATTCGGAGAATCAGATTTCGCATGCTAGATCAGTCTCAGATCTGGTGCTAACCTAGTGTTTGGCTTAGTGAATACCATTTTGCAACTAAACCTTCGTGAAGCCCGTACTCACGAGCTACCACGCGCGTCCAATTTTTGGGGGAATACGGGGATTAATGTAGTTTTGTTTCTGTTTATTTACTCTTAAAACCAGCATTTGTGAGTTTTTTCAACAAGGCATAGTGCGTAAACTCACCCTCTCAAAAAGAGTATTCGAGTAAAAGTCATACTTCCTACGTCCTTTCAGTTTATTCAAAATTATTTATCACAAATTATGAATTACGTTATGTACAATCATAATTTTTTATATTTCTGTCGAGTTGTGCGTTTTTCAAAATATAATTAATTATTCGCAAAGCTAAAATAGGAAATTTCTCACCCTTATACTGAAAGACTTTTTTGAGAGAGTATTACAAATATATTACAACGAAAAAAAAAACTTTCGATTACTTTTATTTATTTATTTATTTATTTATTTATTTATTTTCATTTTTACGAGATTTTGCTTTCCCCGTGTTTAACTGTAATATCCCCAAAGAAAAGTGACTTGATGCAAGTTAAGCATTTAATTACAAAAGGTAAACATGATTTAAGTTAAGTACATTTACCTTTTTATGCTGCTAACAGTGTTTAGAATAGAAATCAGCTTTAATTAAAGAAAGCATTTACTTAAAGAAAGCATTTACTTAAAGAATTCTGTTCGCATAAAATAATGAGTTGCATAACATTATGCAATCAGAACTTTGTTAATTAACTTTTGCTATGCCCCGGTCTAACAGACAGTATAAAAAAAAATTGTGCATCTTTAAAAAAATCAAAGCTTTGTGGTTTTAATGTATTTAATTTTCACTTTAACTCAAAACACTCTGGAAAGTAAATTTTAACCACTTATTTATTTAAATATGCTTCATTTTACAGTTCTTCAAAGTCTTGGCACTTCTTTAATATAAAAGGTTTGTTCGAGTTTATTTTAAATTCATTAAGGTATGTTTTTATTTAACTAAAATTCCCAAATACCTTTAATGTCATATTTTTTTTATTGCCATGTTTTGAGCATGATCTTGGAATGGAATTTAAATTGAGTATGCATTAAAGAAACATCCAAACACACACGCGCTGTACACTTAAAATCTGTGCAAAACGTTTTAAAGCTAGATTTTAAATAAAAAATATTTTAGAATAAAAATACGCCAGCATTTCTCAATGCATTCTACTTAATTATACACATTTCATTTCTATAAAATGCACAAAACAAAAATAATATATAGAAAAATTATTTGTACACAAAATTAATTACATGAGTTAGAGCTTTTCATTCAGTATGTACTACAGACTTATACATTTTTATTTAAATCTATAAGAGTTTAATGAGTAAGGCATAGAATGTGCAGTACCTAACCCTACTATATAAGTCCCTAGTTGTCCGACAGTGATGTTTTTATGCATTCCTGAAAATCGAACCAAATGCTGTAAATCTTTAAATTTTAAGAAATAACCAAATATCGCGCCAAAAGTAAATCCAAGAAACTGAACCTAGACTTCACATATATCCTTTCCGAACACTTGATCGTTACCAAGCGTTTAAATAAATTTCAGCCAGTGAGCAATTCAGCAAAAACAAAAATGAAAAATCATAATGTGATGTTTGAATATTTTCTCCCAAATTCGTAAATTTATATCATTAATTTAGTATGTTAAAAAATAATAATATGGTACTATTTCACCAAATATAGATCAACTATGCTTTTCTAGATGAAATTTTAAATACAAATATTTTCATTATTTACAAAGTTCATAAAACATACGTCTAACACTTATCTTTCATAAAATGCTACAGGTTGATTCAAAATTAGTGTGACCAAATTTAAAAGCATACAACTATTTATGGTCAAATTTAATCGTTTTACCACCAGTTGTATTTTAAAAAATGAAACGTTTAAATTACTAATCGAACTATTTTTATTAGTGACTATTATATTATGACTCTGGAATTAGATCCTCAAACCCGAAACGAAATTTTAAAGCTGAAGGATGGTTGCTGAAATTCTGTTATAAATAGAGCATTTTAAAATCAGAAAAAAACATTTCTGTAATGGGTTACTATCTAAACATCGAGGAGAACTAAAATTTGGCTGGCAATTAAAAGCTCCAGAGAAAAAATGTGGACGAAAGGAAGTGCTTGGTGAAAAAGAAAAAAAGAAGCTGAAAAGACTTATCGCTGTAGAAAATCCTCTGCCTCAAAAAACTTTAGCAAAGAAATTACAGGTATTGCAATCGACAATTTGTCGTCAGATAAAGGAAATTGGCTATAAAAAAGTGAAGAAACCAATCTGTCATCAAATGTTTGCAAAGAGCCTAGAAAAACAAAAGCATTCTTGGCCTCTGTATATAATGTTACGAAAAGGTAGATACAAAACATGGATAACTTCGGATGAAGCATTGCTTCATCTGCCATCCACAACTGGCGAAAAGAAGATACAATATATTTCGCGCGAACAGTGTCGCAAAGACGCAGCTGTTTTGCAAAAGGCAAGTTGGTCTTCAAGTGTTATTGTATGGATGGGAATGTCCTCTCAAGGCTCAACAAAACTTGTTTTTGTGGAACCAAAGGCTAAAGTTGATGCTAAATAAACTTTTGAAGCATATAAGACAGTAAATTTCTGTACCCTTGAAGAAACTTCGATTTCTCGAAGATTCTGCACTAAGTCCTACTGCAAAATCAACTATAAAATGGCTGAAAAATATAAAAAAAATAATTTTCTTCCTCCTGAGAAATGGGTACCATGATTCCCTGACTGTGCTGCTTGCGATAATTTTATGGGAATAATTAAAAAACAATTAAATAGATGTAAAGTAAGAACACTAGGGCTTAAAAGAGCAATCAAAGAAGAGGTTGGAGAAATACCATCAAAGATGGTCGGAAAAGATCTTTTGGCTTTACCTAAACGTTTAAGTAAAGTATACGATGCTAAAGAAAACCCCATTAAAAATTTCTTGTAAATAACTTAATTCAATAAAATTTTATGATGCTCTGAAATTGGTCACATTATTTTTGAATCAGCTTGTAAATGCGAACTTAGACATTTGTCAGATATATTTTGCCTGCCAAATTTCAACTCAATCAATTGTTGCAGTCTTCCATCGCTAATGCACTTTAAGTTATTTGTGTTTATAGGCTTCTATATATAAGAATACTTTTTTGTAGCCCTGTAAAAAATTGTAAGTCCTACAAACATCAAAATCTGCAGTATGTAAGACAGTAACCTATAGTAAGCTTAATTTGAGCTCAACCGAATGCATCATATAGACATTAACCTATTCTAAATTATTTGCGTCCGTTGGCCGTAATGTATAAGAATTATTTTTTCCAGCCCTGTGAAAAAATACCAGTTTTACACACATCAAAGTCCATACAGGTTATCTGATTGTGACCTATAATATACCTAGGTATGTCATGTAAGCTCAACTGAATGCACCGCTTAGACGCTTGCGTAAAAAAAAAAAAATATACGTTCTATACACACCAAGATACATACCGGTCGCACGGGGATAGTCTATAATATGTATACTAAATCTGAGAGCAATCGAATGCACCATTATTAAAGAGCTACCGTGTTCACTCACTCACACACACACACACACACACACACACACACACACACGCATTCCATACATCACCTTAAAAGTAGCATAAGTGAATTCAGAATACCTCAAAATGTGTATATGCATCAAAATCTCATAGTCTAATTTTTCCATGACTACAATACTTTCCTTACGTGGTACATGTTCGGAAAGCATTGAAATAAAATCAGTTTCGTTCTGGTTTCTTAAGTTTGTGTGTTCCAGAGTGTCACAAAAATAAAAATATTTTTTTTGCTGAATTTTCCGGGTCTTTACACTAAATCATCGCACTCATTAACACTACAAAAGAATGAAAACATTTATAGACTTAGCACAAAACGTATAACTGTGATTCCACAAATATGAGTAAAGGTCTTTAAAAAGTGGATCAGTAGGACTCCTTTGATTTTAAAAAAAAGCGAGTTCTTTTTAATGAAAACAGGGTATCTATGGCGCTGCAGCGCATCAGCGCGATACCTGTTTTTCAAATAGATTTTGGACAATATTAAAAATAAACAAATTATGGCAGAAGCTTAAAAAAGTAATCCAAATATTTCTTCACAAACTGGCGTATTTACATATTTATAAATAACAAACGTATTTTTCTTGTACAACTTTCACAAGAAATTCTTAAGCAAAAAAATTGCTTAGCACAAGATATACCGTATTAGTCCGAATATAACGCGTCCAAGAATATAATGCACCCCCGAAATTTTTCATCTAGATGATTAGAAAAATCCTATATCTAGGCCCCGAATTTAGCGCGAGTCAGGTCTTTATGGGCAATGATCAGTCAAAAAAATGCGCATTATATTCGGACCAATACTGTATTCATAATCCACTTAAGAAATTTTTAAAAAATACTAAACTTTCGAGATTGTTCTCCTGAATTTCTCATAACTTTAGGTATACTAATTACATCCTTTTTAGAACGTTCATGAGTTGCATCATTGGTCGAGGAACAGCCTTAACCTTTGAGGCGCAACCCTTTTCCAATGCTGAAAAAAGGGCAGCCGTTGCCATCGCTCGACTTAACTACCAGCAAGATGGCGGACGATCGAAACGTTCATCGCGCGCACAGCCAGCTGTCTTCAAAAAAAGGGTCTCTAGATCTGTGGCACGCGATGAGCGTCTTGCTGGTAGTTAAGTCGAGCGATGGCAACGGCTGCCTTTTTTCAGCATTGGGCAATCAATCCAGCTGTTCTTGCAATCTTCCATTTTTCAGCAGATGTCAGTGCTGTTAAAAAGAATCGTGACAATCTTTTTACGGGAAATGACGTGCTAAAAAGTAAAGGATTCTCGTGGTGCTATGTCACCCGCAACTATTTTTATAGAAATCAAATCTATTCTTCGTGACTGGCAACAGTCAAAACGTCAGAGTTTGGTGTTCCCAGAGCGGTAACACTGCGCGTTAAAGTGCTAAGCAAAATAGTCTGGGATACAATGGAATAAAATTAAAGAAAAGCTGCAAACAATATTCTTCTCTTATAACAGCTAAATTCATAGATTATTTATACAAAATACAAAATTATAATTGGAGCGTTCATTCGCGGAATAAAAGCTCAAGTAATTCATCGGTGAAGCATGACTTTTCTTCAGTCACGTTTCGACCTTGGCATTTGTTGTTGACCAACAAGTGCTGTCACAAATGGATGAGTTCTTGAGACCGATTGATAATTATAGTGCAGGATGTGTTATTGTATCGATGTATTGTTATTGAAGGCAGGAGAAAAATATCTCGTTCATTGATCATTTACAATTGAGTAGGAGGAAAATAATTGATTTGATTCCTACGCACTAATCTTAGTATATATACTGTGTGTTTACGTTATCTGTGAAGGATGTTAGTAATAGTACTTGACCGTAAATATATATATAAATATTGATCGAGATTTACTCTACAAAAATTTAAAAAAGAAGTTTCTTAGTGTTTTGAAAATAATTTGTGCCTGAGACAGAAACAACAAAATAATTGAGTAACTATCCAATGTTTTGCAAACGAATAGAAGAGTCGTGAAATATCATAATATTGTTAGGATTCAATATTTTATAGCTAATTTTTTTTTTCAAGCAAATAAAATCTGCACTTTATTTAGTAAAGTTTCACGAAGAGTTTGGTGAGGTTTTTTTTTTACATGAGCTCAAAAAGTAGAATTATTTCGTACATTTATTGAAACCGATAATACTTTATAATTAAGATGCGTCTTGAAGTAATAAATCAATATTTAAAAGCGATAGTAACAAAAATAATTGTAACAAAAATGTGACAACTTTTATTTAAATATCCATATCGAAAGCTCGTTTCTTTGAATAAATTAATCAATTGTTTTAAGTAATTATAATAATAACAGTCTGAATTATCATTTTTATTCCATTTATCTCAAAATACATCGAAGTGAACATTTTTAAAGAGGCAAGTCCTCTTTTTTCGAATTTAATATTAAACCCAGGTTAGACATGTCTGTTCACATCTTTTAAAAGACACATAGAAGAAGATTCTCCTTCCAATTGATTTTCTACAACTCTTCATTGCTAAGCTGTTTTGCGTCTTATACCGTCACTCCACACTTCCAGTAAAAGTTCTGATACGCCTTATAATACGCTGCTCAAAACAATTAAAGTATATTGTAAATTTTATATAAAACAACTTTATAAGAGAAATTTTTTTGCAGAAAATGGAAGAAGACAGTCAAAAATGCAAATTTTTCCCTATTTCAAACTTCGGAGTACGCAAATTTTTAGTTTGACATCAAAAACGACGCTTTAGTGGCAGCGAATGAAATTTGGCCTGCAACTTAATTCACTTGTGGCTAATGTCCCTCTTTTTGGGACGGCATTTTTCGCCATAAGTCGAAAACGCTATTTATTTTTCCTAGCCTTTATTCACGAGTATTTAACCTCAACTCCACAAAATATTTTAGCATGACCCAGTGGGATGTTGACATTTTATTTTTTATGCATAATAATTTAAAAGAAATCCTCCCTTGTTCAAGAAGTTGACTTCATAAATTTTTCTATTATTGCTAGTGTTAGCAAATATCCAAGAAAGTCGCAAAAATACGCACACAAATGGGTTAATAAAAGGTAAAGTGGAAAAGCATGATCGACATTCTGTAGGTGCGTTGCTTTCATGAGTGTGATGTCTCAACGAAGGATTTTAACTGAATCAGAAGCTTGGAGAGTCGTTGGTCAGTTAGAAGGGGGGCAAACACAAGTCGAAGTAGCAGAAGCCATTGGAGTCGCGATCTGGAACCGTTTCATAGAGACTGGAAATGCAAGACGAAGATTCGGACAAGGTCGTAAATTTGCAACGACGCCCAATGAAGTATATTTAACGCTGACGGCAAAGACCCCGAATTATGAATGCCACTCTTCTTCAACAACAACTTCATTCGGCTACTGGCACAAGAGTTTCAACTCAAACTGTCCGAAACTGAATCCACGCTGCAGGTCTGTATACTCGCAGACCAGTGGTATGTATTAAGTTAACAGCAAGGCATCGTAGGGCCAGCAGGGAGTGGGCAACAGAGCATGTCAACTGGACGAAAAACGGATGGCGCAATATTCTTTCCTCTGACGAGTCCCGGTTTTCTGTTCATCCTGACAATAGGCGTACTTTCTAGAGTCAAGAACAGTGGAGCTAGAAACATCCATGTGTTCGTTCTGGAAATTGTCAGATTTGGCGGTAGGGGAGTGATGGTCTGTGCTGATATCTCCATTGATGGGCGCACCGATCTCCACATCATTCGGAATGGAGCTCTGCCCGGTCGTCGATATAGGGATGAGATTCTCAAACATTTTGTAGTGCCTTACGCTGCAGCAATTAGAGATAACTTCATGCTAAGGGACGACAACTGCAGGACACATCGTGCACGCTTCGTAGATGACATCCTTTTCGAGGAAGGAATCGTACGAATGGAATGGCCAGCGTATTCTCCGGACATGAACCCGAAAGAACTTGTTTGAGACAATCTAAGGAGACGATTTGAAAACTGCCTACCACCCCCAAATACTCTCCGAGAACTGGAAATAGCTCTTCTGAAGGCGTAGGGCAAAACTCCGCATCTCCTCATTAATAGCCTCATTGAATCCATGCCTCAAAGGTGTTCAACGTTGTTGACAGTCCGGAGAAATCATACCCTCCATTATAAACCTTTGCTTTCAAGGCAAAACCTTTTTTTATTCGTTTTTTTCTCACAGGCACAAACTGCTTTTTTTTTCCTTTTGTACCGAAATGCTCGATAAAATGTATTATTTTCTGCTAAGCATGTGTATTTTTTTTCCTCATATAGACAACCACGTCTGTCGAATACATCAGTCATCTAAACAATTGCCCAACCGCAAGATCCACCCATAATCTCAATATCTTTTAATTGCTTTGAGCAGCGTAGATTAACCCATTTATGCCTAGTGTCCCTTTTTTGGGACGGCATTTTCGCTATTAGTCGAAAACGTTATTTATTTTTCCTAGCCTTTATTCATGAGTATTGATCCTCAACTCTACAAAATATTTTAACATGACCAAGTAGGATGTTGATATTTCCATTTTTATGCATAATGATTTTTAAAAGAAATCATCCCTTGTTCAAGAAGTTGACATCAGAAATTTTATCAGTAAAAATCGAAGAAAGTCGCAAAAATATCCAGGCACAAATGGGTTAACATCAGACTATAAACGCAAGATACAAAATTATCAACACAAAAAAAAATTAATTTCACAATAAAAATTAAGTGTTTCAGCACACTGCTTTTATAACTTCGCTTTGAGAATCTGCTACTTATCTGTGAGGTGGTTGCACGCATTAAAATTTCCATTCCACACATTCATTCCCAAAAAAAAGGCCTTTTAAATAATATGAAAAATTAGACATCATTATCTAACGAGTGATGCTCCACAAGCAGTATCTTCAGTATAATTTTTGAATTATTTTAATTTTAGGCAGAAATAATTTTAAAAACCAAATGCCTCCCATTATTCGAAAAACACTATATCGAAGAAGCGTTATAGTGTTTTTATAAAAATCCACTATACAGAGAGGCCCCAAAAAATTGACCTGGGCTTTTATTTCTTAAATACTGATCATAGATATGTACAATAAATTATAAATTTACGTAGCACAGGGTACAGAATTTTATAATATCGATTAAACTTTTCAGGATATTAAATATAAATAAATACAAAATTTGAATTCTTAACTCCTGTCTGTACAAAAAATTCGCAGTTAGTAAAATTTGCTCTATACATTAAATAAGTATTGCATAAAATTTCAGCAGAAAGAACTCAGAGATATGATTAAACGAAGTTGGTAAGAGGCTATGCAATACCAATAATTGCATAAGTATTATGTATTTATTCAGACACTGTTTTCTTCCGTAATTTGTTTCAGCCCCTGAAACACGATCGTCGTGTGTGATTTTTCTCTGTGAGAGCCATTGAAAAATAGTTTAAGTCAACATATATTTTTTTTTCATATCTAAATGTTGGAACATGGAAATTTTGTAAATCACCTAATTAATGTATGGGGCACATTTTATTAATTGTGAATTTTTCTATACGTGAGTCGTATACAAGTTTTAATTGTGTCTTTATTTAGATTTGATCTCTGAAAAATTTTAATCGGTACCATAAAATTCTGTACTCTTTTTACGCAACTTTGTAACTTATTATGTATGCCTATGATCAATATTTAAGGAATAAAAGCCTGGTAGAGTGTTTTTAGGACACTCTGTATGTATTGTCAATAACGCTATTCCAGAGTTTCAGATGCAATAAAGACGGTACCCCACGTTATTAGATTTATCGGCAGTGTCGTACAACTCAACTCCACTCCATGGCGAAATTGGTTCTTGTATACATAAAAACAGAGCCTCAAAACTGCTTATTGAATACATATACAATATAACTCTTTTAGCTGGAGCCACTCCTGACATCTAAAAATAGCCAAATGTCACAGAGGATTTGTAAACAAAACAAGACAAAGTTACAAAAGAAAACTTTCCCAAGCAGCACATCTTTCAGAAAAAAGACAATGATGTTAGCATCTCAAACAAAAAGACTTTCACTAAAGAAATAACGTATTATGGGCAGAGTAAGAAAATACACACGCTATAAGTAAAGTAAATTGAGAAACGGAAAAGCTGTTTGCTTCAATAATTGACTTAAAATAACTCCGAATACATTTTCATAGTATGTTTAATGGAATGTTTTAAATTGAAAAGTCCATTAAGCTAAAAATAAAATTATTTACATCTTATTAATAATATTTACTAAAATACGATGAATGTAGAACGGCGTCTTTCCAAAATAAAAATTAGATGAATCATTTTAATTAATTAAAGAATTGATGCAATGAAACATAAAATGAAATTTATAAGAAAATTCATAAATATATTTAAAGATTTGATAAATACAAATATTAAAATAATACTTCGCACAAAATTATCACTAAAAACTCTTACAAAACAAAAAAAAGACATTTATAGCTTTCCCACGGAGGCGCAAAACTTTCGATAACTACACGCTATGGACAGTAACATTATAAATGTCTTCATTTAGAAGAATACATCAACTTTAGTAACATGTACGATAAATTATAACGATTACATAATTTTACAATTAACAAATATCATTTCCACAAAATACTTAAGGTTAACTAAAGATCGGGTAAACCTTTTAAATTTTTAAGGAAACTTTTTTCTTAAAATTAATGAGCTGTCCGTTAAAGGTCCATTATTCTTTATGCAGTAGTGTTTATATGCACACAAGTCACTCATGCCAGAACGTGTCTATGTGCTCTACATGATTTACTTTGATTTATAAATATAGTACAAGTGTCTATAGCTGTTACCTTTTCTATTGTTAAGAAACGTGAAACTCTCAGGATCTAAAACTATTCTAAAAGTTTTCCTCTAAGGTTTAGCGTCACGTGAGTTTGACAAGTTATCTGCTAAGTATTTTTCGGGAATATTTCCCTCATTTTTTTTCTAAGAATTGATGGTATAATAGCTTATAAAAATAAATAAATAAATACGGATTATAAGTGTTAGATAGTGTTACGAAATTTCAAGAAATTGCCTGTTATATTCGACTGAAAATTGATTGAAATTCAAATCTCCTTTCCAATAATAAAAGAATTTCGAAATTGGCCCACCTGGTAAATAACTGTCTACATATATACTATATACCGGGTAATTCAAAATAGATATTAAATCTATTATCTTTTGAATCGTTAGTGATCAAAACATACTTTTTATTAGAAAAATTCATCAAATATAGAGTGGTTTTCAGATATGGCAAAATTTGTAATAGTATATATATTAAACTACGAAAATTAATTTTTTTTTCCCTTTCCGATTGTAGAAATTTATTTCTATAAATTGTGCAACGCGCTTTAAAAAGAAGAAAAAAGATACTTCGACCTCAATTACACTCCCATGATCCTCTTTCGAAATATTGGTTGGTTCGATTTTGTGCTGAGAGCGTGTTTAGATTGTAGATTTGCAGCACATTGCCGCTATTCGAATTAATTATGTAGAATCAAGCTTTTTCACTCAAAAGATATGAATAGTAATTGTCAATACATACGTTTCTGTTTAACAATGAGTATTTTTACTTTTCGAAACAGTACCATCTAATTTACACTGTTCTTGGTTAGGAAATACGTTGACTCATCGAACTCCCGCTTCAAAGTTTCTTTCTTATTTTACCGATCACTTATGTTTGGAAATATGTTGCTCTGTGTCAAAGAAAGTAAATTTAAAAAAAATCTCATGTTTCTTAGTTGAATAGTTACTGAGATATCGCGTTAAAAATTTTAGCTTTTATTTCCAAATACTAAGGGAATGTCTCAACAAAAGTGAGAAAAGTAAAATTACTTTTCAACTTACATTTATTTATGTTAGAGGTCATTCGGCAGCTACATTTGGCCTTGAAAAACTATTCTAGTTAGAATTTCCCAATAATGTATGTTTTTCAATTTCTAGCGCAAGTTAACCCACACCATTAATTTGTTCTTCTCTATAAAACTTTGAAATTCCCTCTCTAAAAGCGTGACGTAATAAGTGCATGATCCCCTAAAAGACTATATTATCAATAATTTCATAAAACAGCACCTATCAGCTCAAGTAAAATTGTACCAGTTAATTTCACACGTTTGAATGCATTTAATTACCATTTTACAATAAAGAGATCATCATTTAAATTTTATGAACTCATATTGGGTCCCCTAAAGTAAATTTTTTTCTCCTGAAAACGGATGCCAGTACAGCAGATAAACTGGCGTAAGTCGTCAATTTTGACATTAAATATCTCGCAATTTCATTTAGACATGGGACTTTTTTAATTAATATTCTTAAACACAGGGCAACATTTTTTTCCAAATATAAATGATAATCAAGATGGAACCGTATAAAAATTAAATTTCGTACCTTAATAAGTATACAGCCCCTATTAAAAATTTTGCGATATCTCAAAGCTGCTCTTTATTTGACAAACTTTTCTAATTAAAAGTATGTTTCAATCACTTACGGTTTAAAAGATCTATTTTGAATCACCACTCGTTGAACGTACTTGTACCTACACCTTTTCTGAAGTCGGTAAAAACCCCAGGATGCCGAGGTACTCCCCTGAAAAGTTTCATCTCTGAATGTTGTTGTCTTTCTGGAATAACAACAACTGTTGTCTGCTACATTCTGATTTTATCACTCTTGCTGATATTTTATGCGAAGAAACTTTTTTTTTTTTTTTTTGATAACGCCAGTATTTTTAAACGCTTTTATTAGCTTCATCCGTATGTATGTTCGTATACTTGTATGTTTGTGACCGATTCCTTTAGACTCGATTTTGACCCACTTTAAACGGACAGATTTAATTCAAACTTTGTACATTTATCAAGATCCGGTGACAATACAATACGTATAAGTTTATCTCATTATCCTGATCAGGATCGCCAGGATTAAATAATTTCCTCATTTCTTATCCTGATTGAAAGTAGAATACTTTTCCAAAGATTACAATCTTAAGAGACTCCCTTTCTCACTGTGGCCGTGATCGTATAGTGGTTAGTACATTGCGTTGTGGCCGCAATAACCCAGGTTCGAGTCCTGGGCACGGCAATATTTTTATTTTTACAAAATATCGTGATCCATCACATTATGGAAGAGTTGAGTACAAGAACATGTTTAGGCCATTCCCCTTAAAACACGCATTTCTTAGTTTCACCAGTTTGTTTGTTTGTTTGTTTGTAACCGACTCCTTTGAACTCGATTTTGATTAGAGACCTATTTTTCCTTTTTAGTGCGGAAAGTAGCATTTACCTGCAGGTTGATTAATACTTTAGTGCACAGCAGGGGCGTAGCCAGAGGGGGGGGGGCTCAGGAGGCTGCCCCCCCCCAAAATGGTACCCTTTACTTAGCTTACAATTGAACTTTAGCTTTAAATTTGATACCCATCCCACCCTGAAATAAAATCCTGGCTACGCCACTAGTGCAGAGTGAAAATAAATTATATCACAGTTTGCACTTTCCAACTTAGTGTTCCTTAGTGTCTTATGAGAGATATGGAAAATTAAAAATAAATTTTAAATACATACAGTTTAAAAAACACGTTTTTATAGTAAATTGAACTAAAATGTGAAAAATAAAAAATATAGTTTAAAAAACAAAAAAACACGCTTTAGTGATAAATTGAACTAACTAAAAAGCGAAAAGTAATTCTCAATACAGAAATAAATTAATGAACGAAAAATAGTATTATTGTAAAAAAAAGAGTGGGGTGCTCCATATATCAGTTCTTGAGAATATTCGGTCGGTACGATTAGTACAAAAATGATACAAAAAATATAGCACAAAGCATCCCACGCTTTTTTCATTCACAATAATACTATTTTTTGTTCATTAATTTATTTCTATATTGAGAATTACTTTTCGCTTTTTAGTCAGTTCAATTTGTCACTAAAGCGTGTATTTGGTTTTTTAAACTATATTTTTATTTACAGCTGTTTTCCATTTTATGAGCTCAAAGCAGTCCTTTTCGAAGAGTAAACAAAAATCAAATGACGCCAAAAACAGCACGATGTCTATTTTCTATACACATAAATCAGTGTAACGAAAAACTTCATTTTAAACAAATTAATGGTCGACGTATATCTTCTTTCGAAATCTTTAAAAGCAATTTCTTTCTTTGGAATTCCATTTGTAAAAAGGAAATTTTATCTGGAGCTCTATTGATTACAGTTAAATTAAAAGGTTCAGATTTTCCATTCAATGTTTCTTTTCTCCATCTTCGATTCAGATGATTGCAGATTCTTTTACTGATTAAAAAATATTTTCGCATTTAAAATGACTTGGCTGTTATTCAAAAATGACCTGTTTTCAAATTAAAAAAGCAACTGATGGAAATCTGTAAAAATAAGCATGTAAAAAAACAAACTACTCTTAAACAATGTTTTTTTTCTTTTAATGGAAGACAAATCAATTTAAAAACAAGAAAACTATTTTTATAATATGTGGTTATTGTTTTAAAAAATATTTTTTGTTATATTAACAGTTTCTAATATATTACTTAACATTTCATCTTTTGATATCTTTGTCAATTCTTAAATAATCTTTTTTTTCAGTAAGTTAATCTTTTAATATCGCGCGGAACAAAACATTCAGAATTTTATTACTGATACTACAATAAATTTGATATTACATACTTCACAGCCATTAGCGTTACTGGACAGGGGGACTATAGGTGCTATAGAAGCTTTTTAACCTTCACTTTGTTTTTTATTGTATAAGGATTAAGAGCCTATAACCTTCCCTAAATAAGTCAAAATGCTTCTTTCCATTACGAACGTTTAAGCTTTGTAGACGGCTAAATATTTGTTTTACAGTATACCAGATTAAGTCAATCGGTCAAATACAAAAATTTTTCCGACTAAATCGATTTGTAGTTTTTAATAATCATTGAAAAGATGATTATTAAAATGAGTAGTCTTGTTTTGAAATACGCCTCTGTACAAATAATAAAGCGCATTACGAAAACTTTTTTAAAGATGACATAAAAACAAAGGATTATACCAACTAATCTAGAACTATATTTATGCTTTTTTACACAACTTATCGCATTCAAGGTAGCGCATATTTTGTCAATGTTTACTTCCTTGAACGGAGTTTAAAAGAAAAAAAAAAAAAATACAATCTAAAAAAAATTCGATATTCAGATTTGGGACTGTCCCTGAATCCATACTGAAAAGTTTCTGTGTGACTACTATTTTTCTTTCCTTCTTTCCTTTTATTTATTTTTTCTATTTTTTTATATATCGGAGTATACATATGAACAGTAAACACCATGATGGAAGAATAAACAAACTGCAGATCACAACAGAAGGTGAGGAACAAAAGCCGAAGTCATCGCACTAATGACTACGTACGTACGACGCACAGTGACTCGTGCGATGACTTCGATCTTACATAGAACGTGCATACATAGGTACTTACGATATGCACGATTTAGTTTGATTAGTCTTCACGGGATATATCTATACTAATATGAAGTGAAAAAAAACTTTTTGTTGGAAATTCGTTTGAGCTAAGTATGGAAAAATGTCCTTTTTGTTCAAGATAAATTGTGGTAAAAGCATTTTCCTCAAGGTTAATATTTAGGTATTCCTCAAGGCACGTGAAAATTTGGAGTTTTCGTCCATTTCGCAATTTTCGGCTTAGTTTTAATAATTTCCCGTAACTGCAAAGCTGGCAGGGTATAAAAATGTTGCCTTTTAGTACAAAGTGTTGTCTTAAAATCACGTTAGCCTAAATTAATAATTAGATCTGCCACAAGGCACTGAAAACCGCAAATGGATGAAAACTCCTAATTTTCAAGTGCCTAGAGGCAGGCCTAAATGTAAAAAACCTTAGGAAAAATGCTTTTACCACATTTCACGTTGCACTGAAAGGCAACTTATACATACCCAGCTCAAATGAATTTCCAAAAAATAAGTTTTTTCACTCTTCACTATAAGAATTACCTGCAACTTTGTCTCATATATTGCTGTAAAATAATACAGCACTGTGTGTTCTAAATCCACTCAAAAAAGCCAATCACGGAGAACCTATGGCAATAAATTGTATGGCAGCCTACATCACAACGTGTTGGCGTTACGTTTACCCACACGTTGTGCTGCAATCATTTTTTTCAGTGTATGTTAATCTGTACGTACGTACAAATCGTGCGTAATTCAAAAACTATGAATGCTTAAATTTTAAGTTTACAGTTTAATATACTTGACGTTTTTGACTGCAATCCACTAGGTCGTTTATTTACAGAGTCACTCAAAAGAATTTCAATACATTAAAGTCAATGAGCAGTTGCTGTTTAAATTGATTTATAGACTCGCTCATCTTATTTGAAAGAAATTAAAATTGATATTATATTACTGAAGTTCCTAACAGATAACAAATCATGGAAAATGAAAAACGAGTATATGTACAAGGAAGTCATGTGGTGTCTACATCAGATATTTTCAACCGCGATAGTATTTTATACTATCGCAATAATGAGAAATATTAGACAGTTAAACGCTGTCAAACACAAATAATATATTAATGGCAATCAAGAATCATTTCGTCAAAAGGTATTCTTAAAATTATGTGCGCTCAATTCGTAAAAATAATTATGTTCTTAGTACTTTAAATATTCAACAGCTTACTCCCTAGTAGCACAATTAGTCCAAAAGACGTTTTAAAACGCGTTTTTTAACGTCAAAAAACGTGTTTCCAACGTAATTTGAACGTTTTTTAACTATTTGTGCTACTAGGGCTCAGGTTGAAAAGAACAATTCATCTTCCAGTAATAGCTTCTTCTTCACAAGCACCATAAAATTTGCTAGAACTCATTAATGTGAAAGTCAATTTGTCTTCATTATCTAGCGCGTCATAATCGCATTTCTAAAGCTCTAAGACCACAAAAGAAAGAAACGCTTCTTTATAGAGTCGCTGCTTCTAAAATAAGTAAAGATGCGTTGTTCTACAAGCAAAATTATTTTTAAAGATTTTCTTCTAGTCCTAAAGCTTCTTCCCATACAGTGAAGAACTTCTGATGGATGCTTTCTTATTTTTAGTATCCCATAATAACGTATGGTATGGAGAATATTTGTATTCTTAGAAAGATAAATCATCACAAATAGGAGCGAACAGGTTAAATGAAATAAGATTTCAATGTATTTATTCCAATCACTGCCCTTATGGAATCTTAACTTTATAATTAAATTTATGGAATTCAAAGCCCTCTTATTTGACCCCTCTAAACAACCGAACCAAAAATATAACCTATTTTCGACAGAGCGTCTTCAACCTTCAATAATATAGATTCATTTTATAGATTCATTTTCACCTGTATAAAACACATAAACATTTTCGAAATCCACTTTTAATCATGATTGCGTTTAAAGTGTTAAATTTTTGATCAGAAAAAACAAGCAGGATATGCTATTCAAAGTTTAAGCTAGAGAAAACATTCCTTTAGCAAAACAGCATAAATACAAAAAAAAAGGGTTATCCGTGCTATCAGGGAATGCATTAGATTTATTGTAAGTGCTCCAATAGAAGGACCATATGCAACAGCCGCTATTTTCGTAGGACAATATCATTCTGTAATCCGTAATATTATTTATCAATTACTTAAATTCAGAATATCTTTAAAATAATATTTTTGTAAACAATAATTACCCAATGATTACCCACACACATTTTTTTATCTATTTTAACGTTTACCACCAGTATTTTGAGAGTTTTTTCCGCTAGTTACACCCTTTTTAGTAGGATGAATGGTATCACGCCATATATAAATTTAATTGCATATTAAAATTTAATAGCAGTACGCAAATGTATTCATAGCCGAATTTGCTTTGAAGTCAAGTTGGGATCGATTCCTTACATGGCGTCGATGATATAGATTTTGCAGTACCAAATACCTCAGTTAACGCACCATGATCACGATGTAAGCGTCACGAGTCGTGCATTGTTCGGCGAAAAGGCATCTTTTATATGCAAAATTCACTCAACTCGAAATCAATACTGGCATGTGTCAGATGAGTGCCACAGACTGGCTCGATAAATCCAAGAAAGTCGGCCCATTTCAGATCGATCAAAAAGTAAGCGGAGATAAACTATTTTGGCTTTCTTAATCAAGTGGTCTCGTGTGAAGCGGTATACAGGGTTGCTATAAAATATACATTCCTTTTTTCAAAACGTTCTATATTCGGAAAGTGTTAACCCTTTGAGGCGCAACCCTTTCCCAATGCTGAAAAAAGGGCAGCCGTTGCCATCGCTCGACTTAACTACCAGCAAGAGGGCAGACGATCGAAACGTTCATCGCGTGCCACAGATCTAGAGAGCGCACAGCCAGCTATCGTCAAAAAAGGGTCTCTAGATCTGTGACACGCGATGAACGTTTCGATCGTCCGCCATCTGGCTGGTAGTTAAGTCGAGCGATGGCAACGGCTGCCCTTTTTTCAGCATTGGTCAATCTATCCAGCTGTTCTCGCATTCTTCCATTTTTCATCAGATGTCAGTGCTGTTAAAAATAATCGAGGCAATTTTTTTACGGGAATTGACGTGCAAAGGTAAAAAGTAAAGGATTCTTGTGGAGCTATGTCACCCGCAACTATTTTTATAGAAATCAAATCTTCGTGACTGGCAACAGTCAAAACGTGAGAGTTTGGTGTTCCCAGAGCGGGAACACTGCGCCTTAAAGGGTTAAGTGTATTGGACAGAAATATCGTTTTTATTTCTGTACTAATTACATTCAAACAAAAAATATTTTATGACAAGTCTTTAATGACAACCAAGTTATACCTGAACTACTATTCGTATTTTTTTACATTGTCAAAGATAACTTTTTTTCTTTCTTTTTTTCAATAAAGACATATAAAAAAGGGGGAGGGTGACCTCTTTGGAAGTCGAATTTTAAGATGCCCAAAAATGGATCGCTAAGTTTTCGTGTTTCTTACAACTTTCAGAAATAATGTTATGGATTTTTTTCTTTCTTTGAGATAATACGTGAAAAGAACGTTTTAGAAGCTATACCCCCCCTAGTATTAAATAATTACATGAAATCTTGTCTTATCGAATACCTACTCTACAAATCTCATATTCATTAATAGCTTTTGTAATTTTCGGACAGTTTAAAGACAACCGCTGAAACAACAATAGTTTCCATTCACCTTGATGTGAGTGCTACATGAAAATAGGCTCAAACTCATAAAGTTTTCAGCACATTTTTTAAATGTTCTGCTAGCAGTCACGCGGCGCACGTACTAGGCAGTATAGCTCAATTACTTGTGCCAGACAATTAAAGGGGTCATCCTGTGGAGTTTGATCAGTTTCCCTACTGTTTTTGGTAGTGGGTGAATATATAAACGAAATACTTAATGCGCTCGGGGCCATCGTGATTCTACCGGGCCTGCTTGTGCACTCCGAAAGGGGCCCACGGACGTTTCCTCATTGGTTATATTCGGCCGTCAGGTGACGTATCTAAGTGCTGGAACCAATAAATGAGCATCCGTAAGCCTCTTTGGATGACACACTTTGGATGTGCCGCCAAAGGAAGAAATAACAAGGCGTTCTATCAGGCAACCATGTGCTCTAAAGGACTAAAGTGCGTTCAAAAACGCTCGCATTAATTTTTGCAGATTCTTATAACGAACTAGAGTTACCAGCAAGAGCACGAAATGCAAATTAAATGAGTTTGTGATTATTTTAAGATGTCATTCATATTTTCAAGATAATACATTTTAACACACAGCACTTTGAAAATGAATGAATCTTCTCCCCACAATGAAACCTCCATGAAAGACGATTTCTACGAAGAGGTCGCCTCTCTGAAAGACCGTTTATTTCCGAGATATTTTAGGATAAAATCCTCAAATTTTGTACGTCCCCTTATGAATGCATGGGGCCACATTTTACTAATTGGGGACCGTTCAGAAATTTAAACTTTGCATTTCTTTAGATTTAAATGCCTGAAAATTTTATTCGAAAGAAAAAAGTTCTGTGCCTTTTTTCAACTTTTTAATTTACTGTATACTTCTATGATCAATATTTGAGGAATAAATGCCTAGGTTAGTGTTTTTGGACACACACGTATATATTTATATATATATATATACATACACATACAGAGAGAGAGGGGGGAGGTTTTTGTTAAAGAAGATATATTTCAACAAAAGAACAACGGCAGGATATCTCCATCACTGTCGACTACGGTGATATTATAAATAAGGCGCATGTTATTTACAAAGTTCGCTTGATTCGAAATCAATATATGCGTACGTCAAAGTTAACTGTTACCGAATGTGCACTGGGTAGGATAGGTAAACACCTGGGAGTGGACAATATCTCAAGATCCGAATCGATGGAAAGTGCGCGGGATACCTTCATCGATTCTCATTTCTCTAGTATTTGCTCGCATTAAACAGAGTGTTTGTTTAGAGAAGGAAATCAATATGAAAACTTAATCAAGCTGAGAGCCCTGGAAAAAGAAGAAAGGTTGAATGTACGAAATTCGGGGATATGTAATAAGAGGAGGGGAATTGTTAACCCATTAGCGTTCGATCTTTCTTCATCACATTCTCCAATTTATGTTGATGGCAGAAGTGATAAATAAATTTTCGACAGGTGTTGGCATGAAGAAAATGTTTCGTTTTCTGAAAATATTAATAAAATAGTGAAGGATTCCCATTTTACTTCGTTATTCCTAAGTATTTGTCTGTAGAAGACCTGTAAACTAATTTTAAATATTATATGCATCCTTTGAAAGAACAGTAAGCTGTTATAAATAATTACATACTAATTGCAGTGTGTTTGAAATGAATAAATGTATTTTACCCGCCGTATACCACAATGTCCTTGAATTCCTTTGAGTAATCCTGTAAAAGAACTGTACGTGCTAGATACATTATTTCCAATGACGAGCATTATTTCTTAAACCTTAATAGTGTCTATCAATTTTGTTTAATTATGTAATCGGTACCGTAAAAGAACTATAAATGCTACATTCATCATTTTCTATAAGGTACATGAGTGCCACCCATCCCAGTAACATATATGAATTTCGCACAGATGAGTCCATATTTACGGTAATAAAGCAAGGGCCGACAGACGGACAATCTGAAATCATTAACACTTTTCAATTTTGTCTCAACGTGTCAAAAGTTATAGGGAGATCAAGAATGCTAGTTTGGAGTTCCACGAAATGCATCACGCTATCTACATTCTAAAATAAGAGCAATGAAAGTACAAATAAATTATTTTTCAAAATTCCAGTCGATAATATAGATTTGGTATTTCAGAGAAGACCTCCGTTAATATAGCGTTGTCACGGTGGGCTACATCGCATTATTCAAAACAGGAGGCTGCATCGTGTCCACATGGCTCAATTGATTCGAAATCAATAACAGCGCACGTCAGAGTAACCGATATCTATTGCGGGCTGGTTCGATAAACACCGGAAAGGTGGTGATATTTCGGAAGGAATCATAAGAAAATGCGACAGCAAGTAAACACTTAGCAGCTTTGTTTATACACAGAGTGCCCCAAAAAGCTGATAAGATGCTTTAATTCATTATCCATTAGAGATAAGAGAGAAGTATAAATTGAAAACGATGTTCAAAATGAAATAGGAAAAAAAAGACCACATTAAGAAAAATGTCTCTTGTAAATTTTCAAAAAATTACACTTTAAATTTGTTAAGTGCAAAAAAATTCAAAGGTAGTAAAATGTGCGCCATGCATAATGAGGTAATGTGACTAAGTAATAGAAGTACAACGTGAAATTAATGTTTTAGATATTGCAAGTGAAACTGGCGCTAGTTTAATGTCACGAGTGTAAAAATGAAGTTTTTAAAAATTCCGAGTGTAGAAACCCAATAAGGTAACAGGCTTTCACGAAAAAAATTATGCAACGAGCAAAATAATATTAGAGTGTTCTATTTTATTAGAGTGTCTTAATTCTCGCGAGTTTTATATATAAATCGCTTTAAATATTAATTAAAATTAATAATCTCTAACGCAAAAATTGCGTCACGCGCAAAATTATTTAGTAACTTATCCGATTTTGGTTTGCTTGGAATATCTCATTGAAATTAACAAAATTGATTGATCCCCTTTTTCGAGAGACCTGACGTGATTTAAAGTTATGTCTTAGATAATTCCGCCAAAACCTTGACATATGACAACGTTTCAAGCTATTATGCTTGGAATCAGACTACCAAAACCTTTCAACGGAGGCAACAAGGGGCTCCAGTTGAAGGTTTTCCTGGAGTTAAAAAAAAACTGATGCTCTTGGGCGGGCCTTTGTAGTTCATCCCAACAAAAGTAGAGGCTTTCACTTGAGAACACTACTTCACATTGTAAAGAGGGTCCACCGTCTTTCGCACACCTCAGAACTTTACCAGGCGAACCATATAACACCTATAAACATAGCTGCCGACCTTCCCGATTTCTTAGGAAGATTTCCCACCACAATTTTTAAACAGCTTAATTTTGCATTAAAATTTTGGCGTATTAACCATGAATTGATAGGTAAAAAGTTGTGGTTGGAAATCTCCCGAAGAAATCAGGAAGGTTGGCAGCTATGCTATAAAGTATCATGAAAAGCGATAGAGCATCGGCAAAATAGGGCCGAAGATATCTAGCAGAATCGACGACGGCGAGAGTTAATGTCAGATGATGTCGTATATGATCAAAACTTTTTTGATGAAACGTTGTTAGAATTGAATAAAGTAGTAGAAGAACTTTTAGGTAAATCCACTACAGATTTTGAACTGCCGATGCCTGCAAATATAAGGAACCCTGAAATAACTAATGCCGAATACACAGGAGAAACTTCCTACGACCAATCTAAACTGTCACAAACTGTAGTTCAAGAAGAACATCGATAAAAAAATGTACACGGTGCGTTATTAACATCAATTGACAGGAACGAAGGAAAATTATATTTTCTTGATACTCCTGGAGATACAGGAAAACATTCCATATCAACTTGTTCCTTGCCAAAGTTAAGATATATACTGGCAAAATTGCATTAGCAGTAGCATCATCCGGCTCCAACTGATGATACTAGCACTGATGTAGCATTTCAAAACAAAGCAATACTAGAAAATTAATACGTGACTGCTCTTTAATAATATGGGACGAAGCTACCATGTTGAACAAGACTTTCGTTGAAGCATCAGACAAAACAATGCCCCATTTTCGCAGTACCAACCCACCCAAGGATGGATGCACGGTATTGTTCTCAGGTGACTTTCAACAAATCTTACCAGTCGTAACAAGAGGGACGCGTGCTGATTAAATCAATGCTTCACTGAAAACATCTTCTCTTTGATCGTCAGAACTCAATGACAACAAGACAAACTCGAAGACACTGTCGTTGTCAGCACACGAAAACCGGCATTTTGCAGAGTCGTTGTTCAAAATAGGAAATGGATAGATGTCACAAAACAATGGGAGAGTTAATCTGGACCATCAAAACCTTTACATTTTAATAAAAGATTTTCAAGAATTAGACAACAACGAATCCAGAATTATTATCCAGAAATTAATGATATAAGTTCTACGAGTATAACTTGGTTCAAGGAGAGAGCTAGCTCTTTTGTACCCTACTAACAGTCAAGTAGGGGAAGTGAATGACCTCATTATCTCGAAGATTAATACACAGACGCAAACATACAACTCTGTAGACAATGGGCTGGACCAGAAAGAGGCTGTACATTTTCCAACCAATTTCTCAATTGCTGGCAACCTTCTGTATTGCCCAAGCATAAATTGGTTTTAAAAGAAAGGAGTCCTGTCACTTTATTACGAAGTCTTAATCCACCCAAATTGTGAAATGGTACACGTTTGAAGATAACATCTCTATAAACTTTCACTATAGCGTGCACAATTCTGACCGGATGTGGAACTGAAGAAGCTGTGTTAATTCCCCGGATTCCATTGATACCAACGGATCTTAAATTTCAATTCAAAAGACTGCAGTTTCCAATAAAATTATCACTTACAATGACAATTAACAAATCACAAGATCGGACATTCAACGTTGCGGGCTAAGACCTGAGTGTTGAGTGCTTTCCCCATGGACTATGGACATAGCCCTTTCGCGAGTCACTTCCAAATAAAATTTGTTCGTATTGCGTAAAAAAAGTCAGCTGCAAGCATTGTTTATAAGAAAATTGTAGAATCAAAGTCAGTAACTTCACATTTTTCTTTTCTAAATAACACCCGTGTGTAAACGAGGCGGGTCGCTAGTATTGTATATGTGTATGACCGATATTTAAAATATAAAAGATAAAGTTTGTGTCTTTGGATTTTTGTTGCTTGGTTATTGTTTAGTATTATGGCAAGCGTACAGAAAGGATATCTGGCTGGAAGGTTGCCTTGGGCGGAGGACAATTTAGGGGTTCTAATGCGTATTTACGTTACATCTGCAGAAAACCCAGACTGTTAGATCGACAGCCGCGACCTGCCCGAAGCCGAGACCTTCACACTTCGACCATTTACCGTGTTCAGTGTCTTCAGTCAGTTATCCACTGAGCCATGGTGGGGCCTTAGTGTTTTGAGGCACCCTGTACATGTACATACATATATATCGAATAAATTTACGTAGAACTGCTTAACAAATGGTTTTCCTCTCACAAAGATGTCATCCGAAACCGCAATTTATCGCAAAATCTTGTTCATCCCGTTTTAGCTGACGTTATTCCAGGAGAAAAAGCGAATCGATTGTGTTCTCCAACGAAAGAAAAGAATTTCCGGAAAAATAAGCGTTTTGGGAAAGGTCCTTGTACTCTTACACGATTTTTGTGTTGAGTAGATAGATTTCAAGCGAAATATTTATGTGAATATGTGGCAGATTTGGAGAACTTACAGGCTTGCAAACTGAGTTGTTGTTTCACCATTTGTTTAATCGTTAGTGACCAATTGGAAAGGATTTATGCTCGTTAAAAAAAGTACAAAAAAGAATATAAATGCATCGGTTATGAAATGTTTTATAATGGCATTATAAAACATTGTTTACTTCTAATTAAAATACAGCAACAAAAACAGAAAAGGTATCGTTTTCCAAAGGTAAATAATCCTTGAAATTTTGCACACTCAACTTTATCCAATGCGTAATATAAATGCTATTAAATCAGAATTAAAGCCGTGAAAGTTCACTTATTTCAATTTCATAATCAAATCCAGTGGATCTATTCTCTCGTAGTCGGTTGAAAAGATGAGTTATTGTTGTTAACTCTGCCCACCTTGAGGAGGAGCATTGAAATGCTCTCTGGATTGGCTAAACGAGTTGAAATCAATTTAAATCATGTCCATGGGACAGTCTATGATTAACACCTGAGTGGGAGATAGATACCTAACAACCGACTGGAAGCTAACAACTTGGGGAGAATTGAGCCCTAGAATAAAAATCAAAGCGCGCATTTTCATTCATTTTCACTGGAAAGTAATGTTAACAAAGCATTGAAAATTTAAGATTTGAAATTTAGATAATCCAATTTTAAAGTGAAATTTCCAACTTTAAGTCAAAGCTTCTAAAATAATGGATATATTTCATATTATTTTTTTTGCAATAAATAATCAACCAAAGAACAAAGATACGGTTTGTGCAGCAATTTTGTAATTATAAAATGTTTCATGTTAATCGTTAAGTATTAAATAATAATATTAAATAAAAGTAAATGTAGGAGGATGCCAATTTTTTTAACATCATTACGGTTTAAGCCCCTGAAAAAAAAAAAAAACTCTCAGTCGTAGGACTGCACGTCAGAAATGAAGACTTCTTGTCAAGCTTTTTTAAAATTTATATTTATGCAGTTAAACAGGTTTCTCACACATTATTGTATTTTTGTTAACAAAAAATAAACATTTATGTACGTTTATTTACATTTTTATACATTTGAAATTCTTAAATGAAAAATAAATGTAAAAAAAAATTTATGTTTTTTTCAAGGCTGTAAGAGTATTGCCCGTTTATTTATGATATTCTCACAATTTCACATATTTTAGTACGTTTGTACACATTTTAAAGAAATTTCCATTGTTTTAGCGGTGGAATTTTTTAATTTTTTATTTAATTAAATTTTAAATTTCGCTCTCGATTTGTGTGCACATTTAAAATTTAAAAAGAGAGAGCGAGAGTGCGCGCAGAGGCCGCAACGTGACACAGCAGGTATATGCGTACGGTATACATCAGCGGTACGCATTTTTCTAGACGTGTTGGATTTTGTTCGATTTAACCAATAATTATGTAAGTGAATTTATTATTTATCAATAATTATGCGCTTACGTTGAAATGAATAGTAATCCTATTTATTTGTAACAGATGATAGATATATAATTCAAATTCAAGTGCACTGTAGTCCCAGACAGCACAGCAAACTTCCATCAAACTTGCAGCAAGCTTGATTTATCAAGTCAATAAACTTGAATTAAGCTTGAAAATTTCAAGAGTGTAAGCATAATGCAAGCTTGAATCAAGTGTTCTAGTTTACACTTGCCCAGCTTGCATTAAGCTTGACATTTCAAGCTTGAATCAAACTTGACATAGCAAGCTTAATTTCAAGCTTAAAAAATTTCCTAAATACACGGGGCGCCGAACTCGCCCCACATATTTTATTTTGCCACGCATTTTCCCCTCTACGCTGAAATTTCAATTTAATTTAATTTAATCTGTTTCCATCAAGTGTCCGCGCCTAGACTGGAACCCGGGACCTTTGGGTTGGGAGGCGAGCGTCCTAACCGTTGCGCCAATCTGAGTCGGGCTGATATGACTAAAGTTTGAAGTGACTGTTAGGGTTATCACGCAGTTTTCTGGCCAGATTGATAAGTTGCTGATGTGTTATTTGTTTCTTTTATTTTTCCATGGGATGCATCAAAATTAAAATAATGTTATGTGTGATTTAGAGACTCTACTAATAGGGAAATAAGCATAATATAAACTTAACAGCAGCACACGTCTTAAAACTTTCAATATCGCGACACTCATGTTGGATAATACTGGCCAAAATCGAGACAAACGACTGATTTTGAAATAAATTCCGTAGTATAATTGTATTTTAATTTGAAGAATTTCCATATTTGGAACTATAGAATCTATTTTTTAATTCTATGGTCAAGTACATTTATGACTGATGATAAATTATTTTGTAGCGGCCGGAAACCGCCTCATTCTATCACACATAAAGTGAAGTATATTAACTAACTAAATTGTGTTAATTATATTAAAATTTATTTTTAGGACTAATTAATTAGTTAATGGAATTACTAATGTTAATTAGATGTAAATAAAACTAAAACTCCTCTCGTGTTACACTTCAGAGGGGCTTATCTCATTCCTTCCTGCCCCTTGCGTGTTCTAATGTCCAGGTTTTGTGCGATAATAAAATAAAACACAACTTTTACGAACTTTTCTTTATTTAATATGACCAATTTTAGAAAACGCTAGACTTTTCAATGTCCATTCTCCTTCTCGCCTACAGCGACAGATGGCGCCATCGCAATAGCAATAATCAAGCTGATGGATTGAACTGTCAAGCTTGTATTAATACGTGAAATTCAAAGAAATGTCAAGCTTGATTTAAGCTTATGTGCTGTCTAGGGTATACTTATAATTCAAATAATGTACAATATATAATTATTAACACTCTCCACATTACCAAATTAACTTTATTGCACAATAACTATATAGTATCCAAGTAAAGTACAGCTTTTAAATCATCAATCGAAAATTATAGCACCTACCAGCTAGAAAAAGTCTGCACTTTTTTGCAAAAACGTATAGATTTTACACTATGAGTACATAAAAAGTGGACATTGTTAAATATTTCCAAAGTATACACTTGTGCAAATTATATGCAGTTTTTATGCATACTAAAACAAAAATTTACATCATTTTTGGAACGATTTTGGAACGATTTTCAGAAAAATCTCAAAATCCAATAAAACAATTTTTATATCCGACGCCTATAACTTAAGTTGAGTGATCACCTATCATATGTTCCCCCAAATTTCCTTTCTTTCACTTGAGTCGTTATTGCGTGGTGTGCATGCGAGCAAAAATTTACGCAGTTTGAAACAATTTTCAGAAAATCTCAAAATCCTATTAATTTTTTTAAAAATTCGCTTATAGTTTAAGTTGAGTGACCACCTGTCATATCACCAAATTTTATCCTATTCGCTCCAGTCAGTTTTACATGATGTGCGAATAAAGAAAGCATCGCTGACAAAACGGCAGAGAGACAAACTTTTTTTCTGGCGGTCGTACAGGGTTTCTAAATGTTTAATGGATAGAAATCGCAATTTTTTAATGCCAAGCTGTGTACAGGCAAAGTCTAATTTTATTTATTTAGATGCATAACATTTCTTATTCCGAAATTGAAAAAGCAATCACTTCAAACTTTAGTCATTTCATCCCGAGTCGAACCCGTCTGGTGGTTAGAACGCTCGCCTAAAACGCATTGCTTCTACGGTTCGGTACCAGTCGCCGAAGCTAGAAAGACGCAATTTAATAACTTACTTTAAGTTTTTGCGTATGATGACAACACTAAAATTCAAAGAAAAGAGGAGGAAATCTCAGCAGGAAAGAGACGGCAAATCCACATGGCGTCACAATCCACTTTTCCTCCATATGTATATGAGTGTGACGATCACGCGAATTCGGTGCTTTTTCTCTATACCAAAAGTGCCCAACGAGCCTAAAGAAGTTTTCAATTCAAATATTGGTTTGGTTAATTTGACCAGTATTTTTGGGAATATCAGTTTGTATAACATTCAACATATTTATCTATTATGTCTTAAATGCTCATCTATTTTTGTTTATGTTAGAATAGTTGGCCACATTTCATATATGCAGCTCAAAATTTTTCAACATAAAATGTAGTTAGTTTGAAAAATAGAAATCTACCATAGCGCAAGATTAATTTTCATTTTGTTTCATTCATTTTAGCTTTTTTATTGAATTCAAAAATGTACTTCAGATCAAACCTTCAGGCAGGGTTGCCAGATCAAAATTCCTAAAAGTAGCCAAACGGCTTCTTAAAATTAGCCAAAAATAGCCACTTTGATTGCAGCGCCATCTTTTGAATTTTCGAGAATACTTTTAAAAAGCTTAGAATGTAGCATAGATGTTCTTCACAAGCGTATTTTTGTGGTTAAATTAATAGCAATAATAATAAAGATTAGTAGATTAGATCACAAAAATTAAGAGTTATTACTTTGAAAATTTTTAGCGCTAGAAACAAGCAAGGACCGTGCACAAGGCCCCAAGACAATATGCACTATTGCACTATACAGTATACTTTCAACCCACGAGACCAGAAGGATAAATCAGGCAGAATGCATCGATTAGGAGACACTTTCCTTATGCAAGAGCGGAATGATAAATCGAATTGAATGCTTTATTAGGAAACACTTTACAACGTTTGAGAGGGCTTCACACCCCCCTCCCCCCGGAAGAAAATCGAAATAATTATTTATTTGCGTGCTAAATTTACTCTCGTAATTAACTGAATAACAAATTACATTTTTACATTCTCAGAAGTTATTAACATTTATTAAATGACTAGCTGCTACCCGCGACTTCGTCCGCTTCGGCTTTAGAGTTTGGTCCCGAGAGAAATGAAGCATGTGTGAATAACACATATGTTTGCGACAAAAGAAACTGCATTTAAATATAATTTACTTTTTACTTATTTTAAATGAAGTATAATGCATGGTAGTATCCCTGTAAAAGAACTATTTGTGATATATGCGTAAAAGGTAGCCAGGTAGCCTATAACACACAGGGTTCTACCAGTGTCTAAGAGGTTTTGCTCTGAAAACTGGAAGGGTGGAGGTGCCAGGTTCAAACCCCGCTCGCGCCTGTCGACCTAGCCGCTCACAGTTTTCCGTGGTTTTCGTGGTTTCCGTAAATACGTACTAGGATCCCTCACAAAGTTCCCCGCAGAGGAATTCCCCATTTAGGCATAGGACCCTAGTGCAGTCAATCGGTCTTAATCCTCAAACACACAAACAGTAATACTCAGGAATAGTGTAACTTTCAATCAGTGGAAAAAGGTTTAGAATCGGTTTAGAAACTATAAAATTTCCATAGAGCGCAATGCGTTACAATTATTTTGAGTGCTTTTGTAAAAGAATTATTTATGCTATAAGCATGAAAGGTTGCCTGTATGTTAATCCAGGGCATAAGCTATCTTCATTACAAATTTTTATAAATCCGTTCAACCAGTTTTGTGTTATTCAATCAACAGCATCTAAACACACAAACTTACACATTTATATTATTGGTAGGATTTGGAAATTTATGAACTTTAAAAATCCCATTTGGACTTTTTTTCCTAATGCTAATTTGGAGTAAAATCAACATAATTTCAATGCCATTTCATGTTTTTCAAATGCATGTGAATCTGCAAATAGAATTTCTGCTTTATTTCAAAAGCATAAATCATTTTGTTCGGGTGATAGTCTTCATTAATAGTAATTAAAATTCAAAATTCTGAGTCTCAGGTGCACTTTACCGAAGTTATGGGCTTATATGTTTAAATTTTCAAAGCTCTGCTTTCTGTAGATTTGTCTGGAGAACATTCATTTTTATTATTATGTATAGATAGATTTGACATCAAACTGGCATAATTTCTGTAGTATTTAATGTTTTTCAGATGCACGCGCTTCTTTATTGAAGTAATAGCATTCTTGTTAGCTCAAAACATGAATCATTTGATACGGGCGAAACTCGCCAAGAATGGCAACGTAAAACGGTTTTTAATTAATAATTAAAAATCTAAAATTCTAAGCCTATAACCTTCTCCAGGGTCCCATCTAAATCTAAACCAAAATTCATCCTAATCGATTCAGCGGTTTAGGCATGAAAAATTCATAAACAAACAAACTCACTTTCGCATTTATAATATTAGTTAGGATGCATTTTTATGAAGAGCAATATTTTACTTATAAAACAGAAATCTGAAAATTCCCTTACACTCGGATACTTTTTTAAAAATGTGTACATTCTGTTTACGGCATGCCATATTTATAAAATCAGTTATTGACGCATCCAGGAAAATTTAAAGGTGTTAGGGGCTAAAATTTTGCTTTTCTTCTTAGCCAGCAGCCTCAGAATTTAGCCATAATTATCCAAAAAACAAGTGGCTAAACAAAAATTTTTCTTTTTAGCCAGCAGCTTCTGAAATTAGCCAAAATGACTAAAATTAGCCACATCTGGCAACCCTGCGAGGTGCAGTATACTGGCCATTCTCAAAACATGTTACAAATCATGTCCCTTTCACTCAATGACATTCAATTTTCTTTTGTTATTGTTTCAATTTTAGCATAAATTTTTAAAAAAGGTGATATTCTAACAATATTTTGTGGCTTGTTTTTAATTTAATAATTATTAATCACGTACATAGGATTTTGTACTTTCTCAAAATCCCTTGTCCCGCTACAGAAATTAAAAAAAAAAACCAGTGATAAATTTATAAAATTCAAACAATTTTCTATTAATGAGACGTTTAATGTGAAAGATTATATCTCTGCTTCTTTAGTATGCTGTTTGAGAATGTCCCATATCCCATTCTATTTACACTCCGCATAATCACATCTAATATTCTAATAGTGTAGCTTAATACTGTGACTATCTATAGTCACTATGTTTCAGAATATTCATCGCAGTGATAAAAAAAATTTCATTTGGGGACAAAGAATTCAATAAATGGTTTTAATAACATAAACTATGCACGTTTGCATGGTTTAAACTAAGGAAAATTTCAAACTTTGAGACAAAACTTCTTAAATAATGGATACATCTTTCATTTTATTTTGTTCAAAATATTAATTTATCAATGTTCAAAGATAAAATTTTGTATTTTCTTTGTATGGATAAAATCTTCCATAAAAAGTATGAATTTAAATCGAAGTTTTAAACATGACACAAATTTCATATATGTTTAAAATTGTTTAAAACTATTGTTTGTACCTGTATGAACCTTTAAAAAATTCTTTTTTAAAGGTTAGAAAATAAAATTTCATTAAGTTTGTTCATCATCCTAGTAGTTAGTTTTAATAATTAATAATATATATTAAATTTAGTGAGGTTTTTCATCAGATGATTAATAATGAAATCTCATTGGACAATACTGACACCTTTACATCATGGATCACTTGGAAAATCTAATGTCTGAAGATACTTTTACAGTCCGGATAGCATGGAAAATCTACTGTCTGAATACACATTTAGAGATAGGATCGCCTGGAAAACACACTGAATGAACACTTCTATACGAATCTTAGTCACTCGTAAATCACATTTTGTTTGATACTAAACTAAAAAAAAAAAAGAGCTACAATCAAGCGTGCTTTAAAATTTTAAACATTTAACGTAAAAATAAGCTACACGTGAAGCATTTGAAATGAATTGCCACGAATCTTTAATTTTGTGTTTGGCGGCTTTGTCGATGAATGGATCGTCAAAAATTTAAGTTCATTTTTGAGCAAATAGCGTAGTTACCCACTTGATGCAGTTTCGTAATGCGCGACTAAAATAATCCTATTGAGTAAAAATAAAAAAAGAAAAGAAACGATGTATATAAAATTACTTAGAGTCAAATATTTCCGAACTCTCATAGTATCGTATACTTTAGCTGAAAGAAAAACGGAAGAGATGAATTTACATTGAATTACAGATTGAGATTGCAAAGAATTTTTTTTCTTTTCCCCTCAAACAAAATGCCATTAGGAGTCGCAATTTATTCATAGAGATTGTTTACCCTGTTAATTGCCGACATCAGTCCAGAGATAAAACGATTATCGATTGTATTCTTAAACGATCGGAAAAATAAGGTTCTAGGAAAGGATCGTTGTACTCTCACAAATGTTTTGTGCAGTAAATCGTTTTTCAAGAACGAAAAGGTATTCACTATATTTATCAGATTCCTGGCTTGCAACTAGTGCTATTTAATCACTAGAAAAAATCAACTAGGAAGAACTAGACGAAATCAGATAGAAAAAAATGTCCGATAATTAAAATACAGTAACTACACAAAAGAATTAAATTGTAATATCAAATGTAAAGTAAATAACTTATCATTTATTTCTTTGTTTTACTTTTTGAAATTAATTTCGAAAGCAGTCTTGGGATTTTCGCTAATTAAAAGTTTGGATTTTTTAAAACTATTTTTTGCAATTCTGGTTAGGGGGGAGGATGAATTATTTATTTTTCATAAAAATTCATTAATTTTAAAGACTATTTTGCTACATACTCCTTTTTATTGTAATTATTTATAGTAGTATATGTGTATCTTAATGAAATTCTAATAAACTGTGATTTAATTTGTGTAATTTTGAAAAATGGAGTTTGGGAAATAAAATTTTGTTTAAAGTCACACTTTGAATGTCCTAAAATTTTGGAAAAAAAAATCCGACCTATCATTTTATTTTTTAATTGTACCCTTGGTACTATTTTAAAGGTCTAACCTTTGTACTTGTATGGATGGTGGAACTTATTTGCAACTGATGAAGGATGGACCTTCAGTGCCACCCGAAACGATCGTGCTTAAGAGGGTGACAATTCCGAAATTAAGAGGGTGACAAGGGACTTCAGTGGGCATACTGTACATATATTTTTTTCGCCCAAAAAAATTCCCATACCGTCATTAAGTCCATCATAAAATATCATAATTTTCTCAACAATAGTTTCGCCTCTAGACGACTTTATAATAGGGTCGTTTAATTTCAGACACCCTATACATATTTAATGCAGTTAGAGTATGGACCGACCGACACACAAGCAGAAATTATAAACACTAATAAACTTTGTTGAAAAGTGATAAAAACATTTCAGTGTCTTGTACTTATTTGCCTGTTTACTCTCAGTGCTGAAAAGGCGTGATGCCGGAGATCCTCCTGCGTCCACCGTTTTTTCTTCACTTAATGCTCCCTGGTTAAATGCTCCCTGGAACCCAGCGTTTGTAACGATGGGAAAGGACAGGTTAACTATTCGTAAGCAGATGATAGGAATTTAATACTAGGTGTGTTTAAGTACGAAACGTAGCTTAGTGCAGAAAGTAATAAGTAAGCATCAAGAACCAACGCATTATATCACCAATACAAAAATTAAAAAAGCAGATTGGTTGTGGCATGTATGACATGCCGTCGTCAGTGCTAGAATCCCCGTCGTCATTCTATTGCTGACGATGGTATGTCATACAACCCGGAACAGGACCGCTTTTTCATTTTTGTATTGGTGCTACTATACGTTGTTTCTTGATAGTTGCATATAACTCTATGTGTTTGCTTTTTACATTTTCTGCTTTCTATTCATTCTCTCCGGCATTGCATCCTACTAGAAATTTGTTGCTTGAGTTTTATCAACGCGAATGTTTTCTGGGTCACTACAATATTTTATTTATTAATGACTATGTCATTTTATCTCTCAACACCCTTTATTGAAAAATGTGTTCGAAAAATGTGACATAAGAAAGCGACATAAGAAAGAGACATAACTTTACATGTATTTAAATACTATTAGTTCGCAACAGCTTTAATCTATTGTTACAATATTTCGTAAGCTGTAGAATATGCTTCACATGTATTTTTTACATATATTTAAATACTATTAGTTTACAACAGCTTTAATCTATTGTTACAATATTTCGTAAGCTGTAGTATATGCATCACATGTATTTTTCTATAGATAGGTTACACTCATAAAAATTTCAACGTAGGGTTACCAGGCGAAAGATGAGCGATAAAATGACATAGTCAATTAATATCGTTTTAATATGGCAATAATGAAACTAAAAAATTAGGGTGGTTCAGGGGATTTCCCCGTGACGAGGCTTGAACAGCCGAGTTTATTTATTTATTTATGTATTTCACTTAATTTTGAAATTTCTAACACAAACTGCTATTTTCATTTCCTCTGTCATTTTTTCATCAATCATCCTTATAATAAAAATTCACCGCTCTACTAAGAAAATTTACAAAATAGTCGTTGAAGACTGTAAAATTCGTTCTGCTACATAAATTTCATAAACTCGAATCATTTAGACGTTTTGTAACTCTCCGTAAATATTTTATTTTGTTTTCTTAAGCGAAAACCGCACCCATTTAAAAGATGAGTTTTCAGAATGCCTTTTAATAATTTCTTTACATGGAATTTCTAGGGGGGGGGGGGATACGATGCGTTCTTCTTGCAAAAACATCTTTTGTGGGAAAACTATCAGCGTCTGTAATTATTTTTATACAAAATAATGAAAACCTGAATGATGGAACAAAACCAATTAATTTATTGTTTAGCCTGAAGAAACGATATACACGACATGGTAACTATTACATGAAGTTACGAATGAATAGGTTAATAATAGGATTGAATAAGAATAAAAAGAGGTAAATTATTTTTCCAGAGTTATATTGACAATGCTTTCCAGATAAAAATTTCCTATTCATCTCCTTTTCATGAAACATTTGCGTAACTAAAGCATATGCATTTTCAATGGGCTTCGGAAATTAGAAATGATTTTTTTTATAGCTAAAAGCGTATCATGTTACATCAGAAGTTATGAGTTAAGAATCATGAGAAATCACGAGGGGTTGAAAGCTAAAAGATGCTCTAAGAGCAATATTTTGTTTTTGTTTTGTTTCAATTTACAGATAAAATTGTTGTACATTGTTTAATTTCATTTACGTAGATTGATTGAAAAGGGAAAATAGCAACAATTTGTCCGGTGACTTCTTGAAGTTCTTACGTTTTAAATGGATTGGCCGATGTGAGAATATGATACGACTTGACAAATTCAGTGAATATTAAAGATACAGTACAGCGGTACAATGATGATACTATGAGAATTTAATAAATATTTTTAAAAATATTTGATAATTTAAGTTGTTAGTTGTTAAATGAGCCTTTAGGATATATATATATATATAAAGAGATAGATAGATAGATAGATATACTGGGCGTCCCAAAAAGGTGGTAACGGGCTTTAATTCGTTATCTATTAGAGGTAAGTTGTCTGTGTAAATTGAAAAAATGTTCAAAATGAGGTCGAAAACAAGTCTCCATTAAGAAAAACCTCCTCTAGTTAATTTTCAAAAAGCTACACGTTTTAAATTTGTATACAAACCCCGTACAAAACAGCTCCTAATTAGTAAAGTGTGCCCCATGTACTAATGAGGTGCCTTAAACCTTAAAAAGCGTTAGAGATATCTAAATAAACATAACAATGACTTAAACATCTTTTCAATGGCTCTCAAAGCGAAAAAATCACGTGGAATGATCGCATTTCAAGGGTCGTACAGAAATTACAAAAGAAAATATTTCTTTCCACTTTACAATAAACGTTTATATTCAAAAACATGTATAGCCCCCGATCTTCTTTCTTTAAAGATATATCTGTGACCTTGTATGATGAAAGGCTCAAATTATAACCGCATTAGTGTATGGGGCATATTTTACTCACTGGGAATGTTTCTGTACGGGGTCGTATACAAATTTTAAAAATGTAGCCTTTTGAAAATCAACGAGAGCAATTTCTTTTTAACGTAGTCTTATTTCCGACCTTATTTTAACATTTTTTCAATTTGCACTGCCCACTTATCTCTAATAGATAAAGAATTAAAGCACGTGACCACTTTTTTTTGGTCACTCTGTATATCTATATAAATAAAATTAGACTTTTGTCTGTACATTTCTTGGAATTCAAAAATTTTGCGATTTCTATCCGTCTCAAGCACCTCGGAATCCGGTGCGATCCTCAAAAAAAAGTTTGTCTGTCTGTCGTTCTGCCGTTCTGTCATTCTGTCCGTGACACTCTTTTTTGTTCAAGCATCACGTAAAAACGACTGAAGCGAATGATATAAAATTGGGTGTCATGATAGGTGGTCACTCAACTTAAAACATAGGCGTCGAATATTTTAAAAATCTTGATTGCATTTTGAGATTTTACGAAAATCCTTTCAAATTGAGTAAATTTGTGTTCGAGCATCACGTATAAACGACTGAAGCTATTGAAATGAAATTTGGTATCATGATTGGTGGTCACTCAACTTAAAACATAAGCGTCGAATTTTTAATAAATCTTGATTAGATTTTGAGATTTTGCGAAAATCGTTTCAAACTGCGTAAATTTGTTTTCGCATATCACGTAATAACTGCAAAGGTGAAAAAGTGATATTTGGTGAAATAATAGGTGGTCACTCACCTTAAACTATAGGCATCTAATTTGAAAAAATCGATCAGATTTCGAGATTTTGCGAAAATTTTTTAATGATTAGCTACATAAGCGCCCTCTAGCGACACATAGCGACGAATCTCGATGCAATCTACTACTGCGCACGCATGCGCACAATATAAATTTAATGAATACGACTCTCAACACCATCTGACAGGCAAATTCCGTTTAGACCTTTTATAATAAGTCAAAGATAGTCGAATATCCAATCCGTGTTTGCTATACTTCAAATCAATCTGATAATTTTCAATATGCAACAAAACTAAAAGAATGTCTTTGTTGCTATTCAAATACAAACTACCATATTTATATTTGTTCAACAAGTGGAATGATAAATGATTCCAGTCAATTTTTTTTTCTGGTCACGAATGGGAAAATTAGATATTTCAAGAGGTTGAAGTAATTGCAAGCACAATTTCATGCCAAAGATTTTATTTTCCAAAACGGTAAGAAGGGCGTCCACTATAAAATAGGAATTTTTTTCCCCCTCCAATGACACGTGAGAGCTGATCCAAACTTTCCTAGAAAAATTAATTGGGCGGAATACAAAAAGGATTCTTATTGAAAATGTTTTATCAACTGCGACGCATACAGCAGGAGATGTATTGATTTATCAGCAAGATAACATGTATCCACATGAGCCTAAGGACAAATATGGAACCGTTCCTATAGTCTTGAGACTTGTGAGTAGCCAACGGGAAATCTGGAAATATATCCTATAAAGAATTTATGGGGTGATTTATTGCGTTTATTACAAGGAGAGATATTTTTCCTTGATGAAAGATTTGAGATCAACCATTGAAGATGAAAGGATCAAAACCAATCTTAAAGAGAGACAAAATTTAAGTCTTTACTGTTCAATAAAAAATGTAATGGAAGCCGTTCAAAAGTAATGAAAGATTCATAAGTTACTGGATATTTCATTTTTCATCAAAATTATTGAACATGCAATTTTTGCAACAGGCCTTAAAGTTTTTACACGAGTTTAAATAGTTTATTTTTTATGTAAATTATTTTTTTAGTGGATTCCTCAGAAACATTTGTTGATGGAGTGAGTGTGGAATAGGGATGAAATTTTAAAATATAGAGATTACTTGAGTAAAAATCATACAAAGTATTTGGCACACCATTTAAAAGATACAAATGTGAGTAATTCGAAATTTCAAAAAATTATATTAAAAGATCAAGAAAAAGATAGCTAAAAATTTTAAAGAACAGAAGTTCTAGTCAGTTAAAATGAATATGAAACTTGAATTAAAATAAGATTACTTAAAATGTAATAAACAAGACTTAATATAAGATATCGCGTTCAAAAAGGAATTCCATTCAAAACGATATTAAACTCTTGAAGAACATAATTATCAATAGGTCCAAAGGACCTGAAAACAATTCAGTTAGAACTGTCGCCATTTTTACAGAAATCAGAAACACAGTCTTTACGCCAAGATTTCATTAGTTTTAGAACAAGACAAAACTAGGGAAAGATGGTATATAAGTTCCACAATGATCTTTGTAAAAAATCACAGAAGTTTTAGTGATAATCTAAAAAGCCATTCCTCTCTTACTGAATTTCGGAAGCAAAAACTACGGCTATCTTAAAGGTAAGTTTTCAGACTGTCCAGAAGTTTTAATGTACTAAGTCATAATGTATTCTTTTCATAACAGGTCTCCAGCGTGAAAGTAATTCCCTCTTCATAAGAAAACAGCTTTTGGGAAAGGACATACGCTTCAATAGACTTTCTTTTCAAAGTAATGAAAAGCTAATCGGAACAAAACATATAATTACTTGTCTCACCTGCGGAGATAGTAAATGACACAATAACTATTATATAGTCGAGAAATAACAAGGACACTCAAGTTTTTGATGACAGTATTAATTTTGTCTGTTTTCATATTCTGTAAAGGTTGTGTTTTATCGTTCCGTGAAAATCTTGCATGTGCTTCTATTTTTGATGTAGATAGTAAACAAGACGAATGCTATCTACACAAGGTAAGAAAATGTAAGTTGTATCGAATGTGAAGTTATAAACTATTTTCTGTAAGGGAGAAACGTACAAGTTGGAGTACCAAACAATCTCTGCGCTGATGGGCGTAGATTCATTTCAAACATGTGTATATAGTTTTGAGCCCCTACAAGAACGGAAATTACCAACTCCATTGGCTTACAAGCAGTGCCACATTATCACCGAGCTTACATTAAGAATCATGCGCTGGTAACAAAATAGATCGTTTGTTTCACCCTTCTTCCTAATAAACTTTCTGCCAATATTTACGCATGAACCCTAAAAAATATGTTTATCTGACCACAGTACCTTCTTCCACTGGATAAGAGTTGAGCTAAGATAAGACTTGGCCCACGCAATACGGCGACGTTTATTCCATGAAATGAGAAATGCTTTATGTCTTTCTGTAATGTGTTTTCACACGTTTGATATATCGTCGCAGAGTTGCTAGGGAAATGGTCTTTCCAAATTTTGTTTTTCGCACTTCATTGACGTTGACTATGTAATTTGCAATCTTGCAATTTTGACTATGTAATTTGCAGAATTGAAACCTGCTTATCAAATTATGAAACTGTTGATGAATGCAAATGATTTATGAAAAAAGCGTTGTTTCTAGGGATCGACCGATACCACATTTTCACCGATAACCGATACCGATACTTTACCTATAAATTCATTTTTAAAAATAGCCGATACCGATACTTTACAGTTATGGTATCGGCCGATATCGATACTTTACATCATTTAATGCCATTTAAATCTACATCTCTAGGCAGTTTTTTCAACGAAAGTGCAGTTCTCGTTAAACTGAATAACACCGTGATGAGCCCACAGATAAAAATTTGAACCTAGTAGAAAACATTAAAAAGAAAAAGCAGTGAATAATTTGAAGTGAGTGTACAATATTCATAGTCCTACTTTTTTATTAAAACATGCCGACCGATGGCCGAATTTATAAAGCGCTGAACATTGGGAAATGTCTGAAGTGTGCAGGTTCGGGATTCTTTCTCCTCGCGTGGCTATTGATCTAACGGGCTAGAATTTTGGGTGGTTTTCTAAAGATGTATCTTGAATATGCGTTAGAGGCCCTCTAAAAGTCCCTCTACCAGTGTTTTTAGAGAAGTTACCTTGTTTAGGTTGTCAGACTATCTCTAGAAATTTCAGTACGTCATGTTTTTGAATTATCCGGATATAATTAAATTATAATTTTACTCTGGACGCAAGATTTTTTTAATAAGTAAAATTTATTTTTAACATCAAACAAAACAAAATTTTTAAAAAAACCTCGTTACGCACAAAATTTATAAGCTAAAATTCCAAATTGTTTCATGAATAGGATTGACAACACACATATCGTGATGAATCAGAGCGAATTCGGGGTCAAAATATCGCTATCGTAAAAGAAGTTATTATTTTTTTATGCAAAAATCATGAAGTACATAAATTGAATGCTAATTGCACTATCGCATGTGTAATAATATTCTATGCTAGTTGTAAAATTTATCTTAATCCAAGAAATGAAACGATTACAAAAAAAAAAATGTCTGAAATAAATTACTTTTCTAAAGTCGGTACAGATGAAAGAGAAAATTAAAGCAACATAAAATATCTCATTTTATAAAATTTTATCGTAAGATTTATGTGTTTGAGAGCAAATTTTCCAAAAATTTCAGATCCTTCCAAATCTTTATTAAAATCTAATTTTCTAAATCTTTAATCGTATTAGTTTCGAAAAAAATAATTCCCTCCTCCCCCCCCAAAAAAAACAAGTGAATAAATAAATAAAAGAGTGTTTTTTTAGTGCAAAGGTTTGCCATAAATATAAAAAAAACTCGCACCGAGAATTTCTCTGTAAAAAATTTAAGGATTCAAATTTTTACTTTACACACAGATATCTAAAACTTAGGAAATAATAATTTCAATATTTCTTATTATAGCAAATTTTTAAAACAGACAAAAAGTATAAACTAGTTTTTCCTAAAGTATAAACTAACCGCATATTGATTATAACTACATACAAATTCCTAAACCCATACAAACGGTCCTAAAATTTGCAATTATGAATTTTATAATATCTAGAAAAAAACTTGTAAAATATTAAAAAACACGAGGGCCGCATGCATAGATAATGGTAACGAGTTTAGAAAGAATATATATAGCTGCTGTAAAAACAAGAAAGGGGGAAAAAAAGAAAAACGTCCATGCTCCTGTTGAAAAAAAAAGAAAAGAAAAATCTGATTTTTGACCGTAAATTGTCTTTTAAAGGCAGGCAGTGGTCTTAGTAGAAATAAGAACACTAAATAAAAAGAAAATAAGAGTTGATCAGTTTGCGATTGCAAGGCTTGAAATCTTCATGAAAAAAGCATATCCGTAAACAATGGCCTAACTACATCGTTGTGGCCCGTAGCGAGTTCATTGCTTGGGCCCCCTTTATTACTACAAGTTACAAAACAGAGCTATTACTTCTTCTCACTGATAACTTTAAATTTGATGCATATTTTTTGTATTTTATTTAATTTATGTACTTCCGTCGGTAACTTAAATTAATTGAATACAATTAAAATTTGTAAAATAATATATTTTTTTCAGTATATGTAATGAGGTTGCAACAGTCTCCATGTTGGGGGGCTCTGGCCGGGAGCCTGTAATGTCTTGCCCGTCCTGCAATCCTACTGTCATGCCACTGTCCGTAAAATAACAGTGGAAACAAGTTATCTTCGCGCCACTCTGCCAAAATCGCCATGTGCACGTGTTCAGGATAATGCCGGAAAGCAGCAATGTAGTCTTAAGGGGAAAGCTTTGAGGACGCCCACTTCTGAAATTTAACCTGAACATGATAGTTAGTTCAATGAAATTATTCCTCAAACAATAAATTAATTAAATCATTACTTTTTTATAGTTCATTACTTGATTAATATTAATTATGGTTTCGCATTTGACTAAGACTGCTTTAATCCAAATTACCATATTGTTTTTCTCTGTACATTATTCAGTATTTAGAATGAGCGTTTTGCGTTATGAAAAGTCCACACGATGAGGGGTGTCTTGGGATGGGAGACGAACTTTTGAAAAGCATTTACCATCAGACCGTGCAACCACTCAAAAAAATAAAGTATTTGAGTAATAGCCATATTTCTTACTTTCGTTTTGTGAATAACTAATTAGTTTTTGTAAAAAACACAAATGTAAAAGAAATTATAGAACTTATTGTTGTGTGACATGATTCGTTTTTACAGGGAACAACATTTTAAATATGAAACTGGCATGGGACTTACACTCGAATACTTTTATGAAAGGGTGTAAGTGAGTCTTAAGGCTAGTTTCGGCTTAATTGCTGACACAAAATCACAATATGAAAATTTTGAAGGGCCGATTTAAAATAAATTATTTAAAAGTAGGTGTCACTCAAAATATCAAAATCTATTTTTCCGTAATTTTAAAGGCCATCATCCCCTGAAATATCAAACGATGTCAAGGACAGTCAGTTTCCGGTGGTTTTTTTTTCTTCTTTTAATGAAGTATTTTAATGACCGATTAGGCTCAGTCTCTCTCTTGGCGTATAGTCAATCATCCAATCTGAGCAACACCGCTGGACACAAACGGAAAACTTTACCGTTGTGTCTTTGCAACAATGGAAGCGAACAGGTTAAAGAGAGTTTCAAGATTTTAAATTAAAAAGGATGATTTGCTTCTTCGAAAATTCTACGCACATTTTCTAAGTTTAGAGAAATTTAATAATTTGAAAAATAAATTTAAAATAAAGTAAGCTATATTTAAAAGAAAATTAATTAAATATTTATTTTCAAAAATTTACAGTTGAAAAATAATTTCGTTATGAAAATAGATAGGTGTATTTCTATGAATATTGGATGTCGGTGAAAGCAATTTCATGCCAGCTGTTCAGAGTTGACCTCGAACTCATCTATTATTTTCTTTTTTTTTTTGAGAAAACTAGTAAAAGCTCCTTTTCCACAATTAATTGACATATGGTATTAAGACAAGGCTGATCAACGTCAACAGTGTTTGAATAACTCAGATGAGGTCATCTTAACCCTTTAACGCGCAGTGATACCGCTCTGGGAACGCCAAACTCTGACGTTTTGACTGTTGCCAGGCACGAAGAATAGATTTGATTTCTATAAAAATTAATTACGGGTGACATAGCTCCAAGAGAATCCTTTACATTTTAGCACGTCATTTCCCATAAAGAAATGGTCACGATTATTTTTAACAGCACTGACTTCCGCTGAAAAATGGAAGAATGCGAGAACAGCTGGATAGATTGCCCAATGCTGAAAAAAGGGCAGTCGTTGCCATCGCTCGACTTAACTACCAGCAAGATGGCGGACGTTCGAAACGTTCATCGCGCGCCACAGATCTAGAGACCCTTTTTTGACGACAGCTGGCTGTGCAGCACAGCTGGTAGATATTTTTCCGTCTGTGCAAATAAAAGACAAATAGAATAGCAAAGACTCTTAATGCATTTTCTAATTCTTTTAATTCAAGTTTATCCAATAATAATAATAAGTTTATTTCTCCCACGAATTATTTTTTTTTAATTTGTTTACAAGGAGTCTGTTCAATAAAGGAGAAATTTCTCAACTGCCCCAGCCTAGGTTTTCGGCTCGCGCTGAGTCCGTCTCATCTCGACTGGTCGCCTCTTGTAATAACAGTTCTTTATTCAGCCATGCACTATGCCTATAATGACATACATCAGTCAAATTCTATCAATACAGCAGTACACTAACAACAGGTGTCCAAACAATGATTCTTTTAACTATGTAAGATTTAATATTGTTTTCAATAATGTGAACATAATCGTATTGTTTTAAGTCGCAATGGGGTTATTTGTTGTAGAAAAGTAAATATTTGCAACAATCAACCACGAATTTCATTTCTTACTAAACTGCTAAAAGTTTATGTTTGAATGCTAAACGTTCTCATTTAAACTGCGATTTAACTGCTTCGAAATTGTCTCGAAATGTTCTTCCCGAAAATTGAAATCACCGAGGGTCCGATCCTGTCGGCAAGGATCATTCGAAACTACGAACGTCCAAAACCTCTCCGTTATCCTCCGGGACTTTTGGATCGTTTTTTGGATGACTGTATGGAGGAAACTGCGCTCTTAAGTATGGGTGACTACTTCTGGGTCCCTGGAGAAAGTGTCTGGGTGCCTCGAACAACACCTCGAGATCCAAGTCCGCAGCGAACTGATAGTCCTAAGAAAGGAAACTTTAAGAGACGCATTTTAAGAGCTGTTTTCTGTTGCTTCATCCCTAAAATTTAAAGGGTTAATGAGTAAGCAATGGATAACTACTTCCAACTATTGTTTGAAATTTTTGCTTGAAAGCTCTTTTTCACCTATTCAGTTAACAGTGCCCTTTTATATGCATGTTTTTCTCATCATTATATCTTCCATCATTTTAACCATGCTTACAGCCGTACTTTAGAACATTGATAACAACACTTGACTCTTAATAACTCTTTGACGTCATCTGATTTGACTCTATTTGACACCAGTGACCATCCACTTCGGATCACTAGAACAACATCTAGAGAGAGCTGCGCACTTCGACACGCTAGCTTTGTAGACCGGAAGCAATTAAGATGGATCCGCAAATGACTTTTTTAGAAGCCGTAAGGAATTCTCAACGAAAACACACCTCTGAAGCGAAGAACACTGTCTCATCAACAACATCTACCAACAGTCAAAGATGAGAATTTGCCAATGGCTTCAAGGAAAAGCCGCGAAAATTATCTCGCCATTGACGTCCATCGAAAGCCTCCAACATCGGCTCATCAATTTAATCCAATTAGAGCCGCCCGAACAACGGTTTGCCCATGTAGACCAGAAACTGTTAACATTGGTCACCAATGATTTTATCAAAAGCCATGAACATTGTGCTACTGGAACACAGGAATAATGGGAACGTCCTTTTTTAGACAAGAACACTGACTCACCAATGTCCGCCAAAACTCACAGCACCTGGGCTTGCTAATGACTTTCACCAAAGAACTACGGACACTTTCTTGCCAACAACGTCCATCAAAATCTTCCAACGTCAGCAACGTTCATCAAAAAGCTGTACAATTTGTTGTCTAATAATAAATTCGGTTGACTTTTCTTTTTTTGTGTGTTCTTTTTCAGATGTGTTAAAACTATACAGTAACAAGGCAAGGAAATTAGATTTATACTTTCAGAAATCCCTTCCATACACTGGAGCTTCAAATATTAGTAAATGGGTTGTCCATGGGTGGGCTCGTATCGTTGCAGCTACCCGAAAAAGTAATCTGAAGTACACAAATGTAATTTTGTTTCTTTGTATTAGGAGGGGGGGGAATATTTTTTTAACGAAACAATTGTCCGCCTTTGAGTTCCTCAGTATTCAGAGGTGAATGCCAGGGAACAGTGCTGGGGACAGGAGGCAAATTATCTTTTCAACAGTGGAACCGAACTGGTTAATTATACATTTTTCTGCATATACAAACATAAAACAAATGCATTGGAATGTGCGCAATAATCGATGCTTGTGGAATTATTTATGGTCACGTTTGTACTTTAAGTAAAGTCATATTCTTCGCAAGGACAACAGAGCGCAGGGCTCAGTTCTTTTCATTTCTAATTTTTAGGGTGAAAACATTTCTCACTAAAAAATTGAGGAGGTGTTTCATATAATACATTTCTCTTGTTTATGTAAATATAGAGCAGAATAAATAAGGGATTTACTTGTACAGTTAGTCCTTTCTATCAATACTGACAGTAACATTTTGGAAATTCAAAGGTGACATATCAGAACATTTTTGTCCTAGAGAAATGTTCCCTAAAACAATTTAACGATAATACCACAGAGCCTGCGGTGGGGAAGTGACAGTTTAGGAATCCCATGCTAAAAGCATGCAGGTACGTCATTAGAGATTCGTGATGATAACAAATCATACCGGGACAACAAATGATCATTAGGTCCTCATTTTTACTGTTCCTTCCAACTTTCTTTAACCACTTTTTTTTCTAGGTATGATAGACTTTTTGCAGTTAGGAATCAATCGGAAATGTCCCATTTATAACTCCCGCCCACCGCAAAAATCTGAGGTCCGAGACGTTTCCCCGGGTTCCCAGAAATGGTCATGGCTCTGGATAAATGATCTCATTGTACCTTAAAAAAAGGTCCAATGGGATATAACTGCTCCAGACTTTCGAGATACAGTAGAACCTGCTAAAGTGACCACCTGAGTAAAGGAACCCCATGTCTGTAGTGATCACTTTTCTACACAATTTTACTTTACAACCAGCACTACCAGCTTCGTAAGGTGACCAGTTTTGTTCTTCCTGAGAGTGGTTACATTAAACAGGTTCCACTGTATTTCATTTCGTCATTACATAAAATCCTTCTAAAAATTTTTCTGGCTCATGTCACTGGCCATCCTCGCTTCATTTTTATAGTCTGCTATGGTTTTTCATTGTGTTTCATTAGTTTGGATACAGAATTGGATTGAATTCAGTTTAGTGCAGTTCAGTTCAGTTTGGATACAGACTGTAAATTCTGCTTTATGCTCACTCCATTTATTGTGCATAATGGTTTATTTTCAAATTATCTTCCGCACATCCATTTCTGGAGAGCATAACAAAAACTTAATGTAGCCGGAGATCAAAAGCCTTTTTCAAAACGAAATATAAATAATAAAAATAGGTAGCATCATAGAACCGAAAGGCAGACCCCCTTTAGAATTTCCACTTCATCAGGTGGTTAACTGCCTCAAACGTAGCCAGTTAGTCCCATCTAAGTTCGCTCTTTTTAACAGTTGCTTTACAGACTTACAAATGTGGGTTATGCTTAATGCCAGATGTCCAGGATCTAAATTAAAGATACAGTAACTTATACAATTATACTGGTTGTGAAAAAATTTTCCCTGGATGACACGATTTTCCTTCTGTGACAAGATTCTCACTTCTTTGAAAGACTGGAACGAGATATCTGCAATTGTAACGGTACTAAATTCCATCTTATTATACCTTAAATCTGTTTAAAGCACCAAAGTGAAGATTTTTATTAAAACTGGAAACAATAGCAACTATGGTTAGTATCGAACTGGGACATTATGTTTCCATCTCTCAATCTCAAGATCTGAAGCATATGTGCCCAATTTGTCATCATCATTACAACGTACATTGATTTGTGTTGTTTCTATGGCAAGCTTACACGAGGAGCATCTGCCTACGGAAGAGGGGGGTTGCCTTGGTCGGAGGGCTTTTTAAGGGGGTCTAATGCGTACTCACGTTACATCTGGAGAAAACTAACCCAAACTCCAGGCCGATAGATCAAAACCGCGTGATAGGTCCGAAAACGAGGTTTTCGCATTTCGTCCATGATCAGTGCCTTATCCAAAAATAGAAGGTATCGGCGCCGATACTATCGGTCGATCCCTAGTTCTTTCAAATATTTTATTCATATCTTCTATTCGGTCTTGGAAGTTACATGGCTAAGGGACAGGCTTAAAGTAGCGAAAGTTGGCGTCAGGCAGCATAGAAACAGAGAGATTGAAGATGCAAAGAAAGATTGCCTCCTCGTCGACCGAACAGCAACATATACATCTTCATTTCTACCACTGGCTTATAATTGAAAAATCATCGCCTATTCTGACACTCTCGAATTCCATTGAAGATTTGAAAGCTTGCATCCAAAGAAAAATATATAAAAATGAATCATAAAGTTCGGGAGTAAGAGTATCGAAGACCAATTTGGGGGGTGAGTAGGTGCAGTGCACTAAAGAAACGATTTACAATTCTGAATACCAGTTTTAACTTTTATTTACCATTACCACATTATGTTTGTGTGTGTGTATTTATAGGGTGATTTTTTTTAACTGACACTTTTCAAAGCCACCTCAATCTAAGAACCGAAATGGCATCATACTTGGTATGTAGACTAATTTTAACATAGGAAGTAACATTCCATGAAAAAATAAATGTTCCAAAATGTGTAGAAAATATTGCGCAAAGAATGCACATGATACTTTGAGAATGGCGGTCATTTTAAATGATGTCAAATTCCTACTCGGGGAAGTAAATGTACTGAATAAAACTCAACATTTCGCCGCAATTTTTTATGTGTTTAATATATTTTTCTCTTTTGTAACACTTTTTACACTGTACAGTGCCATAAATACTCCTATTACACGAGAATTGGCGATTTTTGAAACTATTTTTTTCACGGAACCTTCTTTCCCATGTCTTCATTCAGGTGGTTCGGAATGTGTCAGTTTTTTTAAAAAATCCCCCTCCATTATTAATATTATTTATAGAAAATAGTCGAAGTAGCATTGGTATTTCTTTTACAGGATTTCACGCAATCACATTCACAACTTAAGAGAAAAAGGAGAATTTCCACTTCATCAGGTGGTTAACTGCCTCAAACGTAGCCAGTTAGTCCCATCTAAGTTCGCTCTTTTTAACAGTTGCTTTACAGACTTACAAATGTGGGTTATGCTTAATGCCAGATGTCCAGGATCTAAATTAAAGATACAGTAACTTATACAATTATACTTCACTGGTTGTGAAAAAATTTTCCCTGGATGACACGATTTTCCTTCTGTGACAAGATTCTCACTTCTTTGAAAGACTGGAACGAGATATCTGCAATTGTAACGGTACTAAATTCCATCTTATTATACCTTAAATCTGTTTAAAGCACCAAAGTGAAGATTTTTATTAAAACTGGAAACAATAGCAACTATGGTTAGTATCGAACTGGGACATTATGTTTCCATCTCTCAATCTCAAGATCTGAAGCATATGTGCCCAATTTGTCATCATCATTACAACGTACATTGATTTGTGTTGTTTCTATGGCAAGCTTACACGAGGAGCATCTGCCTACGGAAGAGGGGGGTTGCCTTGGTCGGAGGGCTTTTTAAGGGGGTCTAATGCGTACTCACGTTACATCTGGAGAAAACTAACCCAAACTCCAGGCCGATAGATCAAAACCGCGTGATAGGTCCGAAAACGAGGTTTTCGCATTTCGTCCATGATCAGTGCCTTATCCAAAAATAGAAGGTATCGGCGCCGATACTATCGGTCGATCCCTAGTTCTTTCAAATATTTTATTCATATCTTCTATTCGGTCTTGGAAGTTACATGGCTAAGGGACAGGCTTAAAGTAGCGAAAGTTGGCGTCAGGCAGCATAGAAACAGAGAGATTGAAGATGCAAAGAAAGATTGCCTCCTCGTCGACCGAACAGCAACATATACATCTTCATTTCTACCACTGGCTTATAATTGAAAAATCATCGCCTATTCTGACACTCTCGAATTCCATTGAAGATTTGAAAGCTTGCATCCAAAGAAAAATATATAAAAATGAATCATAAAGTTCGGGAGTAAGAGTATCGAAGACCAATTTGGGGGGTGAGTAGGTGCAGTGCACTAAAGAAACGATTTACAATTCTGAATACCAGTTTTAACTTTTATTTACCATTACCACATTATGTTTGTGTGTGTGTATTTATAGGGTGATTTTTTTTAACTGACACTTTTCAAAGCCACCTCAATCTAAGAACCGAAATGGCATCATACTTGGTATGTAGACTAATTTTAACATAGGAAGTAACATTCCATGAAAAAATAAATGTTCCAAAATGTGTAGAAAATATTGCGCAAAGAATGCACATGATACTTTGAGAATGGCGGTCATTTTAAATGATGTCAAATTCCTACTCGGGGAAGTAAATGTACTGAATAAAACTCAACATTTCGCCGCAATTTTTTATGTGTTTAATATATTTTTCTCTTTTGTAACACTTTTTACACTGTACAGTGCCATAAATACTCCTATTACACGAGAATTGGCGATTTTTGAAACTATTTTTTTCACGGAACCTTCTTTCCCATGTCTTCATTCAGGTGGTTCGGAATGTGTCAGTTTTTTTAAAAAATCCCCCTCCATTATTAATATTATTTATAGAAAATAGTCGAAGTAGCATTGGTATTTCTTTTACAGGATTTCACGCAATCACATTCACAACTTAAGAGAAAAAGGACGACAGATAGAAAAAAATAAAGATAGAAAAAAATACTTTGATTACGTGGTTTTGTTTTCTTAAGCTATTCATAGCGCAGAATTCCATGTACAATTAAGACATCTATAACTAAAAACTGTTTAAAAATGAACAAATTTTTCATTATTATTTCTTTTGTGTTTTTTGTACAGCCAGCAGAAACGATGTTTTGCATCAATCCATTCTTCCTTATGTAATTTCGAACTGCATATTTGGAACTGAAGTACGTTATTACGCTCAGAAATATGATTTGCATATATCAGTTAAAATAGCTCAATATTTCTGAATGGATTATGGAGATGGTACAAGAACATATCGATTTCATTCGTAAACGTTCGAAGGATGTGCATGTGGTGCCATCACTGATACAATTTTTCAACCGAAGTGGATCAATCAAATGAATTAGTACCAAGACAAAAAGTAAAACGTCAGTCTTGGTGAGATTTGCCTTGTGGACAACTCTCAAAAAAGTTATAGTTACCAAACTTACGAAAATAATATTTTTTTTTCCCTTAAAAGCAAAACATACTTTAAAGCGGATCGATATATTTGTATTGGAAACGATAAATCGTGACATGTACCGCCCTAAAGTTTAGTCCAATGTCTCTGTTATGGGGACAAAAATGGAAAAATAGAATCAATGCTTAATTTACCGAATTACTAAATGAAAGCAAAATAAATGTACAAAAGGTAAAGCAAATACAGAATAATTCAGTAGGCTTTATGTTTATCAGTAGTATTATGAACAAAAGTAAATTAAGCCTTGCGCATTCATTGCGAATCAATGTCCAGCGCAATTGACTTACATGGTGCAATGACACTAGAGTGAGGATGCAATTCCATTTTTTTTAAGTTTTTAAGTTCTTTAGAACTAATTTATCGACATCAAAATGCAGTTTTTATATATTTTACGATAACTGCTAGTAAGCTTAGTACTCAAGTTTAATAATTTGAAATTTACTAATTTAAATGTATTTCATTACTTTTTGTACTTGACACACAGATTTTTTTTAAACTTACTAGTCGAAGCACCCATCGTAGACGGGTTAGTATGTAATGCAAATTTCTAAGCAGCCTAACTTTTCGTCAGCATTGTAGGCGTACAAAAAACGGAATTAGTGTACTGGCAATAGTATATAGAGAGCAAAATTATAACTTCTATGTACAGTTAAAATGTTCCAGAATAGAGAGTATCAAAGTGATGAGCAAAATTGACAATAAAGAAATTCTTTTAATTTTAAAAATTAAAGTTTTATTCTGGTTGAATGACCTTTTGTAATCAAGAGGTCATTTTTTACTTGTAACTAAATTTTGTTTGATTCATTGTAGATATTTTAACATTATGTCTTTAAAAAAAAAAAAAAAAAAAAAAAAATGCACCATTTTCACAAAATCTAAAAAAGCAAATAAACATTTTTAAAAGTCAAAATTTATTCAAATTTTTCAAGACATCCCGACAATTGTTTTTTCAGACGTTTCTGAGCATCTTGTTAAACGTCATTCTATTTTCTTAATCCATTTTTAAGGAATGCGGGAAAAAACATTTATACAATTTTCCTTTACTTTTTAGCACGTCATTTCCCGTAAAAAAATTGTCACGATTATTTTTAACAGCACTGACATCTTCTGAAAAATGGCAGAATGCGGGAACAGCTGGATAGATTGTCCAATGCTGAAAAAAGGGCAGCGGTTGCCATCGCTCGACTTAACTACCAGCAAGATGGCGGACGATGGAAACGTTCATCGCGTGCCACAGACCTAGAGACCCTTTTTTGACGACAGCTGGCTGTGCCGGCACAGCCAGCTGACTAAACCAACGACTAAATCAACTAACCATATCGACTAAATCAAGTAACTATACTAAACTAATCAATTAAAATGACTAAACCAACGACTAAACCACGACTAAACCAACCGAAATCATAAACACCTCTCAAACTTGTTTGTAAGTTAAAGATATAAATATTCTTCTTGCACAACATAACAGTATCGCACGAACACGGAGAGGGAGAAATTTATTTTTCAAGGTTTAGCAGTCTAAAATTAATTTTCCACCCGCTAAAAAATCAAAGTTTGTAATTTTGTTTCATTAAACCCGTTACCCTCTTTTGGGTTCTAACGCTTTAACGGATTTTCGTCGAGCGGAGAAATTCTTCCGACAGACGCAACCATCTCCCACTCCCAGGCAGATAGCCCTTAGTCATGCCTTAGCAAAACACATTACACTAAATCAGCGTGAGTAACGAATTTTCAAAATCGTCATAGCTTAATATTATCTCATTAGATACTTTTCGATTTATAGCCAAATAATGAAAATATCGCCAAGCTCGGTTCATTTTTCAAAGCATTTTTTTCGCAACGTATTTGGCAATATATCACAAAATCGCAAGTTTTGAGGGAAGCACACGATTGTCGTTGGATTATTAGCTAATTGTATTGTAGGATAGTATTATGTGCTTTAAATGGATGCCTGTCTCTAAACTGCCATTGACCGTACCGTATAGAAATTATTTTCAGTGCTCTTGTAAAAGAAATATTAACGATACAGACACAATTTTCGATGGAGAAGTTCATCTTGTAATCCTTAATAAGATATATCAATTTTGTTTCATTTCAAATAGGAGAATATCTCTAAAACTGGAAGTCAAAGCCCGTTGTGGAGGCAATTACAACTGGAGTTAGGAAGAACATTTGACGAAAGCATGTCTAGACTCAATCTATTTAATCTCCGCCCACCTAAAAAGAATAACTTCATACTCAATTTTTATTATATACTAGAAGTAAACACCGTGTTGGAGGCAATGACAACGAGCGCTAGTAAAAACATTTGACGAAAATTTGTCTACATTCAAAATATCTAATTTTCATCTACCTAAAATAAATAAATTCATATTCAATTTTTATTATATACCCAAATAGAATTTCATGCTCGTCTTGGCGGACCGCCGGGATAATACATAAGTACCATTGGCAACAGTGATAGGTTCAGGCAGTAACGCCAAATCGGCAAAGGAGCGAAACTTTGCTCGTACGCAAAAACGGAGCTTTTCGGACAGCCTGTACTTGGTATTTCAGGGAGCCAGGATTCGGAATGCGACAAGGCATCAGTTCGCCAGCAAATTTGGGGAAAAAATAGCTTGGAGTTAATGACGGCCGAGATCGTACCTAAGTGCATTTTTCGATTTGTTGCCAAATGATGAAAATATCGCCAAGTTCGGTTCATTTTTCAAAGCATTTTTTTCCCACCCTATTTGGCAACTTATCGTAAAAGTCGTCAACATTGGCGGCTTTTGGCGCAACTTTTGAGGGAGTCACACGATCGTCGTCGGATTATTAGCTAATTATATTGTAGGTTATAGTATTATATGCTTTAAATAGATGCCTGTCTCAACTGCCACTGACCGTATTGTATTGAAATTTTTTTGAGTGCTTCTGTAGAAAAACTATTAACTATACAGACACTATTTTCGATGGAAAGCTTCATCTTGTAATCCTTAATAACGTATATCAATATTTTTTCATTTCAAATAGCAGAATATCTCTAAAACTAGAAGCCCGTTGTGGAGGCAATTAACACTGGCGCTTGAAAAAACATTTGACGAAAGCATGTCAACACTCAATATATTGAATCCTCAACCATCTAAAATAAATAACTTCATATTCAATTTTTATTATATATACTGATATGGAATTTCATGTTCTTCTGGGAACGTGCGGAAACTTTTCGCATTCGAATGAACTTATAAATCTGGAAAAATCCTGATAATTGTGAAATCAATATGAAGTCACTTTCACTTGCAACAGCTAATTTTGTCACGCAAATGATTACCTTTATTTACTCTCGGAAATAAAAGGGAGCTGAAAAGAGCGAATAGTCTCTTAAAAAGACGGGAACGAGTTTATTTTCACATTTTTAAAGAAGCGCAGATTGTTTTCTATATTTTTATACATAATTACGAAAATTTTCAAGCGAATCGTACAAACGGCGTAGATGTTAGGCTTTTTGTGATTAACTTTGCAAACTCTTGCAGTAATGGCGGAAAATATTTTTATCTTGGAGTCAAGTATTAGCGTAACTGCATTGTAGGATAATACGTTTTGAAGAATAACTTCCCATACAGCGCAATGTATCGGAAATATTTGAGTGCTCCAGTAGAAAAACTATAAATGCTTCATAGACCATTTTCAATAGGGTACATGGTAGAGTAGAATAACCTATATAGATTTCGTCGAAATCTATGCATATTTAGAAGTTAGAGCACGGACGGACAGACAGTCAAACCGAAATCATAAAAACTTTTCAGCCTTGTTGGAAAGTGTTAAAAATGAAATAAGTAATACTGATTGTTAAATGTTCGAGGAAAATTGGTTTTCTTTTATTACCCAAATTAAGACATCTATCTGGTATAGCTTAAGTAAATTCTGTTCCTCGATTGCGGACACGGGGTCTGAAAGGGTAAATAATATTTTTCACCCTATTTCACAGAAAGCTGTCTTTTTTTAATTAATTAAGTAGCATTTATAAAATAAATATAAGATATTCAATGAGAAATTTAAAATCTTGTTAAAACTAAGACATCGTTGAAGTGTCAACACAAAATAATTATTACAGTATTTAAAGTAATGATTTTTTTAATTTTTCAATTGAATGCAAACAAAATTTAATATTCTTCATAATTAAACTTCGCAAATATTCAAAATATAAACTTCACTACAGCAGGACTAGAAACGAATGTTTAAACATTTATGAATAATTTTCATATTTTTATACAACCACGTAATAAAATTAAATATTCATTAAACTACAATATAATTTAATAATGTTAAAATGTTTAAGGAGTATTTTAACTATACGAAAAATAAACTGAGTTTTAAGTTTATTTAAACAAATATTAAATAAATATTTTATCTAAATCTACCTCGTTAAAATGTCTACATTATAAGAGCTTGGGAAAAAAAACTTAAAACAAATTGAGCATTTCGTAAAGCATATTATAATATTATTTTGGAAATATTTTGTAAATAATATATTGTTTTCTATTTCAGTTTTAACTGAAGCAAATTACATTGAAATAATCTTTAAAATTGGGAGAAGTATAGTTATTTTATTTAAAAATATGTTTTACAGCATTTGCCCATTGCACAGAGATATTATACACAGTTTTTAAATTTATCAAATGTCAAGTTTTGGAGCTCTTCTATTCTATATGGGGCGCTTATAACATTCATTTAATCTTGAATATTTTTTAGAATATTTTTTTATTATCGCATTCTATAATGTATGATAGACTGAACATTTGACTAATCAAAAATTTCATTCATTTGGCTCGAAAACGTTCCAGGGATCTCTTCTGTTGAAAACTCGTATTTATTAAGCCAGGATTAGTACATATTGCATACCTGTTATTTTTTAGTTTACAACAACCTCTCAATGTACCAGCCCAAAATCGTTTAGCTTGACAAAAAAGCCACTTTTTCTTTCGCAAATTTCTAAAAAAGTAGGTATATTTTATAGTAATAAATACTTATTCTTTTACCTAAAGCAATTAATTCCCTCGCCGTTTTTGCATACAGACGATATTTTGAAATGATTTTGATCTTTGCAGTCGAAATAGTCAAGCACTGGTAACCATGATCTTCTTTTTCCCAGTTTTTTGTTCATATGTTCCAAAATACTACGAAATTTAAATCAGCTGACTGACATCCATGAATATTACCCGAATTTTACTTATTTTGTATTTGTTTTTAATAATTATCATATTCTTGCATGGGGTCTTGTTCCTGTGTAAATCCTGTACGAGAGAATGTTTGGAAGTTACCCATAACCAGCAACGATGTTGAAAAAACATTTTTTTTTCTTTACATGGAGCCGTTATGAAGGAAAGTAATGTTACATTAAGAAATATGTCACATGTGTGCCACGGTTTCGTTTAAAATAATTTTTGTTATCTTACGTAAGAATCTATAATTAACTTTTGTACTTTCACTTTATTTATTTCATAAATAATAAAGATAATACAAATTTCCGCTGATTCAGAGAAAACACTTTTATTCTCATTTTTTGAAAATATAAAGTTAAAATATGTAAAATATTGCTAATCTTTTCGAAAAGAACATTTCAAAGTATTATAATGCAGGAAATAAAAGTATTGCGTTTTATGATTTCTTACTCCCCTTAATGATAATTTTAATATTTTAACACTCATATTCTTTCTTTAAACCTTGATTTTTGAAAGCTTATTTTTTACTTGTTCTGTTTGTTTCAGTAACATTCAATTTTTTCCAAAAAATAAATTATTTATGTAAAAATGATTGTGGAAGATAAATTACATTACATCAGCCTTAGAAAAAAAAATTAACCTCACATAATGTAAGTCAAAGCAATGCGATCAAAGAATGCTTATTAAGAGTAAATTAAATTATTTTATCGCCTTAAAAATGTGATTTTAATGTAAATCGTACTTCGAGTAAATTAATTATACTGTGTGAATCGTAATAGTCGATATTTATTGAAAATTAAATGACTTGTGACAATATGTATTGAGAAATAAATGATTGATAACCTAAGGAAAAATAACATTTCTTAAGAGAATTCTTAAGAAAAATAACATTTACTAACTAAGACTTTTTTAAAGTCTCATCACGGGAATTCTGTTTCCCAATAATTTGATCCTAAATTCGATTGAAAATTACATGCTAAAAACTAATTAAAAGCATTCATAAAAATGCTGTGTTCTGAACAGAAAATTATATTTCGAATAAATTCACTTATTTTTTATTATGCTGCGTGAATTAAACTCAATATTTATTGAAAAATAAATGATTCGTGATAAAATAAAACGAAAATAATATTCATGCATAAATTTCCATTAAGTACTTCAAAATTTAAAAATTGTATCAAATATAACAATAATCAGATGAATGTGATTAAACGGTGCTAGTTAAAAGCAAATCAGAAACTTTCTCGCCTCGAAAGTATCGGTTTTCAAATATAAGTAGTATTTCGAATGAATGGATTTTACTGTGTCAATTACACTCGATATTTAAATAACATGAACTTAATATCCATAAGAAAAATTACATGAAAGGATTTCAGGAAGTTCCACTAGACATAATAATAGTCAGATGAATGCCATAAAATATAAGAGAAATAAATACATTATCCCTTTAAAAATACTGTGCTGCGAATAAGCTGATTTTACGGAAATGTCATTTGACCTGGTCCCTACCGCCCACTAGTAGAAGCTTCAACTTTAATGGTGGGTGGTAGTGTTAACTATGTTTTATAAATTTCCTGAAGTACAGTAATTTCCCAGCTTTCTAAATCCTCATTACTGGGCAATCGGTAGCCGGTAGATATAAAAAGGTTGACTAGCCTTTTTATATCTACCGGCTACCGATGAATAGCCGTGTTTTATACCAATATCACACCTTCTCTTTACGTTCTATCTTCAATTCAAACAACTTTTTCGTTCAACTTGTTTGATTATTTCACTCAACTTGTTTGACTGGAAAAGGGAATGTGTGAATCTGTGATGTCACCGAAGCCTCTCCGTTTGCTTGCTTGTGATTGGTCTGTCCAAAAATTTGAATGAGTGGAGCAAAATGCCCAGTTTTCTCTGGACCTGCTTGAAGATCCAGAAGGTGTGATATGGGCATTACGTAAAATGATCATCATTCTGAAGTTCAAATACGAGACATTCACATAAGAAGGGAGGAGAGGTGGAGTTAAAGTTAATGAAAACAACAGCGCTTAAATTTTCGAATTAATTTTTAAATGCAAATCTATATTCAGTAGATTATAACACTTCCACAGATAGAGATACATAATTACTTGCACAGAATTTATTTCCCGCAGTTCTTCGCAAATTAAAAAAAGAAAATAAGTTGAAATTGGGTGGCCCCCAGAATCGAAATTTTTAACATAGAACGGCTATTTTCTGGCAGTGATCACAAGAATGAAACTACGAGACAAATACGTTACTGTTTTTAAATGTTGGACAAAACTTCAAAATATGGGATTGTCCCGTATAATATGGGTCGGTTGATCATTTTAATTTTACGGTGTCAATCAAATTCGATAGTTATTAGAAAAAAAATAAATGGTTTAAAGGAAATTTTTTAATGTAATATCCATAAGAAAAATTACAAAAATTTAGAAAGAAAAGTTCCCCATATATAGCAATAGTCCGCTGAATGCAATTAAACATGGCATGTTAAGAGCAAATTAAAAACGTTACCATTTCAAAAATGCTGTATTTCGAATAAATTAATTTTACTGGGCCAATTATATTCAAAATTTATTGAAAAAAATAATGATTTATGAGTTTATATGATTGTAATACACATAAACGGATTACAATTATTAAAAAAAAAACTTAAAAACTTAAAATAAAGGGAATACCTCGTTATACACAGATCTGCTGAACGCGACTACAGAATTCCTCTTAAAAGCAAAATTAAATTAAAAAAGAACACGAAATAAATAAAAATAAAATGTATGTAAAACAATAAAAATTATTTAAGAGGAATGCTGATTGAGACTAAAAAAATGTTTTTTAAAAACAAATTTAAGTTAAAACAAACTGATAAAAATATACGTAAAATTCAATAATAATAAAAATAATATAACAAAATTATTAGGGATGTACACGAGACGGAAAATCGGCGTCTCGCATCTCGCAAAACAGCCTGAAAGCTTTGACTCGTCTCGCAAAAATGCTGTAAGTCTCTGTCTCGTCTCGCAAAAAAAATCGTTTCGCATACATCCCTAAACATTACAAAAAAATAAAAAGAAATTACTCATTGTGTACAATAGTCTTCTGAATGCGATTAATGAATGCTTGTTAAAGAAAATTATAACTTTAAAGTAAACTATAAAATGTTCAAAATAATAAATTACTATAATAACATGCAAAATAATAAAAATTAAAAAACTTTTTAAAGACGACATTTCTCATGGTACACAACAGTCTGCTGAATGAAACTAAAATAAAAAAACCTGTTAAAAGAGGGGGGAAAAAAAGCTTTCTCACCTCCAAAATGTCGCACCTCCACATTGTTTTTTTCGGGTGGCATGATTAGCTCTTCTGGCTCCGGAGAAACTTGTGCTTTCATTCACTTTCCCTTTAAAAACGTATCGGCAACGTGTCACTCGTAATCAATGGGGTCTTGCAGATCTACGATAAAATTAAGCGTCTTCACATTTGAGTCATCTCATCGCTTTTCATCTCTCTAATTCAACCAAAATAAACTTCTCTCTGTAAAGGGACCGGTGTTTTCAACTTACTTTAGCTAATGAATTGATGAAAACAGAGCTAAAGTAGGCATTTACGATGTGCGAATTGTAGTGTTTGCCTCCAGTGCGGAGAACCTTGAATTGTTTAGAGCGCTGATTCAAGGTGTCGGCGGCAACCGAAAATAAAATAAACTAAAAAACAAACGCACCGGTGCTGAAAATTTTTAAGTTCACATGCATCCAGCTCTAGAGGCTGGACTGCCTACGCTGCTAAATGAAGGTTGGGAAGCCGTGCGAGAATTTTTTTTTTTCCCTCCCCTCTCTAGAACTGCGCCAAAGGGAAGCAGCATTTGGCGATGCGAGGAGAAAAATCCATACGGACCGCTTCGTGTCTGGAGCACAACACAGCAACATCACATTTCAACAGAAAACCGCTCTGTTTGAATGATTTTCGAAAGAAGCGGTTTTTGTGCAAATCTAAAATAAACTTACAGATAAAGCCCGCGTTGTAGAGATAATTACAACGGGAGGTAGAAAAAGAAATATTTGACAAAAAAATCTGGAGTGACTCCACTCGACTTTCCAAACACTTACGATTAAGATGATTACCAAGCATTTAAATAAATTTTAATCGATGAATAATTCAAATATATATACCAAATTGAAGCTCAATCGAATGCACCGTTTAAATGCTAGCGCAATTTCAAGAATTTCGTCCCATAGGCCGTAATGTAAAAGAAATTTTTGTCGTAGCCCTGTAGAAACACTATAAGTCCTATACACACCAAAATCAATGCAGGTCTTATGATGGTGGTTTATAACATCTATACCTAAGTTGAGCTCAATCGAATGCACTGTTTAAACGCTAGCGCACTTTCCAGAATTTTCCCCCATAGGCCATAATGTAAAAGAAATCTTTGTCGTAGCCCTGTAGAAAAACTATAATTCCTATACACACCAAAATCAATACCAGTCTTGCGACGGTATAACATATATACCCGATTTGAGCTCAATCGCATGCCCCGTTCAGGAGCTATCGTGTTCACTCACATACACACAAACACACATACAAACACACACACACACACACATACACACACATACATACACATACATCTCGTAAAAATAGCATAAATGAATTCAGAAGACCTCAAAACGTGTAAATAAACCAAAATCTCGAATTCGAATTTTTTCATGATTACAATACTTTCCTTACATGGTACATGTTCGGAAAGTAAAAATTGTCTGCACTCAATGCATTTAATATTTGTTTAATTAAATAACTTCATATTCTATTTTTATGTTGCCTCCATGATTTTTATTATCATTGTTTCTAAAATGTTATTGTTGCCACTTACGTTGTTAAATTAATTCTAAATTCAAGGCTTCGTGTAGACGATAATCTGGATAAGTTCGAGAAACTTTTGAAACGAACTATTTTACTATGATAAACACTGAAGAGATGTTTGCGAACACTTTTCGCGTTCGAATTCGCTGGACACAGCCCATCCCCCCCCCCTTTTTCATCAATGTTTTGTTTCGTGTTAGAGAAATTTTCCGAACTTAACCATTGTGCTGATATTTTGCGACTTTCTTCGATTTTACTGCTACAGAATAATAGATAAATTCTGATGCCAACTTCTGAACAGGATGATTCTTTAAATCATTATGCATAAAATCGAAATATCACATGCTACTGGTCATGTTAAATATTTGTAGATTGAGGCTCATACTCATGATAAAGACTAGAAAATAAATACGTTTCGACTAATAGCGAAAATGCGTCCCAAAAAGGACACTAGGCATAATGGTTAAACAGGAATGATGATTTCAGATTTTAAAAGAGCGCATTTCCCCTCCCTCCTAAATTTTTAACATATTTGTCCTAATTTGCAATTTTGTGCTGGTCGATCCAATTGTATGAATTTTATTAATTTTTTTTGTGTAAAACTTATCGCGAATCTCAAAATTTGTCAATCATTTCGATCATGACGTAATTGCGACAGCTTTTAACTTTTTTACGCCGATCGAACAATTTATTGCAGTTAAAAATGGCAAACTTTAAAATCATGAAACGTGTAAATTTTATGATTTTTAAAGTAACGCTGACTGTTTTCAATATAATTTTTTTTAACATAATTATGAAAAATTTTAAGTGGATCGGAACAGCGGGTTGGAATTTATTACGTTTTTCGAGAATAACTTTTTAATCTCTGGAGTAACGGCAGTGAAAGTGTTATTTCGGTTTGGTGGGAACGGAAATGTAACAGAGTCAATGCATCTACGGGAGTGTTCTCTCCTATAGTCTAACTCTGTACCAGCCGCGTAGCCAGGAAAATTTTTCGGGGGTGGATATGAACTTATATGTGTATAAATAGACGGAATTTCACCACTAATCCAAAAATTTCGGAGGGGGGGATATATCCCGATATCCCCCCCCCACTTGGCTACGCCCTTGCTCTGTACGTTTGGTAAATACAACGAAATCTATCAACAATTATTCTTTATCCTACTATGTAGTTACGGTGATTCCTGACTCACTCACTCTCTGACTCTCTAACAATTCCGAGCTACCTGCTCCAAGATAAATTGTTTACCCGCCATTACTCCAAGAAGATTAAAAAGTACAAAACGATTAAAAACCACAAAAAGCGTATTACACATCTACACTGTTTGTACGATCCTCTTGAAATGTTTCATAATTATGTATAAAAATATAGAAAACTATCTGCGCTACTTTAAAAATCTGAAGATCCACCAGTTCTCTCATTTTTAAGCGATTTTTGCTATTTTCAGCTCCATTTTATTTCCGAGTGTAGAAAAAGGGAATCGTTAGCGTGACAAAATTAGACTCTGCGAGTCACAATGACATAATATTTTAGGTCATGATCATCAGACTTTGAAGAAAGAAAATTTAAAAAAGTGCGATTTCAGTTCGTTTTAAACAGTTTTTCCAATAACATACTTTAATTTTTTTTTATTAAAATGATCGTCTGCATGAAGCATCGATATAAAAGGATCCGTTTACACAAAACGAAATCGTTCGAAGGCGAAAAGTTTCCGCGCATTTCCAGAAGACCATTAAATTCGTTTTGAGATTATATAATAAAAATTGAATATGAAGTTATTTATTTTAGGCTGACGAAGATGAACAATATTGAGTGTAGACATATTTTCGTTTAATGTTTTTTCTAGCGCCCGTTGTAATTGACTCCAAAACGGGAGTTGACTTCTAAGTTAAGTATACTTCTTTACGTAGTTTCCTTTTTCATGGTATTGAGCGGAACGTGTCCAAGTGTAGAAAGAGAATCCAACGTAATCATAAAATTTGTTCCTTTCATTTAAACAAAATGTAGTTTGCTTGTAAAAAGAGGGCGGGATCGAATTGCTGGAATAAATGAACATAGATTATGATACATTTTCCAACATCACGAGACAAGAAAAACTAATAGAGCCGATGCAATAATTATGATGCATTTTTTAACATAACTGCCAATAAAATGTAGGACTAACCCATCGATCATGATGCACTTTTAATAAATGGCATTGAAGTGCAAATTTAAAATCTGAAAGTATTTTAAATTGTTTTGACTATATTAATGAATTTTGTACAAAAATGTAAAGTTGTTTTCTTTTAATAATAAGCTCAGACTATTGTGTTAGGGAAAAGGGGTTACGGGATTTATCCTCCCCCCCCCCCTCCAACTGCCCATTGGTGTAATGGCTTAAGAACCTTTCTATCACACCTTGGGTCCGGGTTCTATTCCCGGTTTCGGCTTAGGTGTTAACTTTCCCGTCCCTTCATAGGGAATAGCGTTGGCCGCCGACTGAGTGCCCACAGAATAAAATGACAAATAATTCGGGACTTAGTAGTGGCAAATGTTTGATAATCAAGTTCCCACCTTTTAAGGAAAAAAAATACCCCATCCGCCCTGAACTCATGTAAATCTGTGTAGTTTGTGTATTTTTATTCTCATCAGTCTAAAATGAAAAGTTAAAGGAATAACACCTAAGGATTAAAATGACAGTCAAAGCATCAAATATCTAAAATGTAAGTCTATAGAGTGATCATACATTAAAAAACATCCAAGAAAAATGAATTTCTAGTGGCTTGTCCCGTAAACCAGGCAAATTTCAGATATTTTTATTGAAAAGCTTGTGCTCGAGATGGAATTTATTTAAGAGAACAAAGCTCTTGCGGTTACAGTACAAAATTTTCAAAATTTCCTAATGGCGGTACTCATTTTTTTCTCACATAAATTCAGCTAAAAACCATGAATGGCGCTACAAACAGTACATGAAACGCAGACGATCATTAATTCTTAATGATCGTCTGCGAAAGAGAGAACTTTAAAAATTTGTAATCTTTTTAAAAGTTTTTCTTGCTTCTCGTATCTTTTGTTGTTATTAGTCTTTTGCAATGCTATTCTTTGCAAATGTTTCTGCTCCATTATTCCCTTAACCCATTTGTGCCTGGATATTTTTGCGACTTTCTTCGATTTTTACTGATAATAGAAATAATAGATAAATTTCTGACGTCAACTTCTTGAACAAGGGATGATTTCTTTTAAAATCATTATGCATAAAAATCGAAATATCAACATCCTACTGGGTCATGTTAAAATATTTTGTAGAGTTGAGGCTCAATACTCATGAATAAAGGCTAGGAAAAATAAATAACGTTTTCGACTAATAGCGAAAATGCCGTCCCAAAAAAGGGACTCTAGGCATAAATGGGTTAATAGCACCGTGACTAGAAAGTGAGAGTTGCAGTTCAGTCATGAGGGATGTGAAGTCACAGTAAAGTTGATGTGTTCTCCCCCTGTGGTGACGTCACCTTGTATCTACACTATGAAGTCACATGCTGGCCACGAACACCGTGACGGCACAACTCGACTCCGACAGAAAAAACTTGGGCTCTCAAAATATACTTATTTTAAGGAACTAAAAGGGATCAGTGAAAAAAAAAATGATGTCAAAACATGCTAAAAATACTGTAAATCTAAGCATTTTATGTAGATCTCTTTCATTTTCATAGTGATATCCATTTAAATGCGTATTTTGTATTTCATATTAATCTGAACAATAAAAATTCTCAATAAAAACCATAACATTTTTTTTGATTTTCCTCGTCCAGATTATCAAGATTTAAGAATTTACCAGAACGAGCTGATGAGGATAAATGATTTGCAGAAGAGAACCGCTAGTCCAAATTTTTTTGGGACCGGTCGTAGTTCGAATAATTGGACAGGCAACTTAATGGGTGTTCTTAGCAATGCTGTTGTATGCAAAATTTTCCTTAACACTTTATCCAGGTATAGGAGTGCGCAGTGCGTTTTAAATACTGACGTATTTACAATAATAATAATAACTTCTCGTTTTCAAATTTAATATTGTTTTTTTTTTCATTTTGTGAAATTAATATTTTTTTCTTTTTAACATTTCCTAGACGGCACCGATTAAAACTTAAGTAAAAAAGCTTAGATTTTTTTTTTTCCCTTTCTTCAAAAAAGACATTCTTTTCAGTGCTGTCATGTTACGCCTCTTAAATGTATTAGTTGAATAGGATCTGTATTTTCCTTCCGTTTGAGCTATTTCATAGCTATTTCCAAACATTCAAAGGTTTCCATTATGTGACGGACCTGGATCATTTACAGAACATTCACTTTCATAAAAGCCTCTATTTCTTTCTCATCTTGAATCTGATCCACGATTTCATTATCATCTAAAATCTGATACCTAGAATCATCTGCGTCACTAATTAGCAATTCATTTTCTTTGTAACATCTCTATTGTTTTCCGTTCCTCATTTTCATTACTAGATTTTTCCAATTCATTATCAGTTTTCCCTTTATTTAAAATTTTTATTCCACGACTCTTATTACCAAGACTGAGGATTTTACTAGATTCCGGTGATCACAGAATAATCTTTTATTGTATTGCACGTATTAAGGCAAACCTGCACGAGGGATATCTGCTTACGATTGTGGTGCCTTGGTCGGAAGACTTTCTAAGAGGTTCTAACGCATATTCACGTTATATCTGAAGAAAACCGTCAATAAACCGTTGATATGTTGAGACTCGGGATCTTCTGTACCTTCTGTTTTTAAAAAAAGTTTTCTTAACCTAGTTTCTATAAAGTTGTTTGAATGTTACGTTTAGGTGACATGAACGATGTCCGAATCATTTCATTTTTTACATTTGTAAATCATAAAAAATAAATAAATGAAAATAAAAAATTCAGATATATAAGGTGATCGGATTATTTAAAGTTCGGTTAATTAGAGTTCCGAGCTAGGCTATATAATTTTTGAGCTTTTATTGGGCGCAAAATCAACTATCAAAATTATACTTTCTCTCTATTCTAAAAAAAGTGACGGCCGCTACCGCTGGCGTCTCTGTCAAAAGCTTGTTCAGCTATCTCCTCCGAAACCATGGGAATTTTTTTTCCGACGAAGGTGTCCACGGATTTGGAAAATTCCGGGGAACCTGATAAGTGACTTAAATTTTAAAAATCGAATTATTTTAGAAGATATTAATAAAAAACTGAAAAAAATAAACATAATGATTGCCAGGTTTGGCAATTTTTGCCTGCATAAAATCGTTCATGCCTTCGCAACAAAACAATTCCAAGTATGTAGAATTTGCGTGAAAGTGACAAACATGAAGTAGAATTACACCAATTTTCCTCCAAGTAAAAAAGTATATGAAATAAATAACTCAAAGTGTGTTACACAAAGTTGACAATTTTGAAATAGTAAGTTCTCTTACACAACAGGAGTTTAGAATTAGCGATTATTCGTATTTCCAAAACAGAATAACTAATTGTAACTGATTTAAGAAGCGCGATCTTGCCATTAGGTACGACCTGGCAAAATGGTATCTCTCCAAGCAGGGAGAACCTAAACCGCGAGTTCCAAAATGTTAGAACCCAGTATCTTAAAAATGAAAAATAATTAAAATGCAAATTATTTTAAAGCCGGTTAGGTTCAACGTGGGTATTTGCTACCAGTAGAAATATTATGCTGCGTTAACTATGCCATTATAGAAGTTATAGTACAGATAAGATATTTGCCAGCTCGACGAGATGATATATTTCGTGGTGCTAAATATGCCAATCTGCAAAGTATGTAAATGAAAATATGAATAACGGTTTTCCCTGTAACCTTACATGAGCAGTAATTATCAGTTACTATCATGTGTAAATCGCCAAATAATGAAGAGTCGCCATTGGTAGCAGGCAAGTCGCCGTTAGTAGCAGTTCTGTAGTTTTTATCAAAGAAAACATATGAAGTACTGTTTTCTTAGAGCTAATTATTAAGTTTATATATACGTAAGTCGTCAAATTATGAAAAATCGTCATGTGTGGCAAATACTCTAGGTGTTCCATAGGTTTTACATAATTCAAAATAGTGTGAAGTTTAAATTTTTAGGTTCCAAGGAACATGGAAGCAGCAAGCAATGTGCAGCTCGGTAACATTCTATCTGATCCAATCTTTGAGTTTTGTCTATTGAAATTATGCCCTTTTTACGAATATGAATTATTAGGTACCGAATACCTCATACGAAAAGCGAGCGTAGCGAGTCTAGGGACTTTGGCCCCCAGTATTATAAAAAAATGCTGAATTCTTTAATAACAAAAATGTGATAAAGTTACAAATTTTAAGAAATATAATTTAAGTTTTCAAGTACCGCTTAAGTTCAAGAATAATTTAAGTTTGCAATGTAAAATGTTACATAATCAGTACAACAAAACTATTAAGTAGATTTTGGCCAACCTCGTATAACAGCGCCCGAGTGGCCTTGTGCACACTTGGGCGCATGGGCATGAGCAGCGTAGAGCATAGGGAACACTTGCCCTATCCCTCTGGAATATTGTATGCCGTTTATTTTTCCTGCTTTTTTCTTCTTCACAACATGGTAACCATATTTTAAATTAATCTTTGCCTCCCCTGGAAAACATTCTACCAGCGCCGATGCTAGCCTTGTTTTTAATTTATTATTTTTTTTTTTTTTTAGAGCGAAACATAATATTTAGGAAAGGTGTCCGATTAACATGTACATTATAGGTATGAATTTCTTTTTTTCCAAATCAAATAATATATGTAGGGAATGCAATCCCGCTTTTGCGGTATTACAATATCATGGCTATAATTTTCATATTTATGTAAGGTAGTGTTTTAATTATAAATTAAGATAAAGTATTAAATCTAATAGTGCTTATAAACTTACTTTTTTGTACTTTTCTCTATTAAAATTAATTTTTATTTGAATGAAATGTCAATCCCGCGGGATCTCGCAATCTCCTGCGGGATTGACATTTCATTCAAATGAAAATTAATTTTAATAGAGAAAAGTGGGAAAAAGTAAGTTTATAAGCACTATCAGGTTTAATGCTTTATCTTAATTCATAATTAACACAATACGTTACATAAATATGAAAATTATAGCCATGATATTGTAATACCGCTTTTGCGGGATTGCATTCCCTAAATATATGAGAAGCATCCAATTTCGAAATTTCTAATAAATACACTAAAATTGTCACTAATTTTGATTAGATTAAAATGACAATAAGTTCGGGTTCAAAGAATGCGACTTTCGATAAAGTGTTATCTTTAAGCCTTAGGATGCAAGTTAAATACCCTTCAGAGGACGAAGATGCCACTTCTGGGCTGAGAATGAAAGAAAATTCAGTATAAACGCAGTTCTTTTTTCACTTGGACTTCGATGCTTGTCAATTTGATAATTTAATTATTTTGCGCTATTATTTTATTTGAAAAAAAAATGTTCTTGTGGATTGGCCACATTTGCTGGGTATTACATTTCACTCTGAAAAAAAAAAAAAAAAAAAAAAAAAAAAAAAAAAAAAAATTCTGGAGTAACTCCACTCAACTTTCCGAACATTTACGACTAAGATCATTACCAAGCACTTAAATAAATTTTAATCGATGAATAATTCAAGCATATATACCAAATTGAAGCTCAATCGAATGCAGCGTTTAAACGCTTGCACACTTTCAAGAATTTCCTCCCATAGGCCATAATGTAAAAGAAATCTTTGTCGTAACCCTGTAGAAAAACTATAAGTCCTATACACACCAAAATCAATACCGGTCTTGCGACGGTGGTTTATAACTTATGTACCCAATTTGAGCTCAATCGAATGCCTCGTTTAGGACCTATCGTATTCACTCACATACACAGAAACACACATACATCTCGTAAAAACAGCATAAATGAATTCAGAAGACCTCAAAACGTGTCAATACACCAAAATCTCAAAGTCGGATTCTTTTAATGATTACAATTATTTCCTTACATGGTACACGTTCGGAAAGTAAAAAGTGGGAAAAACGAGGAATCCTAGTGCACACCTTCCACGTCAGGACAGGCCCCGAGAAGCTTTGCATTCACGAAAAATAGCAATTATTTTTTAAACTCACCTGTGAGTATTAAAAAAAATTGCCTGTTTCAATTGTTAAATGGTAAACACGTAGCCAGCTCTTTATCATTAAATAGTCATTGGTGTTTCCTTCAACTCATTGACGCACTAGAAAGCATCCGTCATAATCACGTGGTCGAAAATGACATTAAAAATAGGCACGCCCCTTGGAAGCCTTTACGCAACAGGCTGAACCCATCTCGTTAAAATTTAATGATATTTACGCATGACAAGAAAAATCAATTTGCTCCGGCTAAAGCTGTTAATAACTGCAAAGTGACTTTCCTTGTTAGCTAAATTGCAAAAATAACTTTAATTATGGTAACATATTGAAATGTCATCAAAATTGAACTTCACATTCCAATTTCACATAAGGGCGATAATCTTATTACTTTCCGAGCATGTACCATGTAAGGAAAGTATTGTAATCAGGAAAAATACGACTTCGAGATTTTGGTGTATTTACGCGTTTTGGGGTCTTCTGAATTCATTTATGCTATTTTTACGAGATGTATGTATGTATGTATGTGTGTATGTGTGTGTGTGTGCGCGTGTGTGAGTGAACACGATAGCTCCTAAATGGGGCATTCGATTGAGCTCAAATTCGCTATATATGTTATAAACCACCTATAGGCGTAGAGTTATATGGGCCCGTATGGCTCGAGCCCCCCCAATAAATTGTGAATAGGGGCTGAGCCCACCCAATAATTTATCCCTAAATAGAGAAAACTGATTTATACTAACATGAAAAAAAAGTATTCACGCCATTTACAAACGTTTAAAAAAAACCTTTACTTGTACATTTAAAAATTTTCTTCTTTTGGTTTCAATCATGATTTAGTATTCATTGTGACGCCACGTAACACACAATGTTACTATAAGCTGCCCTCGCCAGGCTCTGGTTAATTAAAATCAGATTATTCAATGTAAAGTATGAAATGAAGAAAAGTTCAGATGTGTCTAAAATGCACTATCTCATCGAAAATGTTTTTTTTTCCTCCTTTAGATATTTTACTTTGCTTCTATTTTTAACTTATAACATGGTAGGAACATACTAACTTGGATACTTACCTTACATAGGTGTAGAATTCTATGGACCCATAGAGCTCGAGCGCCTCCAATAATTTACACTCATATATAGTAAGTCATAGCTGACAACTACTACGGAATATAATTAACCAATTTTTTTCAAACAATATATTTCTTAATTATTTTTTTCAAAATTGTAACCAGCTCGCGCGCGCAGCACAAAAATTTTGCTATATTTTAAGCCGAAAAATCATGTAGAATAAGTGGTTAATTATATTCCGTAGTAGTTGGCAGCTATGAGTAAGTTATATGTACCTGAATCAATGGCGTAGCCAGAAATTTTTCATGGGGAGGGGGGTTACGACTTCTGCAACTCACACATATGTATACGGGTGTATGATAAGGGAGTGAAGAATATACATTTTGTATGGCAAAAAATTCCTCATGGGGGGGGTGGTTTAACCCCCCCCCCTAGGCTACACCACTGACGTGAATATATGTGGTTGTGGGGCCCGGCCCCCCTAATAATTTTGAAAACTTTACGCTTATGAAACCACCAACGCAAGACCGGTATTGATTTTGATGTGTATTGGACTTTTAGTTTTTCTATAGTGTTACGACAAAGATTTCTTTTACATTATGGCATATGGGGAGAAATTATTGAAAGTGCGCTATCGTTTAAACGGCGCATTCGATTGAGCTACAGTTTGGTATATATGTTTGAATTATTCATCGATTAAAATTTATTTAAATGCTTGGTAATGATCTTAATCGTAAGTGTTCGGAAAGTCGAGTAGAGTCACTCCAGATTTTTTTTACGTGGAAAAACACTTCACTTAGGGGAGAAAAACACGATGGTTAATTAAAATCCAGTTGGAATATCTCTGAACTTGAGGACTAAAAGTAATATAATCCTTCAGGTTTTCACATTTATAAGAAAAATCCTTCCGTACATTTGTTTGCGTACATTTAATTGAAAGGACTACATATACTAGAAATGAAATTAGGATGTCTCATTGTGAAATTACTCGCTTTTGCCGTATCAACTCTAAGAACGTCTTAACTAGATTCAGCAGTTCATTTAAATGAAAAAAATCTGATGTACGAGAAAATCTGATGTTAACACAACATGATTTCCTCGTACGTCTATTAAATCATAAATATTTTCGGGCCTTCATCTAATTTATTTCATACTAGCCGCCTCTGGCGACCAGTTGGTTCGCCATCTTAATAAATCTTGTTCGGAGAGAATCCTGTTCCTCACCGGTTTCTTTGGCACTGAAATCTCTCAAATTCTGAATGGAATTTAAAATTAAGATGGTTACAAACAGCATCGGCCCTATGGTAAGTGTCGCCCCCTGCTAATATAAAAAAAGGTGCCCCCTTTTATGCTCTACTTAATTTTTGTGTTCGAAATGACGCGCCTTCGAAGCTGGCGCCCAGATGCGATGCTTACTGTGTCGGTCCACCCCTCGTTACAAAAATAAAATGGTTAAATGATAAAAACCTACAAAAAGGAACAAATTATTTTCGTCCTATATAATTCTGAAGAGCTTCTAGATATATTGGCCTTTATCAAAAAACGGTAAGGAAAAAAAAAAGTAAGAAAATCTGAAACACTTTCAGATTTTAAATACGCACTAAAGTGCTATATATTAAAAGCGTATTATAATCCATGAGTCTTCCCTATTATCGTTCTTTATTTCATTAATTTGGAAAGTATATCATTATTCATGAGTGTGATTAAACAAAATTAAAATTGGTATTTCTAACATCCTTTTTCTGGATGTAATGCATTAGAAAAACCTCGGTTGTTCGAGCTTCGTCAGGGGAGACACCCCCCCCCCCTGAACCCCCTAATTTTTTAGTTTCATTTTTGCCATATTAAAACGATATTAATTGACTATGCCATTTTATCTGGCATCTTTCGAGTATTTCGCCTGGTAACCCTATGTTGAAATTTTTAGTATTGTAACCTATTTATAGAAAAATATTGGTGATGCATATTCTACAGCTTACGGAATATTGTAACAATAGATTAAAGCTGTTGTGAACTAAATTAAGTATATGTAAAATTATGTAGCATACTTTTATGTCGCATTTTTGGGACACATTTTTCATACAATTTTCAATAAAGGGGGATGAGAGATAAAATGACATAGTCATTAATAGATGGAGAAAAGCTGCACAGAAAAATGCACAATTCCAACTGAATGAAAATTTCGAAAACTTATTCTCAGGTGTATTCAGCAGACGATAAATTACGATAAATTGCGCCAAGCGTTAGAATCATCTCGCCAAAATCGCACATCAGGCGTTTAATTTTTCGCCAAATTAAAAAGTTGCACATTTTAGTCTCAGAAAATTTCTAAATAATATTTTTCTTTTGAGTATAAAACATTTCATTCCTGCTCTGATTTCCCATGCACACGATATTTTAATTTTAAAACAACCTTACAAATAATCTAGACAAAAAAATCGTTATTCTTTTATTTTTACTTCAAGAGTCAGAATCATTTAATAAACTTGCCGAATGTGGCAACCTATATAAGCTTAACCGTCGCTTTTTCCACTGTGGGGTTTACAATTACGACACAATTACGAAATGGCGGAAAGTAAAAATTAGCCTTTTGCGAAACGTTTTTTATAGATATCTCCTAAAATAATTCGAATTTTGAAAAAATCGCTTGGAGGTGTGTCGGGACCTGTCATGGAGAATTTCCGTACAAAATTTGGTAGGTCTACGATCACCCGTCTGGAGCTACGCGAAACACAGACAAACAAACAAACTAACTAACTAACGGACAGTTTACACATTGCTTTATTTATATAGATAGATGGAAGAGATACAATGCTGAACAGTACTAAGGTTTAGCGATTTCCGGCCCAATTACTTGAGGTATCACCATCTTGCATTCAATTTGAAGATTTTTTTTACATTTAAGTTAGGATATTTTGCCCAAAGTAGTTGAACTTGAGATAGCGAGATTTTCGGCAAAGCCGGAATGGTGACTGAACACAGACTTTTAATGCATTGAAAGTATCCATAGACTTCAGTGTATTGAAAGTCTTTTTGGTGACCTTTTAAATAAATTACCTAGTTGATTTCAGTTAAAAAAAGAAAGATCAATTACGTAAAACTCATCGATTATAAAATACCTTCCAAAGCAACAATATTTTGCGCCAAATTTGGCGATGTATTGGACTAAATCTGACGAGATTTTAGAGTTAACTTTAAAAAATCATCTGTTAACTGAAGAGTAACTTACGCAGAGAGCAAGGAATTTGCTTGTTTTAATGTCTATTCCTCTAAAACTAACGTTCCGCGAGCTAAAGAATCAAAGATTGCAGTTTTGTTGCATGCAAATCGGTTAATTAGAGCGAATTTACAAAATTTCCATACCATATTGTTCTCACATTTGGGATTGTTTGCTTTGTCCGCCAAAAGTGAAAACATCACAGCTGGGTTCATTTTCCGAAACATTTTTTTTTTTTTTTTTTTTTTTTTTTTTTTTTTTTTTTTTACCATATTTGTCAGTTTATCGTCAAAAGTTGCCAGGAGTGGGAGCTTTTTGAAGCAGATTTTGAGGGTGGCACACGATCGTCGTCGGACAATTAGTTAACTATATTGTAGGATGGCATTGTGCTTGAAATGAATGAATATCTCTGAAACTACCATTGATGGTAATGTATTGGAATGCTTTTGAGTACTCCTGTGAAAGAGCCATAAATGATAGAGACACTATTTCCGATGGAGAGATTCATTTTGAATCTACAATAACATGCATCAATTGTGTTTCATGTGCAATAGCAAAATATGCTTTAATGGATGATTGCACATAGGGCGTAACGTACAGGAATTCCTTTGGGTCCCGTTGTGGAGGCAATTACAATGGTCGTAAAAAAAATTGACTGATACGCAGTACATTTAATATTTGTCCGCTTAAAATAAATATCTTTATTTTCTATTTTTTATTATTTTACACGCGTAAATAACACTGTTGCCAGTTAAATTGTTAAATTAATTCTAAATTCTCGGGTTCCATTAGTTTGAGAGGATTTTCGATTAATTTTGTTATGTGGCAATAAATAAATTAGGTATCTAATTTTTTCTTTATAATTTTATATGCTTTTTATTTCATGTATTTATTGTGAAAACGTGTGCTTTTGAAAGAAATTATAAATTTATCTTTAAAACGATTTATTTTATTTTGGCAGTATATCAATACTGCTCTGTGCTTCGGCCACACATTGTAAAAACGAAATTCTGCACAGACACAGCTCATTTCAATAACACATTTAACAACTTATAGAGATACTTGATTACATTATCAATAATAATATAGATCCACACAGGAATTATTAATGGGAAATTAAAACAAAAGCCACACAGACAGGGTTGTCAATTTAGCCACGTTGTGGCTAGATCTACCAGTTTAGCCACTTTGTGGCCAGATCTTGGCCAACTGGCAACACCGAAGTATTTTGTAAATCGGAAATGAAAGTCCAAATGACTCAAAGAGCACTTTCAGACAAGATTATTTCAGCAGCATAAGTACTTAGAAGTAAAAAAGCCAATGAAAAATTTATTAGCACTAGGGTGCTATTTCGCTCAAAACGAGAATTTTGTCTACGCTTTTTTGTCTGCGTGATCTTGTCGACGAGTTTTGTAGATATGAATTGTCACGGTGACGATCTTTTCAAATGTGTTTGCCAGATAAAGTGGAAGAGGAAGGGGGGGGCTTAGTAAAATGTTGAAAGTCTCACAGGGTTTGCAATTTTTGATAATGGATCTTTAAATTTGGTGCCAAACGTGACAATCTTATAAATAAAAATGAAATTCTGTTTGTTTGTTTGTTTGTTTGTTTGTTTGTTTGTGGATTTGATTCGTATACAAATCCACAAAAACGGACCTATCGGCCTGAAATTTAGCTCAGATATGTAAAATAATATAGAATAAATCATAGTCCACTTTAAAAATTTGAAAGTCCACCCGTTTTCGGAATTTAAGACTTTTTTTATGCTCTTCACGCAAAAATCTTTCCGTAATTGTAACCCCTGTAGTGAAAAAAGTGTGAAATAAGGATCGTGGTTGCCATGTGTGGCGATTTTGCCGAATAAAATGTCGTTCGTATACAAATCCACAAAAATGAACCTATCGGCCTGAAATTTAGCACAGATATGTAAAATAATATAGAATAAATCGTAGTCCACTTTAAAACTTTGAAAGTCCACCCGTTCCCGGAATTTAAGAGATTTTTTATGCTCTTCACGCAAAAAGCTTTCCGTAATTGTAACCCCTGTAGTGAACAAAGTGTGAAATAAGGATCGTGGTTGCCATGTGTGGCGAATTTGCCGAATAAAATGTTTTCAATTCTCAAAGTAAAAATAAAAGAATAATAATGATTTTTTTTGTTAGTTTATATTCGTAAGGTTATTTTTTTTTAAATTATAATATCGTGTGCATGGGAAATCAGAGCAGGAATGTAATGCTTTACACGCAAAACAATAAGAATTGAAGATTTCCGAGGCTAATGTGTAATTTTTTTTAGTTTGGCGAAAAAATAAAATGGCTGAAATATGGATTTTGAGTAAGTGAGTTCTAGCGGTTTGCACAGTTTTCGGCTTGGCGCAATTTATTGAGAGCTTAAGGAAATAGATTTTTGAAAACAAGTGCAAAGGTTTTATTAGAATACAGCGTTAAATTTTAATGATCCGTGAAGAAATAATGCAGTTATTAAGGGATTTCAAGCGATCTAACTTCAGAATTCTCGCCAATTGAGTACATTGATTTAAGTTGGGGGAATTCCGCCAAATTTCAGAAAATTGAAATCTTTGAATCAGATTCAGAAAATTGAATCCGTTTGCTATGCGAATATCGTCCAACCGATTTCGATGAAATTTGGTACACGCGAATATTAGGACACGGAGAATATTTTTCATTATCCATTTTCTGTAACTTGCCGCTAAATGGCGCTGCAAAGCATCAACTTCTATACCGTTCGACCGTCGGCATAAAATTTTTTATACTTACTCATTTGAGCACGAAGAACATATTCTAACTGCGTTCCTTTTGATGTTACTCACCACTAGATGACACTGCAATGCATTATTATTTTAACTCGCCACTAGATGACGCTGCAGCAGGCCAAATTCTTGACCATTCAAACGGTCGCTATGAAAATCAGTATACATATAGCTATTTGAACAATCAGAATATTTTGGCGTTATCCATTTTGCTATAACTCGCCACTTGACGGCGCTGTAGCAAATCATTACTTTAATTAACTACTAGATGGCCCTGCAGTGTATCACTTCTTGACTGTGCAAATGATCGTTATGAAAATTGGTATGCATAGATAGTTGAACACGGTCGCTATGAAAATCAGTATACATAGCTATTTGAAGAATAAGAATATTTTGGCGTTATCCATTTTGCTATAACTCGCCACTTGACGGCGCTGTAGCAAATCATTACTTTATTGAACCACTAGATGGCCCTGCAGTGTATCACTTCTTGACTGTGCAAATAATCGGTATGAAAATAGGTATACATAGATATTTGAACACGGGGAAGAGTTTGGCGCTATCCATTTTCCTATAACTTGCCACTACATGTCGCGTCAACACATGAACTTCAGGACTGTCCAGCCGATAGTCATGAAAATTCGTATAAATTGATATCTGAATGCGAAAAATATTTTCGCCGTATCCGTTTTGCTAAAACTCGCCACTAGATTGCGCTACGCCGCATGGCCTTCTGCACCGTACAAACGATTGCCTTGCAATTCGGTATGCATGATTATTGGACACAATATAACGCGATATCCACTTTGCTATATCTGTTTATTACAATAAAGAGTAATAACCACAAATCGTAATATCAAAAAGTCTATTCATTCCCGTGAGAAGAACGGGTACTTCAGCTAGTTTATTATAAATATATGACGAGTATAGTTAGAAAATGCCTGTAGAACAGAGGCGTAGCCACGGGCGGGGGTGGTTAGGGGGGTCATAACCCCCCCCCATGAGGAATTTTTTACCATACAAAATGTATATACTTCACTCCTTTATCACACACATGTATGCATATATGTGAGTTGCAGTAGTCGTAACCCCCCCCCCCCGATGAAAAATTTCTGGCTACGCCACTCCTGTAGAATATTGTAAAATAGTTTTAGTAGGCGATTTTAATATAGATTTCAAATCCGAAGAAGTGTTTTATGGAACAGGGAAGACAAATACAGTACACTCATAGATTATTATACACTTTCGAAATGGTATTTATAAAGGTGAAGTATAGTTTGACAATGCCTGCTGAAAATTGTTAAACACTTTTGGTAGGCAATTTTAATATGGATTTCGATTCTGAAGAGGTGTTTTATGGTACAAGAAATAGTTGATTCCTATTTTAACGCCCCCACTCTCGCCAACCTAAAAAATACTGTAATATCGCATTTTGGCGAGATTTCCAGTCATGGGTCTCTAGAAGTTATGCGCAAGTTTCAACGCTCCCAAAAGAACTAGATGAAAACTAAAGTGAACAAATGAGCGATAAACTCACTGGTTGAGGAATTTGATGACACTTAATTAGTAAAACTACATTAATTAGAAACCCAAAATAAATAAAATGTAACGGAATGCTGTACTTACACATTGTTCAAAATTGCCATTTTAATTCTAAATTATGGTTGCCACGTAAATACAAAAATCGTCATGGCGAGATTGCCATGGCATTATCGCCACCTTGGCGAGTGTCGGGGCGTTAAAATAGGAATCAACCAAAGAAAGACTAACACGGCACACTCATGGATTTTGATGTGCATTTGAAACAAAACAATACTTAAAACGGTGCGGTATGGTTGGAATATACTTGCCGAAGATTGTAAAATAGTTTTAGTAGGCGATTTTAAGATAGATTTCGATTCCAATGACGGGTTTTATGGAACAAGGACGAAAAATACGGCATATTCATGAATAATGATACACTTTCCAGCTTAATGGAATAAAGAAGAAAAATAGGGACAAAGCCTAAATTATGATACGCTTTTAATGTATAGAACTTTAATGCGTATTTAAAATCTGAAAATGTTTCAGATTTTCTTCCCCTTTTTTTTCTCATCTTGAAAACATTTTTGCCCTTTCTGGCCACTTTTAACTTTCATTTCAGTCACTTTTTCTCGGGCAGAGTTGGCAACACTACACACAGACCTCCTTTTCGAGAAATACAATCCCAACTGTTCTTCTCTTTTTTTTTTCTTTTGCAACCCCCTCCCCCCTAAAAAAAACTACTCTTATCACGTGAAAATTTTTCATTCGCGCTACAGCTTCCGATTCTACATACTTGCTACGGTTACCGTACTATCGCATAACACCTTTTTGAACGAATAAGAAGAATAATTCTACTAATTCGTGTACGCCAGATAAAATGCCAAATATTGCAGCCGAATTCGAACATCTTGCATCCAGTTACCTTGGAAACGAAAGGAAAAAAAGCAGATGTTTCAGTCAGAAATTAAATTTTATTTTTTGGGGTTTCCCTTAAAGCGTCTTGTATATCACATATGTCGACGAAGAGAAAGAATTATATATATATATTTACAAATATACAAATGATCCACAAAATACTTTTTTCGTTAAAGAAAAAGTTATTGAAACGGTAATACATTTTTATTCTGAACGCTTTCAACACTTGATGACAATTTTCACGTGTATCATAAGGTTCTTTGATCTGAATGGACATTCAGTAATTTTCTTTAAAACATGTAAATTATTTAAACAGGAAAGTAATGTTCTATTTTTTAACATGAAATTCAAACAAATAAATTCACAACGACTTTTTATATACTAAATTTTCGGGCGAACATAGGAGTCATATTTGTTACATTTTAAAGTAAGAATTTTATAATATTTATTATCAGTATTATTATTATTATTAAGAAAGAACCTCCCCTTTTCAACGTCTACCCCCTTGGAGGACGAATTTCAAAATGCCCTGATAGTGACATTTACGTATTCGTGGGTGCCGTATTTTGCAGCAAGACTTTTATGGATATCTCTTTTTTTTCCCCTTATTTTTAGGGAGGGGGGGGGGGAGAATCCCGCGGGATATGGGTGAACACCGTTTTTCCTCCTTACCTCCTCCCAGGTTATGAATTTTAAAAAATTCTGTTGATGCCCCCTCCGTTTCGCCGACACGAAATTTCCTTGCGCCTGTTTTTACCCATTCAAGCTTTCCTTTTGGAATATTTACGAACTAGTCCTGTGACGTGTAAGGTAAAAGCAAGTGAGAGGGAAATTTCAGCTCGGCAAAACGACAGTACGAAATTGATCAATCAAGCTAATGTCAACCTTCTTTTTTTATTATTAATACGACTCACAGACACAAATACACAAGCTCTTTTAGTGAATTGGAGTTTTAAATGATTTGTGTTGAATTTCTTTGATTTTGTGATAAAATGTATGAGATTTCCCGTTAAATCTGTAATTTTTTGTTTTTTATGTATAACACCATTGGTTTGTTTTTAAAGCTGTTCAGAAGTTTATGAAGACATTTTCTCTTTAAAAAGAAACACCCTTAAATATATCTTTTTTAAATATACAACTCTTAGTTTACTTTATAGCACGTACACCTTCAAGATTTAGAAATGTGGCAGAAGCCTTTTAATATATTTTCATAATGGATGTCTACTCGCGTAAAGTATACATTGCAGTTTTATTTTACTTGCTTCTTTTAACAAAAAACTTCTAACAGATTAAGATAAATTGCGCTAGAGATTGTTAAAAAAAAGTAGAGTATCTTTTCACTAGCTGCGCTGTGTATTCTTATAAAAAGTAAATTTATAAGAAAACATTCCGTAAAAAATTTGAAATTTAAAGTATACAAATAAGCAAGGTGTTTCAAAAAAGTCTTTCATCATAAAACGTGTCAGAGATATCTTTAAATAATGATGATCAGTGGCTATACATTAATTCAAATATAAATAAAATTGTGTAACTAGTGGAAGAAAAAATATTTTCTTTCGTAATTTCTGTACGACAACTGAAATGCTTTCATCCGATGTTCCCTTCGTTTCATTTTTTTCCCTTCAAGAGCCATTGAAAAGAGGTTTAAGTCAGCATATCTTTATCTTCATTCCTCTGACAGTTTTTAGAATATACTTCTCAAATTTTGTATTTCACCTCAATAGGATACAGGGCACATATTACTAATTGGGAATTTTTTTTTGTACGGGGTGGGGGGGGGGGTCGTATTCAAACTTAAAAAGCGTAGCTTTTTGTAAATGAACGAGAGGAAGTTTTTCATAATTCAGTATTTTTTCCTACCTTATTTTAAACATTTTTTCAATTTACGTTGCCCACTTATCTCAAATTGATAAAGTATTTAATCCCGTTACCTTATTTTTGGGGGACACTTTGTGTAATTAACCCATTTATGCCTAGCGTCCCTTTTTTGGGACGGCATTTTCGCTATTAGTCGAAAACGTTATTTATTTTTTCTAGCATTTATTCATGAGTATTGAGCCTCAACTCTACAAAATATTTTAATATGACCAAGTGGGATGTTGATATTTTGATTTTTATGCATAGTGATTTTAAAAGAAATCATCCCTTGTTCAAGAAGTTGACGTCAGAAATTTATCTATTATTTCTGTTATCAGTAAAAATCGAAGAAAGTCGCAAAAATATCCAGGCACAAATGGGTTAATCAGATCCCTAATTCACTGTCTCTAAAATACTTCCCGTCTGCATGCCTGCAAACCTGGGAAAATTAACACGTGACATTGCATGCAAGACTACGTATTATCAGGAAAATTCCATCTCATATCAGTATTTTTTTTTTTTTTTACTTTTGTGTTTGCAATAACTTGCACTCCCGATGCTATTTGTTAAAACTATGTTCCTTTCCTGTTTGCTTTCATTTTTAACATGCTCCTTTTTTTTAATTTCTTTTAACACTTTAATTCATGTCTGAGCTGCTGTACTCAATGAAGTTTTTTTTACTAGTTTCCTTGAAGAGAGCGGGAAGCTCAAAATTAAATAATTCAAAATAGGAATTTTTTTTTTCTTACGGTATTGAAGCTTTAAAGCTTACGGATTACTAAAGGGAAAATGTTTATTCCCAAGAGGGATTTAAAAAGATTTTAAATGAAAAGAAAAAAAGTGTGCTTTTGTAATTCTAAAAAGAATAAATTTTACCTCCATTATATTCCAGAAAAATGAAAAATCTATGCTCAAAAAATATAATCCACATCGTTAAAGTTGCCTGTGCATTACTTTTAATTAAAAAATAGCGCATCACTTAGAAAGCACTAAGGCGAATGAAATGAAATTTGGTGTACTGATTGGTATCACTCAGCTTAAACTATAGGCTTCAAATATTTGAAAAATCTTGATTTGATTTTGTGAAACTATGGGCGAGATTCAAGTGAAACACAATTCGAACGTTTTCCCCTTCGAACAGAGGAAACTTCGAAATATATCAATGTTTCTTATTCAACTGAAACAAAACAGTCGTGTTTTGATCACGTGACAGCTCGATAGGTTTGTTCATCGGAAGCATTCTGGGGACTGAAGTGGTAACTGGGGACTGAAAAACGTTCGATTCGAACTCGATCGCGCGCGTTTCACTTGAATCTCGGCCTATATTCAAAATGTATAAATTTTCGTACGCGCATCACATAATAACTGAAGCGAATAAAATTAAAATTGGTATACTGGTTCATGGTTACTCAAGTTAAACTGCAGGCTTAGAAATTTTGAAAAATTGTCATTAGATTTTGATATTTTGCGAAAATTGTTTGAAAATGAAAATTTTGTTCGCGCATCACATAAAAATGGCTAAAACGAATGAGGTGAAATTTAATTACATGACATGTGTTCATTCAGTTTTAACTATGGGTCTCGAATTTCTTGAAAATTTTGAATTAACTCAGTTTGATTAAAAGGCTTTGACCTAAAAACTACGTCATGGGTGTAATAATGCCACAAATTCTCTGATTCTGATAAACTGGTGATAGTCCCCTAACGTTTTTCTACATGTTTCAAAGATGCAAGAATTTTTGTACTTAAATTGAGCATCTTAATGTTTTTCCAGAAGCCAAATTCACTTTTAAAATATAATATTTTGACGAAACATGGTACACATTTTATGTTAAGTCGTAAGCAAAAGTGTCGACTACATTACATTACTGTATAATGCGTCATTTTATCAAATTTACTTTTTAAACAATGAGGTTTTTCGATATTCTAATATTGTTTTCTCTCTGACATGACATTAAAAGCTTATGAACACTGAAATTAATATGTAAAATCATGTGACGTACTTTTTGACGCACTGCAGCACTGTGTAGAACTAAACACTTTCTGAAATGAGCACAAAATGTTAGAATTCAGCACAAAATCTATTAATTATAACACGAACAACAATAAATAGGTAATGAAAGTTATAACTAATGCCTATTTAAATTTCTTACTACACATTACATACCATTAGTTATTCAATTCTTACTGTCAGTTCACACTCTCCCTATATATATAGATAGGGGTAACCTCTCTGAGCGGCCGCTCATGGTACCGAGAATATTTGGCCGCTCATAGGGGGTGGCCGCTCTCAAGGGTTTTATTTACTACTAGCCGCCGTAGACGACCAGTTGGTTCGCCATCTTAATAAATCTTGTTCGGAGAGAATCCTGTTTCTCACCGGCTTCCTTGGCACTGAAATCTCTCGGATTCTGAATGGAATTTAAAATTAAGATGGTTACAAACAGGAGCTGCCCTACGGTAAGTGTCGCCCCCTGCTAAAATAAAAAAAGACGTCCCCTTTTATGCTCTACTTAGTTTTGAGTTCGAAATGAAGCCTCTGCGAAGCCGGCTCCCAGATGCGATGCTTACTGTGTCGGGCCGCCCCTGGTTACAAAAATAAGATGGTTAAATGATAAAATCCTACAAAAAGGAACAAATTATTTTTCGTCCTATATTAATTCTGAAGAGCTTCTGGATATATTTGGCTTTATCAAAAAACGGAAAGGAAAAAGAAAAATGTAAGAAAATCTGAAACACTTTCAGATTTTAAATACGCACTAAAGTGCTATATATTAAAAGCGTATTATAATCTATGGGTCTTCCCTATTTTCGTTCCTTCTTTCGTTCGGTTGGAAAGTATATCATTATTCATGAGTGTAATTAAACAAAATTAAAATTGATATTTCTAACATCCTCTTTCTGGATGTAATACATTAGAAATAGATGGAGAAAAGCTGCGCAGAAAAATGCACAATTCCAACTGAATTTCAGAAACTTTTTCTCAGGTGTATTCAGCAGACGATAAAATTACGATAAATTGCGCCAAGCGTTAGAATCATCTCCTCAAAATCGCACATCAACCATTTTATTTTTCGCCAAATTAAAAAGTTGCACATTTTAGTCTCGGAAAATTTCCAAATCCTAATTTTCTTTTGAGTATAAAACATTTCATTCCTGCTCTGATTTTACATGCATACGATACTTTAATTAAAAAACAACCTGTAAAACAACCTTAAAAATGTCTATGAATAGGGTACTTTATTTCATTCATAAACGAAAAGATGCATTTAGAAATTATTTTCTTTCTAATGACCGGGTTAGAGAAGTACTGGGGTCTTGACCACTATGAGCCCAGCAGATTTTGGTCTTTTCATTATGGGGGCGCATATTCGGCAGACCAACGTTGCCCCCTATGAGTAGTCTCCTAATTTTGAACCAATTCCGGATGAGAGACCTAGCACCTGAAGTCGACACTCGCAGAAAAATCATATGAACATGGAGGACATTAAAGACACGAACAGATTTTGGTGCGCAAGCTTCCATTAGCGTACACGATATCGCAGCAGCCCAGCCGAGAGAGATTTTTACCCTCCCAAGCACTGGCCAAGCCGGTGCTGCTTCACTTTGCGTGTTCTTACATGAACAGAGGCAGAGTTTAGCGACTCTGCCTCTGCGGGACGTTTCGAAATTATTGATTAACCCTTAATTTCTTGAATTTCGAACGCATCCATTTGATATTTATGAGTGTAAGCTAAATTTCCTATGTCAATTTTCTGACTAAATAATTAATCTTTCGAAAAACACATAGTTTTAAAGAAATATCTGATATTTTTATTATTGACTACATGAATCATTTATTATCAAAAACCGTATTTTATATGCAAGTTCGACATAAGAAATTTGGCTCGTACTGTAATCCGGCAGTAAACTTGTTTTAAACATACGATGTAAATACGCTTCTCTATACAATTAAGAGTTTAAAAATATATTAATGTAATTATTATGTTTTTGAAGTAATAACAAATTTATGACTATCATAAGTCTTTTCATTTTCTTTATTGAATATGTTGTTTTAGAATTTAATATTATTATAAAAATATGCAGCGTTCAATGTAATTAAGAAATGCTCCAGGCTCTTTAAAATCCTGCTCAAATTAAACGACAGCGTCTCTTTAAATCCCACGCTCGAATTAACGCCTTCATTTGCATGAAGAATTATTATTTGGATGGACTGTACATAGCGCCCCGTTCAAAACTATTCCTCGATCTGGAAGAATTAAATTGTGAGTATTTTAATGCTTGTTAAACATCGTAATGAGATTTTGGAAAACATGAGTGTTTTTCTACCTTTAACAACTGAATGTGCTTAAATTAAAATTTCTTAGTTTTAATTATTCTTATTTGAGAAGCACGTAGTGATTTCTTTAAAGCTAGATAAGGGATATTTATTAAGGAAAGAGTACTATAAGACATAGAACACTCTTTCCTTAGAATTTCTAGACATAGAGTACTTTTAGATATAGAGTATTTCTAGACATAGAGTGCCGAATTGGAAATTTAAATATACTTGCCCTTTTTATTATTATTATCTAAAACAAAACAAAACAAAAAAATCTGAAATTAAACAAGTCTTGAGTTTTACTTGTCGCTGACGAAAAACTGTTGAAGCATGTTTATGTCTTAAAGTCTCATTTTTCTACATGAATTTTAAATCTTAAGGATTCATCCACATATTTATTTTTTTACTTGCCTTTGAAATTTCCAATATAATTTTTTTTCGATTTACTGATTATTTGTTTAACTCTTGTATCAAACACCGTAGCACTATAACAAAATGTAAGGGCGCTAACGATTGGGGAATGTATGAATCTTTAACTCTTTTATTATGAAACGAGTGAATAGTGTAATGCACAGAATGTTAGACATACATTCCCTTAGGGCTCGATTTTAATTAGTTGGTATTTTCAGAAATATCAATGAACCTTTTACCGACCGAATTCAGGTGTTTGGAATTTGTGTGCTATGGCAAGTCTATACTGGAGGCACCGGTCTAAGGCAAGTGCCTTGGACGGAGGACCTTTAAAGGTGTTCTAACGGGTATTCACGTACATCTGGAAAAAAATCAAAAAGTTAATAAGTTTTTTAAGTCTATTGATAAAACCTAAACTTTCAATAAATGTTTAATTTAATGTACCCAATTATAGGGGGGTATATAATATATTATGTTAGGTAGTTACAACCGCCCCTCACCCCAGTGGGGATTTTTTTGCCATACAAAATGTATATTCTTCACTCCCTTATCACACACACCTATACCTATATGTGAGTTGAAGTAGCCGTAACGCCTCCCATGAAAATTTTCTGGCTACGCCACTGCCATAAACTGTAAAGTATTCGAATTCTTCTGAATGCTCCTGTAGAAGAACTATCAGTGCTACAGACACTATTTTCAATGGAAAGCATTATTTTTTAATCCTCAAGAAGATATATCCACAGTGCAAAAAATAATCTTAAAAATACAGAACTATTCTGTCATTTTTCAACAGAAAAAAAATGTTAACAGAATTTAACCATGCTTTCCACGTAAATTTGCTATATTTTATGTTATAAAACGGGTTTTGGAATAACTTTGTGTTTTAACGACGTTTATCTGTAGCTGTGGCAGCCGGTCCGGTGCGGCGAACCAAACACAAACAACCATTTACGACGTGAATGTGAAACGCTTGAGGATCCGTAAAGAATTGCAGGTGATTTTAAAGGTAATGTTTTTTAATTTTTACTTATATTTTCTGAAATCTTTCTGCTAAGAAATATTACTTTTTCAAAAAAACTCATGCTTTAAAACATAACGACGTGCATTTTAAAGCCGTTAAGCCTAATGTTTACACGTAACCTATTTCTCTTATAAAACAATTAGTAAAGCCTGGATAAATTTAATTTTCTCGGTTTCTAATCATTACTCTCATTTTATTGAAGTATTGTACAGAAACAGTTAAATAGATATTAGACTTATGAAGTTTAAGAACGGCACTGTTCAACAAAACCACTGTCGTTGGTTTATTTGTGAAATGCATTGTTTACGTTTTTTTCCCGTATCGGTGTATGGGGAATTACGATTGCAAAGTTAAAATAATTTGTGATTATATTCAATTCCTGCTACTCTAGTCATATTTTTTATATATACCTGTAAAAAACAAACAGAAAAACACTAATTTTCAATTTTAAAATTAAAGTAATGATACGATTTGAGATTCATACGCCACCGGGATTAAAAATTAGCTCATAAATTGCCAGAGAAATCTCATGGCAAGTTTAGTTTTTCTTTAAAAACCTGAAAAATAGAGCTTTAAGTTGGAATATTTTACATTTTCCCACTTATATTTTCTGTTTTCTAGCATTCATCACTGAATAATAATAACAATAAAAAGCTTTAACGAGTTTTGCTTTTATTATAAGCTTAGTACTTTTATTTAAGACAAATATTCCATTGTTGGGATAAATTCCGTAAGCGGGGGCAGTGTAGAGCTAAGTGTTTTGGTTATGTTCAATTTGTTTTATATTGCATTTGAAATATGTTTAGAAATGTTTTAAGAAGGTCCTTAGATAAGTGTATTGTAGTTTTGGTTTTATATTTTCTTATATATAGACGTTGAAGACAAAAATAATGTTGCCAATTAAACCTGCCTCCGCTTACGGAATTATTCCCCCATTGTTTATGCTTAATATTGCTCGGTTTTACTCGTATTAATACTGTTTAGTAAATGGAGTTGTTTACCATTAACTTTGTGTACAGACAATCAGTATAACCTTGTTTTACTAACAAAAGTTGTCCCCAATTTCATAGGTGCACTATGAAAAGTTCTACAGACCTTTTACAAGTCAGGGGTTGATCCAGGAATTTTTTTCCAGTAAAATACATTTTGTTAAAATAATTGATAAAACAGGTTAAGTGACAGTGAAGTGCTGTTATAATTTATTGCATTTTTATAAAGGGCCATGTTAATCGTTTGCAATTTTGTGATGAGGCTGCAATACAAACCCAATTATCGTATGCATTGAACCCTGCAATTGGTGTATTGATATCAAGAGATGTATTACCTATGTAATTAAATTTGAAATTTTGAAAAAAAAACCATTTAAGTTTTTCAGTTGCGATTTTTTGGGTTGAACAAAATCCTGTCAATCGATAAAGTGTTTTTGGTACTTACGTATTACCCCGCGGTCCGCCAAGACGAGCAATTTTTTTTCGCCAAGAGAAATGCCGGGTATGAAATTATCAATGGTTTTGAATACGATTGGCAACTCATTTGACGGAAAAATAGTTTGGCAGGATAATACGTTAGTACCGTATTTTTTTAAAAACTCATTTCACCCTTGAAATAATTTTTGACTTTTTATATGCAGAATTTAATATGGAACTGTGTTTGATTTAATGAATTAACATTATTTATGCTAGAAGCATTGCTGCCAACATGTAAGGTTTAATGTAAGAAATTGATTACATTGTAAGATTATTATAAATCTAATTGGCATTATTGTAAGATTTTTAGAAAGAAGTGTTTTTATTCAACAAAATTTTTAAAAACATAATTTTTTAAACTTTGGTACCTCAGTCACTAATGTTCAGCTAAATTATGCTTGTAAATTTATTAAATTGAAAACCGTATGAGATAAAGATATGATTGATTTTTTGCTTATACAGCAGAAACTCCATTTTCTCTCTAACTTGTCATAGATACCACCATTTATTAATAGCTTAAATGTTGTAAAATGTGTAAATTTAACTAATGTTTTTATAAATGTATGCTTTTGATACACTGAAATCTAAGTAATAATAAGAATGAAACTGTGTTTGTGGTTTTAGACCATATACAAATCCACAAAAACGGACCAATCAGCCTGAAATTTTGCACAGATGTGTAAAATAATATAGAGTAAATGATAGTCCACTTTAAAACTTTGAAAGTCCACCCGTTCCCAGAGTTTGAGATTTTTTTATGATTTCCACATAGAAAGCTTTCCGTAATTGTAACCCCCATTCCCATAGTGAAAAACGTGTGAAATGAGCATCGTGGTTGTCATGTGTTGCAATTTTGTCGAATAAAATGTTTTCAATTCTTAAATAAGTAAAAATAAAAGAATAATAATGATTTTTTTGTTAGTTTATTTTTGTAAAGTTATTTTTTTAATTATAATATCATGTGCATGGGAAATCAGAGCAGGAATGACATGTTTTGTATGCAAAATAATAAGGATTGAAGATTTCCGAGGCTATTATGTAAAATTTGTTAGTTTGGCAAAAGATAAAATGACTGATATGCCGATTTTGAGAAAGTAAGTTCTAGTGGTTTGCACAGTTTTAGGCTTGGCGCAATGTACTGAGAGCTTAAGGAAATAGCATTTTTGAAAATAAGTGTATAGGTTTTAGTAGAATACAGCGTTAAATTTTAATTATCTGATCAGAAATAATGCAGTTATTAAGGGATTTCAAGCGATCTATCTTCAGAATTCTCACCAAATTCAGTAAATTGATTTAAGTTGGGGGAATTCCGCCAAATTTCAGAGAATTGAAATCTTTGCATTTAGTACATCAGAGTTAATGATAAAACTCGTTATAGTTTATAATTTTTAAAATGCTGCTACTTTTCAAATGAATGCCTGCTTTACTTTATGGTGATCGAACCATATAAGTGACAGATATATCTCATTTTGATTGCTGTTAAGTCGATGCTTTGAATGATTCCCTGAAAAAAATCTTGCAAAATGGTGTATGTTGGCACTTTGGCGAGCCTTAGATTTGAAATTGGATATTATTTGAGACTGATATATATAACACTGGTTGCATGTCCCCACTTGCTAGCGGGGTGTATCATATATATTTTCCTCTCACATTTGAACACTCTCATAAATAATAACAATCTGTCTTATGACAAATTTAGGTATGTTGATCATTTATGACTTTCTTTTACAGATGTTGATATAAATTTGTATTTCCATTAATCAGCTTATAAAAATCATAACTGATTTTCATACTATGAAAAAAGATTTCTAAATAACTTGCTTTGATTTTTATTTAATAAAATTGATATTTATAATTAACTGTATTGTAAGGATAAACATTTAATCTTTAGTTGATTTTTATTGTGTTCTGTAAGATTTTCAATAACGGAATGTTGGTAGGTATGTAGGAGGAAGAAACAAATAATTTTGATTGTTGTAATGCTTTAGACACTTAATAATTATTTTTTTCTTGTGATTACCTGGAAATTCTTGAAAAATCATCCTAAGGAATTCTTTTCTTTTAAGAAACAAATATAATCCCAGAAATTGTTATTAATACCAAAATAACAGCCCCAAGTGTAAAAAACTGATCGTTTATGATATCACTGCTTGATTTGCTCTTGTGCAATACCTTTAAATTTTTTGTGGCCTACTGTCTGCAAGTGATTTTTATACCTGTGTTTTAACATGCATAGGGGGAAGTGTCCTGCGATTTGATGGCTCAATCAGATAAAGCTTCTTTCTAGTAATGCAACGTCAACTGTAATTGACACAGGACATCTCTACACTGGTGAATTTGGTAGGCCGAATACTGAACAGATATTTGGCCATATTCAGCTAAATAATTTCAGAACGAAGAGATTTTTAAATGTATTTACAAATAATATTGCTTAGTTATACTTTAATATGTTAATTTCATATTATAAAATATCCTAAGTCATTGAATTTTAAGATGAGTGAAAAATAATCTAATATATTTAATAATATTACAGAAATGCAGACTTTTCTACTGGGTAACACTACTTGACATGGTTTTCTACTTTTCTTTATCGGGTGGGGTGGGGTGGGGATAGGAGGATTTTTTTCTGATCCTCAATTAGAAACATAATTTCGAAAAACTGCTAAATATGTTTTGTAAAACTCAAAGCATGATGCGATTAAGCATAGTTACCAGATTAATTACATTTATCATAGCATATTTATTAAATTATTAATATTGCAAAATATAAGTATGCTGCTATTAGTGTTTAACTTTGTAAAAGGTATTTTTTCATGACCAAGATTTTTTAGTTTTACATATAATATACTGTTGTGTGTTTTACCTATGAATAATATAAAATGAATTTTAATTAATCTTTATTTAGTATTTAATTACAAATTTGAAAAGTTATATTTTATTTACAATTAAAATGACAATTAAGGAGAGTATTGATTATGTGTGCATTTTATGCTGAAAGCTTTATATTAGCTTATACATAGTATGATCCAAAAATTCCGGGACTGTGGTTATTCCTGATGATGTGGCGAAAGCAAGTACCTAAAGTTAAATTGCTTGGAAAGGATTCTCCCAACCTACCCCTACCTGACTGAGTTGATTTATCCCATGTCATGCGGACGAACAGCACTCACAGCTGTTACCTTCCGAAGTCAGTTGTCTTAGCTTGGTGACATAAGAAAATTGGCTTTTCTTGAGCAGTGCTGTATCATTAAATTCTGTCAACAGTTAGGTAAGACGCCAATAGAGACTTTGGAAATGCTAAGAAATGTGTATGATGAATCTACCATAACGAGATCCAAGGTTTATGAATGGCATCTGCATTTTAAAGAGGGCCGAGAATCGTTGGACAATGTTGGCCGACTTTCGACTTAATGGAATATAGAAAATGTTTCATTGGTGTCTTGAATGTGTTTGAAAAGATCGTCGTCAAACACTTGTAGTAATCGCAGAGTCTAGACACTTATATACAAGTTGCCAGTGCATTCCAATGGATGATCTCAACATACACCAAGTGTCCCAGCACGTTGTCCCTCGATTGCTGATTACTGAACAAAAAGAATAACTAATGACAATATTGGGTGATTTAATTGACAAAGTGCTATAGCGTATATTGTAAACTTTTTTTTTTTCTTCTGAATCGCTGGGTTCCAGAACCGCCTTTTTTAAATCCTTAATCATACTTGTGAACCCCTCTTTATGCTAAGTTAGACTTGTAAATTCTTTCATTATTTTGTTACATTATCTTAAAAGGAAAATTGTCAGCAAAAGACTCCGTAAGTCCCTAGAACTTATACACAGAGAATGCTGTGGCTTTTTTAATTTATATGTATAGTCAACTCCGGATATAGATAACTTTCAGCTATAGTGAACACATTTCCTTAGTCCTGACTCACATTCATTAGAAATGCACATAGCATTTTTCAGTTTTAATGAACCACGACTTCTGTTATAGTGAACTTAAAAATTTTTGGACAGTAGGGGTAATGTTGTTCTATTCCCACGAAGAGTGTCTCTTTAGTGTTCAAGTAGAGAGAAAGATTATCAAGCTCCTGTTCCGAAATACAGTGGTCCTCACTTATTCCAGTTACATCGAAACGGATTGAAACTGGCTGGAATAACCGAAATCCGAAATAAACCGCGGGACCAAAGTAAAAGTAAGAGACACAAAGTATGAAATATTTAAGATAAAAAAATTTGTGAATTAAATCAAAATATATAAACTATATTATTCAATAGTTTGACATATGAACATATTTAGTTAAGAATAAAGAAAAAAAATAACTATTACAACTTCTTGGGGGGGAAATCTGAGATTAAAGGCTGTTTTAAGGGTATATTGTATTTTAGCGCAAACTGAATTTAACTTAGTGGTGAAAAGAGGTAACCATTTACGTTGTTCTCCTCAAATGCTCTACATAAAATGTCTGTAATGTTCAGCGAATCTACTCATGTGGTTCAGGTGCACACCATTGTCATCATCATCGGGTGCCTGATTCGTTCAGGGTGTCAGATTGATCATTATTTTTATTAAAATTCTATTAAGTGTATTAACAATTGTTTTGATTGAATTATTGTAACACCTCCAGACAAATATGAGTCATCTTTGACTGGCTGACCCTAAAAGCTAATTGCGTCGAAATTTTACCTAATCTCCAGATTACTTAACTGGATAAAGCAGCACTCACTACCGAGGTAAACGGTGGACAGTGCTGTTTGGCCATTTTGTTCTGTTCATAACAATTTTGACCAGAATAAGCGGCTCACAGGATAAACCACTAACCTAAATAAGTGGTGACCACTGTACAGGTGAATTGCCGGTGTCTAGACTAAGTTGATTATATTAAACAAGGGGGGGAGGGGGTCATAACTTTTTCAATGCTGCAATCCATCCTATCCTTTAAAAGCATTCATTAACAAAAGTGAACTAAAAGTTGAAATTTCGTCTTGACTTAAGACGATTTCATTTTCCATCCTCAATGAATATATGTTAAAAGCGACAGCTCCTTTTTCCAACTGAATGGAATATACATTATTTCCATAAATGCGATTAATTGTGTTTATTTTACTTAACTAGTTCTAGACTTGTAAATGCACTCCATTATGTTTGATTTACTTAATAAACATTCAGTACTTGTATAAAATTCTATTTTCTAGTTAAGTATTGTTTTATTGTTATTGGACATCAGAACTTTGGATATAGTGAACGAACTCCAGAACAAGTGAGATAACGGCTCTTCGCCTTAAATCTCCAAAATCTCGCCCTCCCTGCAGGGGTGACTTCAAATCAAATCAAATTAGTGAACAAAATTTGCTGCTCCCCAGAGGCTCACTATAACCAAAGACATAATCATACGGTAGGTAACCTATAGTGTCATAGAGTATAAAAATGAAATTTTTTTTTTATTTAGGAGTTTGCTGAGCAGGACAGTTCCAATGTCTGTGTGTTACCCATAAGTTTTCACACATGTTACAAATTTTATAAAATTAATAATTAAATATAAAATGTTGCAGATAATTATATTTATTGTGTATATGTTCATTTTATAAAAGGATGTAAAGCAAGATAATATTGATACTTGATTTTTCAATGCTGAGTTATGAAAAAGGAGTTAAAGAAAAGCAGTTTACAGATGTCGCACACATAACGGTGGAATCGTCCAGCAAATTTATCAAATATATTTTTTAATGTATCTGATTTAACTTTTTCGTTTTTTCAGGAAATGTATCAATTTACTTGCAGAGAGAAGTCCTGTGTATCTGTATTGCCTTACTTATGAATGTTTAGAAAAGATAATTTGTAATGTATATACTACTTTTCTAAAATAAAATATTTTATGGCATATATAATTTGTTGAAAACTTTTACTAAGAAATTTTTTTTTCATCTTTTTGAGCATGTATCTGTATGTGTATGAGTGAACACGATAGCTCCTAAATGGTGCATTCGATTGAGCTCAAATTTGGTATGCATATTATAGACCATCGCCATGCAAACGTTATTGATTTTGGTGTATATATGACTTAAAATTTTTTACGCGGCTACAAAAAAAAATTTATGGCCTATGGATAGAAATTCTTCATTTCTATCTATAGGCCTAAGTGTGTTAGTGTCTGAAGTGTGCTGGTGTCTAAGTGTGCTAGTGTCTGAATGATGCATTCAATTGAGTGTTAATTGGTTATGTATGTTATAGGTTTCGATCACATGACCTGCATAGATTTTGATGTGCATAAAGATGATAATTTGTTCATGGGCAGTGATCCATCTAGGATTTTTTCAGATGAGTAAAAATACTCCTTAACCTTTTTAGAAGTATTTTCTATTCCAAACAAGTAATTAAAACAACGAACATGCTAAATTTTCAAATACATAATTAAATAGCATTTGACACATAAATAATAACTGATTTTATATCTAGGTACATAAATGTCAGTTCAACAAAAACTAGTACAAAAATTGATTTTTTAAATTTAAAATCAGCAAATCATAATTATTTATCAAAATATACCTAATTTTATATGGAAAAACAATGCGTAAAAACACACATTCCGAAATTTCTAAGGTGTGAAATATTCACATCTAGAGGTGTTGTTGCGATCACTGTTCACGGGGTTGCAAAAAAAAAAAAAAAATCTCATACATAACGGCCTACAGATGCAAATCATTTATAGTGCGCTAGTGCCTAAATGGTGCATTTTAATAAAAGTTCATAGGTCACAGTCACACAACCTGTATAGATTTTGATGTGGGTAGAGCACAGATGTTTTGTACAGTGCTACGAAATATTCTTATACATTATGGCACAAATTCTTAAAAGTGTAGTAGCATCTAAAGAGTGCTCAATTAGGTATGCATATTATTGGTCACTGTCTTGCACACTGTATAGATTTTAGTATGCGGAGAGCTTGCAGATTTTTTTTTTTTTTTTTTTTTTTTTTTTTTTTTTTTTTTATAGGGCTACAAAAAATTATTCTTATACATTGCAGCCTATACACTCAAATTATTTGAAGTACACTAGTGTCTGAATACTACATTTGATTGAGCTGATTATATTTATTTAAATGCTTGGTAAGGATCAAGAGTTCGCAAAGTCAGTGGAGTTATTCCAGTTTTTTTCTTAAGTATAAAATGAACTGCTGAAAGTAAGCTAATAATATTTTTTCACCCTCTCTGAAAACTGTCTCAAACAAATAAAAGGTTCTATAAAGAACCTTTTATTTTGTTTGAGATTCATAGAGAGGGAAAAGAAATCCAATGTACAATTTTTGTATGACAAATTTCAGGGAACCAAGATCAGATTTGTAATTTATTAAGATTTTTTTTTATGACTTTATGATAGTAAAAATTACTTTTTCATATTTTAAGATTTTCTTTTGCAAAAAAAGCAGTCATAAGTTAAACACTTATTTTAAAACTCATTAAAATTAATAAAATTCAATTTATTAATAGGAATATTGCATATTAATTCGCAAACCTTTGTGAAATAAAAAGAGGGGTTACTGAATATTTTCCCCGAAATATACTGAAATGTTACACATCTATTCACCTTTTATCTGGAAACCTTTGCAAAAAAAAATTGGAAAATATTTAAATATTTAAATATTTTTCCAAAATATGCAGAAACATTTATAAATACTGTACTCGCCTAGTGCAGAAACGTTCCTGCAATTTTAAAATACAAGAGCTGCCCCATATTTTAAGGTAACACTTCCGATTCTTTTTTTTTTTTTTTTTTACAGTGTAGCTAATAATTTTAGTTAACTAATTTTGTAACTTTTAAGTCTAAATGGTTTGGATTTTTCCGAGAATACCAGGCGTCACTACCTATGCTAGTAGTAAAGTGTATGTGTGGTTCCAGATAATTTTGAAAACTCTGTTGCTACACATTTGGAAAAAAAAAATGCAAAATAGCTACAATAGCATTCAAAATCAGATTTTTTAATGCACCATTTAATGCTCTATTTGTTTTATATTTATGCATTTTCATTTATTTTCAAGAGTTTTTCTAGAAGCGACTTTCATTTAATGGTTCAATTTAACAACTTATGGCAACAATTCATTCTTGTAACTGTAGTGTTTAAAATAGAATCTGAAATGAGTTATTTTTAATGTAAGAGAACAAGATTAAAAGTATTGAGTGTAGTTTTCCTTAATACAGCAAAACTTGGATAACTCGAGCATGATCAATTCAAAATTTCAACTTTGAATTATTCAAGTTTGACTATATAAATAAGAATTATTATTATTATTATTTTTGAAAGAAGATCGCTTTTGTGTCGCTTTCTAAAATGTGTAGTTTATAAATGAACCCTAGCAGAGCAGAGAAAATGCTCTCTGATGTTGGATAATTCCTCATTTGTTTTTCGCTATTATGATACCTATGCTTAAATTTTTATCCCGCAATTTAGTGCCAACTATTTATAAAACAATTATTTAGTTGCCAGATTCTAACCAAAGAAAAAAAACAGTAAATAAATAAAATAAGCGTGAACTAAAGGAAAATAAAAAGTGAAATTTTCAGCATTTGTTTTCTCCCCCCATATTTTTCTTTTGATCTGCTGCTGAGTTCAACAATGTTTCATTATACTGGAAATCGAATACTTTGTGTATTTCTAAAATGATAGGAAAAGAGTAAAATTCCCTCATTTTCTTTCTCCTTTTTATCTAAGGAGACAGACTGCAGGTTGTCAAGCTCTGCTATAGATAATTTTTTGCTTTAGAGCTCTAATGGCATGTTTATAAATGATATGTAAAAATTTTCATTACAAATACACTCATCCTCCTATCTTTTCATGGGAAAAGAATGCTTATTTCTCTTGTTGAAGTAAGTGGAGCACATGATGCGGGTGCTGCGCTAAAGGGGGTGCCAAGATCAATTATCGCTCCTTGGGAGGGGAACCCTAATTAAGGTTTGCCCCAGGTGTCGTATACAGTAGTTGCGGCTCCGGTAAGTACTCGTGTTCTTGAAACAGCTCTCAATTATTACTCACACAGAATGTTTAATTCAGACCTTTAATATTTTAATTTACTGTTGAACTGAAGAGTTATTTGTGTCTATTAAGATTATTTTAAAGTATGAGTATACTTATACCTCTAGGTACAGATTTTGAACACAAAAAGTTCAGATTCAGTGATTAAAAAAAGAAAAATCAATTTTTATTCTTGTCAGAAATATTTCTAATTTTGTTTATCAGTAGTTTAATATACACAAAAAGTTAAGTAAATGAACTAAGCACTTTTACATGTCATCATAAGGCCACCAACAGTTATGCTGGTAACGTTACTTATTTATAAAATATGGCTACTTTTACAGAAAGATTTTACATTCTGGGAACATTTTTCTGCCAGTTTTTCTCTTAATTTACAGAAATAGTATTTTTAGTTATTTCCTATATTACTATTATATTTCTTCAAATGTTTAAATGTTTTTATACATATATTTAAAAATTTTAATACATTTACAAAAATATAATAGTAATAATAAAATAAATAATACCAGACTACTTACTGCTATTATATTTATTTTATGTATTACTATTATATTTTTGTAAATTTATTAATTTTTTTAAGTATCTGTATAAAAAAAATTTAAATATTTGGAGAAATATGATAGTAATATATGAAATAACTAAAAATACTATTTCTGTAAATTAACAGAAAAACTGCAGCAAAATGTTGCCAGAATGTAACATCTTTCTGTGTACAGAAAGTTTCTGTATACAGAAGAATTACTGGCAGCAAAAAGTTGCCAGAAAATTTCTGTATACAGGAATTTTCTGTATACAGAAGAATTACTGGCAGCAAAAAGTTGCCAGAAAATTTCTGTATACAGAAATTTTCTGTCGACAGTAATAAATGTTATTCAACAGAATGATTCTGTAACCCTTACAGATAGTTTCTGTATACAGAAATCAACTGTAAAACGCTGCTTGGAAACGACTTTTATATGTATACGGAAAATTTCTGTAGGGAACAGAATTTTTCTGTCATATAACATACAGCTCCTGGCAACAGAAAATTTCTGCCTACAGAATATTTCTGGCAACTTTTTGCTGCCAGACTTTTTCTGTTGATTTACAGGAATATTTTTTGCAGTGCACTTTTTAATGAAATAGATTAATATTTGTAAAATACTCTTTTTAAACAATGACTTCTCATACTGCGTAATGTATTGGAATTCTACTGGGAGGTGAAAGAACAATAAATTCTCCATACAGTGGCGTAGCAAAGGGGGATAGGGGGGTCAGAATCCACCCATGAGGAATTTTTTAAAGATGTATGAGAGTTGTAGTAGTCATAACCCCCTCTATGAAACATTTCTGGCTATGCCACTGGCTCCATACACTATTTTCAATAAGGTACATGGTAGAGTACATAGGAATAGCATATATAGGGTGTCCCATAATGATTGCGACAAACTTTAATGGGAGGTAGGGTACATAATAAAGAATCTGAATCACACAGCGATGTGGGTTCAAAATGCCGTTTTTACTTACCTGTTAAAAGTCACTTTGGGGAAAAGTGTTGAAGTGTTCGTTTAATTTCTTAACCTAATTTCATAAACAATGGGCTTTTCTCTTAAAATTTCATACATGAAATGAAATATAATTTTTAAACTACCAATTTTAGTTACGCGTTTTCTCTGAAAGATGCATTAATTTTTGACGAACAATGGTCGGAAAGTTCACTAATTTTTCAGCACTTGCTCCAAAGTAATTTTTAACAGCAACATGAAGACGACGATTCCAACCCCATATCACTGTGCGATTCTGAATTCTTATTATAGGTACGCTAAAAAGTGTTTTGTTGAATTTAACAAAATGTCTTTAGTTAACCCATTTATGCCTAATGTCCCTTTTTTGGGACGGCATTTTTGCTATTAGTCGAAAACGTTATTTATTTTTCCTAGCCTTTATTCATGAGTATTGAGCCTCAACTCTACAAAATATTTTAACATGACCAAGAGGATGTTGATATTTCGATTTTTATGCATAATGATTTTAAAAGAAATCATCCCTTGTTCAAGAAGTTGACGTCAGAAATTTATCTATTATTTCTGTTATCAGTAAAAATCAAAGAAAGTCGCAAAAATATCCAGGCACAAAACGGTTTAAACGGTTTAGTAGTTTCATTCTGTTGATTGAGCAAAAGTTTGTTTGATTCAACCAAATTTATTTGACAATATGACTGTTCGCCGACAAAACTTTTTTTGTCATACTCGAAGAACTAATAGCATTCGAAATCGTTGAACAGTCAAGTCACGCATGCATCAAGGATATGCGCAGGAGCGCAGTACGATATAAGCAAGGAGAGGAAAAGAGAACGCAGAACATCCATGGATCTCGAAATATTTACGTTATGTTGCAGAGATCGAAAAAAGTTGTAAAATTTTAGGAGCCAACAAAAATATTTAGAAGCCACATATATATTGAATTATATTAACAAGGAAAAAAAGCTTGTCGCCAAGGGATAATATTTGGTCGACCGGGCTACCGGGTTCTTCCAAACTCTAATGTCTGCCAATGCATTTAAGTATGCATTTTTATTTTTTACTTTTTTTGAGTTAATTGAACTTTCAAAGGTAAGTATAATTACTTTATATATTCATTAAAATTTACAATTTTAATTTAGTGTTTCATAAAGATTAGCTTATATATATAAAGCAACTTTTAACATTTCTTGACATTTAGGCAAATTTGTTAAAACAACTTTCAACGTACGTGGCTTGATAAAATATTTCTGTATTCATATTGAAACCCTTTTAATGACTGTTTAGGATTTGGAAAGCTAAACGGAAACAAGTAATCTCTCTATTATAAAAAAAAAGTAAAGGCCGCTGGCGCTGTCAAAGCTTGTTGGCATATCTCCTCCTAAACCGTGGGGATTCAAGTTTCGACTAAGGTGCCCACAGATTCGAAAAATTCCGAGGAACCTGATAAGCTGACTTAAATTTCGAAAATCGAATTATTTTAGAAGATATTAATAAAAAACTGAAAAAATAAACCAGAATGGTTGCCAGATTTGGCATAAAATCATTCATTCCTTTGCAACAAAGCGTTTCCAAGTATGTAGTATCGCGTTAAATTGTCAAACATGAATTAGAAATACACCCATTTTACGCCAAAATAAAAACTATATGAAATAAGTAACTCAAAATGTGTTACACAAAGTTGACAATTTTCAAATAGTAAGTTCGCTTAGACAACACGAGTTTAGAATTAGCGATTATTCGTTTTTCCAAAACAGAATAACTAATATCTTGAAAATGAAAAATAATTAAAATGCAGATTATTTTAATGCCGGTTCGGTCCAGCTGGATTATTTGCTACCAGTAGAAATATTTGGCGGCGTTAACTATGCCATTATAGCAGTTATAGAACACTTTGGATATTTGCTAGCGCGACGAGATGGTATAATTCGTGGTGCTAAGTACGCCAATCTGCAAACGATTATGTAAATGAAAATACGAATAACGGTTTTCCGGTAACCTTGAATGAGCAGTAATTATAGGTTGTGAGCATATGTAAATCGCCAAATAATGAAAAGTCGCCATTGGTGGCAAGCTATCCTATCTGTTCCGTAGCTTTTATTAACTTTACATGTACGCAAGTCGTCAAATAATGAAAAATCGCCATGGGTGGCAAATTCGCATGGTGTCCAATAGGTTTTACATTATTAAAAATACAACCGAAACAGATGTTCTGATTTTATTACGCTTTAGCTCCTAATTAATATAACTTTTGAATGGCAACATTAAATATCATTGTGTTTCTGAGGAGTGCAAATAATTTTTCCAGCGATTATAAGCGGAGTCCGCACTCCAGGTGGAGTATAGCTCAGGACTCGTACAACACGGATTCGAACAACAAAATATCTACCGTTTTATGGACGGGGTCTACTGTACTGTGAAGTTTAAATTTTTATGTACCATTGAACATGCAAGAACCAAGCAATGTGTAGCTCAATAACATTCTATCTGATCGAATGTTCAGGTTTTGTCTGTTGAAATTGTGTCTTTTTTACAAATAAGCCTTATTAGGGGCCGAATGCCTCATACGAAAAGCGAGCGTAGCGAGTCTGGGGGCCTTGGCCCCGAGTATTGAAAAGTAAAATTATGAACGCATTTCTCCAAGTTAAGAGCGAGCGACATTTTGTGGTGGAAATAAAAATGCCATGGATTGTTCATTGAAAAGTAAAATTATGAACGCATTCACTACATCAGTATAGCATAGTGTTCCGCTTAAAACTGTTTGGGAAACCCTTCTCCACATGATACTAGAATAAAAGGAACTTCGGTGGGGGGGGGGGGGGGGGTGGAGGTAAAATTAGGCTCCGTTTTCCTTACCGAATATAGATCTTGTTTGAAAAATTTTAAAAGGGGGGATTCTAACTGAAATCCCCCCCCCCGTGGTGGTTACACCACAGTCTCCATTAGTCGCATTTTACGACTCACAGGAGAGTGGAAGGGATATTCTACATTCCGTCCCTTCACGGGGAAACCTGCAATTGAAATGACCAGATTAATTACTGAATGGACTATCCAATCAATCCCAACTGCGAGCATGCCTAGCCGTCAGCATGGCCTAGCACTAACCCCCACTCCGGCTCAGTCTAGGTCATTGAGTCCAGGATGACGAATGCATGCCGGCTTCTCGCCCCAAACTGAACCCTCATTGCGTTCATTTCGTTCACCCTGATCTTCCGGGGGAATGTCGACACCGTGTAACTGCAGTGACGAGTCCTCCCCACTGACCAGAAACAGAGCTAGACTAGGTTGTCATGCCTTCGACCGGATACCGCAGAAGACTGATATACTTGACCGGGGCTTGAACCCGGAACGTCCATTCAGCTTGCGGGACGCAAGGGTGTGCCCTAAACAAGGCAGCACCCTTGGCCCGTATATGTATACCCGATGCACCCATATAAGGTTTCAATTGTTGCAGACGATGCTTGTCAACAATACAATATGCAACACTTTCTATCAAAGAGTGTGCGGCATAGATGATTTAAATTTTATTTCGTGTTTGTAGTGAAATCTGTGGAAGTTTATATCGTACTGCCGAGGATGAAGAAGTTTCAGGCTGGGATAGAAATACAGAAGGAAATTTTCTCTCTCTAATTTTGAAAATCGTAATTCCTCTTCGTGTTAATTTTTCCTACAGGAAAACAGAAAGCGGCACTTTTTCTTGCTGCTGCATATTGTTACGAATTTTCGGGGCAACCCACTGTTCTGGAGCTTAGAATAGTTCAAAATTCGTATTCTACGCTTCAAATAGATAAATTTTGCTTTTTGTTGCATCAAAATCGGCCAACTGGAACCGGAGATACGGAGGTTTTGGTTTGTTGTATATTTTTCTATGGGGTTTCTAAAAATCTCAAGAAATATTGGTCCTAGGGCCTCGTTCTGTTCACTTTTGGGGACTGATTTTTGGCGCCAAATTTGGCGATATTTCACAAAAAGTCGCCAAGTTTGGCTACATTTTGGTCATTTTGCGCGTTTGTCCCAATGGGGTCTGGACGTTGGTTTTCCTGTATTAAAAACGCATAGTAACCTAACATTTCTCTTCTATGACGTAATCAATATTCTCGCTTTATGTAGAATCTTCATTTAATAGACTTTTCTGGGGGTTGTTCCCAGCTTCTGCCTCCTCTATATATACCGGCGCGTTTCAGAAATCCCAGTTTAGTGTAAGCTAGCACCCGCAGAGTGTTGATCAAGCTGTGAGTGAATACGCTTGTATTGTGAATTGAAGCTGTGCGTTGGCTTGCTTTTCTAAGTGGTTTTTAAAGTGGTGCGTGCAAATTCTTCATTGCTGTGTCTTAAGGGATTGTGTACGATATCCCTTGAATTTTTTCACTGAATTTTTGCCTGTGAAAGTGACTTATTTTGTGTGAGAAATACAGCATTTGTGAGAGCTTCAAATCTAAGCGGACTCTTAAAAGCACATTACTGTTTAATTGTGCTTGTGAATTTTGTACAGCTGATTGTTCTACAAAGTTCTAGAAGCAATAAAGTTGTATTCCATGCTGACCAGTGGACTTTTTACTAGAAATTTCTACGCCAACTTGTTTTAGAACGACGAACCCGGAAACAGCCAGTGTTTTCCTGCAACAATATTTTTCGGGAAAAGTTATTTGCCACCAATGAAAAACTTTCATTCTCTGGTGATGACTTTACACATGCGCGTAAACGAAAATCATTTCCCACTCTGAATTAAATGAAAACAAATTGCCGTATCTACTGTTTTATATAATCCATGCACAATTAGCGACTTAGTACCGCGATATATATAATCTCGCACTGCTGTCAAATAGCCAACTGCTACATTTTTTCATATAAGTAAAAACAAAGGATCTTCCATTCTGTTTCCTGTTGCAGGACAAGAACATATGACGTCATTTCTTCTTGCAAGTTCTTTTTTTTCTGAAATTTGTAAGTGAGATACTCATTTAACCAATCATACACTATCTATCACCATGTATAATATTTGAGCCTAGATGAAACAATTGTCTTGAAGATTATGACTCGTATTTCCTTGTATACAAGTAATGCAATAAAGCTTCTGAACTAGCAGTTGTTAAAAATGTTCCTTTTAATCCTCTCTCTTCCATGTCACAAGGCAGGCTGAAAACGATTCTCACACGTTTGTTGCACGAAGATTCAGTAAAACACATTTCTCCAAGTTAAGAGCGAGTGACATTTTGTGGTGGAAATAAAAATGCCATGGATTGTTCATTGAAAAGTAAAATTATGAACGCATTCACTACATCAGTATAGCATAGTGTTCCGCTTAAAACTGTTTGGGAAACCCTTCTCCACATGATACTAGAATAAAAGGAACTTCGGTGGGGGTGGGGGGGGAGGTAAAATTAGGCTCCGTTTTCCTTACCGAATATAGATCTTGTTTGAAAATTTTTAAAGGGGGGATTCTGACTTTAATCCCCCCCCCCTGTCATGGTTACACCACAGTCTCCATTTGTCGCCTTTTACGACTCACAGGAGTGTGGAAGGGATATTCTACATTCCGTCCCTTCACGGGGAAACCTGCAATTGAAATGACCATATTAATTACTGAATGGACTATCAAATCAATCCCAACTGCGAGCATGCCTAGCCGTCAGCATGGCCTAGCACTAACCCCCACTCCGGTTCAGTCTAGGTCATTGAGTCCAGGATGACGAATGCATGCCGGCTTCTCGCCCCAAACTGAACCATCATTGCGTTAATTTCGTTCACCCTGATCATCCGGGGGAATGTCGACACCGTATAACTGCAGTGACGAGTCCTCCCCACTGACCAGAGCCCCATTGAACAGAAACAGAGCTAGACTAGGGGTTCATGCCTTCGACCGGATGCCGCAGAAGACTGATATACTTGTCCGGGGCTTGAACCCGGAACGTCCATTCAGCTTGCGGGACGCAAGGGTGTGCCCTAAACAAGGCAGCACCCTTGGCCCGTATATGTATGGCTGATTCACCCATATAAGGTTTCTATTGTTGCAGACGATGCTTGTCAACAATACAAAATGCAACAATTTCTTTCAAAGAGTGTGCGGAACAGATGATTTAAATTGTATTTCGTGTTTGTAGTGAAATCTGTGTAACTTTATATCGTACTGCCGAGGATGAAGAAGTTTCAGGCTGGGATACGAGTACAGAAGGAAATTTCCTCTCTCTAATTTTGAAAATTGTAATTCCTGCTAGTGTTAATTTCTCCTATAGGAAAACAGAAAGCGGCACTTTTTCTTGCTGCTGCATATTGTTACGAATTTTCAGGGCAACCCACTGTTCTGGAGCTTAGAATAGTTCAAAATTCGTATTCTACGCTTCAAATAGATAAATTTTGCTTTTTGTTGCATCAAAATCGGCCAACTAGAACCGGAGATACGGAGGTTTTGGTTTCTCGTATATTTTTCTATGGGGTTTCTAAAAATCTCAAGAAATATTGGTCCTAGGGCCTCGTTCTGTTCACTTTTGGGGACTGATTTTTGGCGCCAAATTTGGCGATATTTCACAAAAAGTCGCCAAGTTTGGCTACATTTTGGTCATTTTGCGCGTTTGTCCAATGGGGTCTGGACGTTGGTTTTCCTGTATTAAAAACGCATAGTAACCTAACATTTCTCTTCTATGACGTAATCAATATTCTCGCTTTATGTAGAATCTTCATTTAATAGACTTTTCTGGGGGTTGTTCCCAGCTTCTGCCTCCTCTATATATACCGGCGCGTTTCAGAAATCCCAGTTTAGTGTAAGCTAGCACCCGCAGAGTGTTGATCAAGCTGTGAGTGAATACGCTTGTATTGTGAATTGAAGCTGTGCGTTGGCTTGCTTTTCTAAGTGGTTTTTAAAGTGGTGCGTGCAAATTCTTCATTGCTGTGTCTTAAGGGATTGTGTACGATATCCCTTGAATTTTTTCACTGAATTTTTGCCTGTGAAAGTGACTTATTTTGTGTGAGAAATACAGCATTTGTGAGAGCTTCAAATCTAAGCGGACTCTTAAAAGCACATGACTGTTTAATTGTGCTTGTGAATTTTGTACAGCTCATTGTTCTACGAAGTTCTAGAAGCAATAAAGTTGTATTCCATGCTGATCAGTGGACTTTTTACTAGAAATTTCTACGCCAACTTGTTTTAGAACGACGAACCCGGAAACAGCCAGTGTTTTTCTGCAACAATATTTTTCAGGAAAAGTTATTTGCCACCGATGAAAAACTTTCATTCTCTGGTGATGACTTTACACATGCGCGTAAACGAAAATCATTTCCCACTCTGAATTAAATGAAAACAAATTGCCGTATCTACTGTTTTATATAATCCATGCACAATTAGCGACTTAGTACCGCGATATATATAATCTCGCACTGCTGTCAAATAGCCAACTGCTACATTTTTTCATATAAGTAAAAACAAAGGATCTTCCATTCTGTTTCCTGTTGCAGGACAAGAACATATGACGTCATTTCTTCTTGCAAGTTCTTTTTTTTTCTGAAATTTGTAAGTGAGATACTCATTTAACCAATCATACACTATCTATCACCATGTATAACATTTGAGCCTAGATGAAACAATTGTCTTGAAGATTATGACTCGTATTCCCTTGTATACAAGTAATGCAATAAAGCTTCTGAACTAGCAGTTGTTAAAAATGTTCCTTTTAATCCTCTCTCTTCCATGTCACAAGGCAGGCTGAAAACGATTCTCACACGTTTGTTGCACGAAGATTCAGTAAAACACATTTCTCCAAGTTAAGAGCGAGCGACATTTTGTGGTGGAAATAAAAATGCCATGGATTGTTCATTGAAAAGTAAAATTATGAACGCATTCACTACATCAGTATAGCATAGTGTTCCGCTTAAAACTGTTTGGGAAACCCTTCTCGACATGATACTAGAATAAAAGGAACTTCGGTGGGGGTGGGGGGAGGTAAAATTCGGCTCCGTTTTCCTTACCGAATATAGATCTTGTTTGAAAATTTTTAAAGGGGGGATTCTGACTTTAATCCCCCCCCCCTGTGATGGTTACACCACAGTCTCCATTTGTCGACTTTTACGACTCACAGGAGTGTGGAAGGGATATTCTACATTCCGTCCCTTCACGGGGAAACCTGCAATTGAAATGACCATATTAATTACTGAATGGACTATCAAATCAATCCCAACTGCGAGCATGCCTAGCCGTCAGCATGGCCTAGCACTAACCCCCACTCCGGTTCAGTCTAGGTCATTGAGTCCAGGATGACGAATGCATGCCGGCTTCTCGCCCCAAACTGAACCATCATTGCGTTAATTTCGTTCACCCTGATCATCCGGGGGAATGTCGACACCGTATAACTGCAGTGACGAGTCCTCCCCACTGACCAGAGCCCCATTGAACAGAAACAGAGCTAGACTAGGGGTTCATGCCTTCGACCGGATGCCGCAGAAGACTGATATACTTGTCCGGGGCTTGAACCCGGAACGTCCATTCAGCTTGCGGGACGCAAGGGTGTGCCCTAAACAAGGCAGCACCCTTGGCCCGTATATGTATGGCTGATTCACCCATATAAGGTTTCTATTGTTGCAGACGATGCTTGTCAACAATACAAAATGCAACAATTTCTTTCAAAGAGTGTGCGGAACAGATGATTTAAATTGTATTTCGTGTTTGTAGTGAAATCTGTGTAACTTTATATCGTACTGCCGAGGATGAAGAAGTTTCAGGCTGGGATACGAGTGCAGAAGGAAATTTCCTCAATCTCTAATTTTGAAAATTGTAATTCCTGTTAGTGTTAATTTCTCCTATAGGAAAACAGAAAGCGGCACTTTTTCTTGCTGCTGCATATTGTTACGAATTTTCAAGGCAACCCACTGTTCTGGAGCTTAGAATAGTTCAAAATTCGTATTCTACGCTTCAAATAGATAAATTTTGCTTTTTGTTGCATCAAAATCGGCCAACTAGAACCGGAGATACGGAGGTTTTGGTTTCTCGTATATTTTTTTATGGGGTTTCTAAAAATCTCAAGAAATATTGGTCCTAGGGCCTCGTTCTGTTCACTTTTGGGGACTGATTTTTGGCGCCAAATTTGGCGATATTTCACAAAAAGTCGCCAAGTTTGGCTACATTTTGGTCATTTTGCGCGTTTGTCCAATGGGGTCTGGACGTTGGTTTTCCTGTATTAAAAACGCATAGTAACCTAACATTTCTCTTCTATGACGTAATCAATATTCTCGCTTTATGTAGAATCTTCATGAAATAGACTTTTCTGGGGGTTGTCCGCAGCTTCTGCCTCCTCAATATATACCGGCGCGTTTCAGAAATCCCAGTTCAGTGTAAGCTAGCACCCGCAGAGTGTTGATCAAGCTGTGAGTGCATACGCTTGCATTGTGAATTGAAGCTGTGCGTTGGCTTGCTTTTCTAAGTGGTTTTAAAAGTGGTGCGTGCAAATTCTTCATTGCTGTGTCTTAAGGGATTGTGCACGATATCCCTTGAATTTTTTCACTGAATTTTTGCCTGTGAAAGTGACTTATTTTGTGTGAGAAATACAGCATTTGTGAGAGCTTCAAATCTAAGCGGACTCTTAAAAGCACATTACTGTTTAATTGTGCTTGTGAATTTTGTACAGCTGATTGTTCTACGAAGTTCTAGAAGCAATAAAGTTGTATTCCATGCTGATCAGTGGACTTTTTACTAGAAATTTCTACGCCAACTTGTTTTAGAACGACGAACCCGGAAACAGCCAGTGTTTTTCTGCAACAATATTTTTCAGGAAAAGTTATTTGCCACCAATGAAAAACTTTCATTCTCTGGTGATGACTTTACACATGCGCGTAAACGAAAATCATTTCCCACTCTGAATTAAATGAAAACAAATTGCCGTATCTACTGTTTTATATAATCCATGCACAATTAGCGACTTAGTACCGCGATATATATAATCTCGCACTGCTGTCAAATAGCCAACTGCTACATTTTTTCATTTAAGTAAAAACAAAGGATCTTCCATTCTGTTTCCTGTTGCAGGACAAGAAGATATGACGTCATTTCTTCTTGCAAGTTCTTTTTTTCTGAAATTTGTAAGTGAGATACTCATTTAACCAATCATACACTATCTATCACCATGTATAACATTTGAGCCTAGATGAAACAATTGTCTTGAAGATTATGACTCGTATTTCCTTGTATACAAGTAATGCAATAAAGCTTCTGAACTAGCAGTTGTTAAAAATGTTCCTTTTAATCCTCTCTCTTCCATGTCACAAGGCAGGCTGAAAACGATTCTCACACGTTTGTTGCACGAAGATTCAGTAAAACACATTTCTCCAAGTTAAGAGCGAGCGACATTTTGTGGTGGAAATAAAAATGCCATGGATTGTTCATTGAAAAGTAAAATTATGAACGCATTCACTACATCAGTATAGCATAGTGTTCCGCTTAAAACTGTTTGGGAAACCCTTCTCGACATGATACTAGAATAAAAGGAACTTCGGTGGGGGTGGGGGGGAGGTAAAATTCGGCTCCGTTTTCCTTACCGAATATAGATCTTGTTTGAAAATTTTTAAAGGGGGGATTCTGACTTTAATCCCCCCCCCTGTGATGGTTACACCACAGTCTCCATTTGTCGACTTTTACGACTCACAGGAGTGTGGAAGGGATATTCTACATTCCGTCCCTTCACGGGGAAACCTGCAATTGAAATGACCATATTAATTACTGAATGGACTATCAAATCAATCCCAACTGCGAGCATGCCTAGCCGTCAGCATGGCCTAGCACTAACCCCCACTCCGGTTCAGTCTAGGTCATTGAGTCCAGGATGACGAATGCATGCCGGCTTCTCGCCCCAAACTGAACCATCATTGCGTTAATTTCGTTCACCCTGATCATCCGGGGGAATGTCGACACCGTATAACTGCAGTGACGAGTCCTCCCCACTGACCAGAGCCCCATTGAACAGAAACAGAGCTAGACTAGGGGTTCATGCCTTCGACCGGATGCCGCAGAAGACTGATATACTTGTCCGGGGCTTGAACCCGGAACGTCCATTCAGCTTGCGGGACGCAAGGGTGTGCCCTAAACAAGGCAGCACCCTTGGCCCGTATATGTATGGCTGATTCACCCATATAAGGTTTCTATTGTTGCAGACGATGCTTGTCAACAATACAAAATGCAACAATTTCTTTCAAAGAGTGTGCGGAACAGATGATTTAAATTGTATTTCGTGTTTGTAGTGAAATCTGTGTAACTTTATATCGTACTGCCGAGGATGAAGAAGTTTCAGGCTGGGATACGAGTGCAGAAGGAAATTTCCTCAATCTCTAATTTTGAAAATTGTAATTCCTGTTAGTGTTAATTTCTCCTATAGGAAAACAGAAAGCGGCACTTTTTCTTGCTGCTGCATATTGTTACGAATTTTCAAGGCAACCCACTGTTCTGGAGCTTAGAATAGTTCAAAATTCGTATTCTACGCTTCAAATAGATAAATTTTGCTTTTTGTTGCATCAAAATCGTCCAACTAGAACCGGAGATACGGAGGTTTTGGTTTCTCGTATATTTTTTTATGGGGTTTCTAAAAATCTCAAGAAATATTGGTCCTAGGGCCTCGTTCTGTTCACTTTTGGGGACTGATTTTTGGCGCCAAATTTGGCGATATTTCACAAAAAGTCGCCAAGTTTGGCTACATTTTGGTCATTTTGCGCGTTTGTCCAATGGGGTCTGGACGTTGGTTTTCCTGTATTAAAAACGCATAGTAACCTAACATTTCTCTTCTATGACGTAATCAATATTCTCGCTTTATGTAGAATCTTCATGAAATAGACTTTTCTGGGGGTTGTCCGCAGCTTCTGCCTCCTCAATATATACCGGCGCGTTTCAGAAATCCCAGTTCAGTGTAAGCTAGCACCCGCAGAGTGTTGATCAAGCTGTGAGTGCATACGCTTGCATTGTGAATTGAAGCTGTGCGTTGGCTTGCTTTTCTAAGTGGTTTTAAAAGTGGTGCGTGCAAATTCTTCATTGCTGTGTCTTAAGGGATTGTGCACGATATCCCTTGAATTTTTTCACTGAATTTTTGCCTGTGAAAGTGACTTATTTTGTGTGAGAAATACAGCATTTGTGAGAGCTTCAAATCTAAGCGGACTCTTAAAAGCACATTACTGTTTAATTGTGCTTGTGAATTTTGTACAGCTGATTGTTCTACGAAGTTCTAGAAGCAATAAAGTTGTATTCCATGCTGACCAGTGGACTTTTTACTAGAAATTTCTACGCCAACTTGTTTTAGAACGACGAACCCGGAAACAGCCAGTGTTTTTCTGCAACAATATTTTTCAGGAAAAGTTATTTGCCACCAATGAAAAACTTTCATTCTCTGGTGATGACTTTACACATGCGCGTAAACGAAAATCATTTCCCACTCTGAATTAAATGAAAACAAATTGCCGTATCTACTGTTTTATATAATCCATGCACAATTAGCGACTTAGTACCGCGATATATATAATCTCGCACTGCTGTCAAATAGCCAACTGCTACATTTTTTCATATAAGTAAAAACAAAGGATCTTCCATTCTGTTTCCTGTTGCAGGACAAGAACATATGACGTCATTTCTTCTTGCAAGTTCTTTTTTTTCTGAAATTTGTAAGTGAGATACTCATTTAACCAATCATACACTATCTATCACCATGTATAACATTTGAGCCTAGATGAAACAATTGTCTTGAAGATTATGACTCGTATTCCCTTGTATACAAGTAATGCAATAAAGCTTCTGAACTAGCAGTTGTTAAAAATGTTCCTTTTAATCCTCTCTCTTCCATGTCACAAGGCAGGCTGAAAACGATTCTCACACGTTTGTTGCACGAAGATTCAGTAAAACACATTTCTCCAAGTTAAGAGCGAGCGACATTTTGTGGTGGAAATAAAAATGCCATGGATTGTTCATTGAAAAGTAAAATTATGAACGCATTCACTACATCAGTATAGCATAGTGTTCCGCTTAAAACTGTTTGGGAAACCCTTCTCCACATGATACTAGAATAAAAGGAACTTCGGTGGGGGGGGAGGTAAAATTAGGCTCCGTTTTCCTTACCGAATATAGATCTTGTTTGAAAATTTTTAAAGGGGGGATTCTGACTTTAATCCCCCCCCCTGTGATGGTTACACCACAGTCTCCATTTGTCGCCTTTTACGACTCACAGGAGTGTGGAAGGGATATTCTACATTCCGTCCCTTCACGGGGAAACCTGCAATTGAAATGACCATATTAATTACTGAATGGACTATCAAATCAATCCCAACTGCGAGCATGCCTAGCCGTCAGCATGGCCTAGCACTAACCCCCACTCCGGTTCAGTCTAGGTCATTGAGTCCAGGATGACGAATGCATGCCGGCTTCTCGCCCCAAACTGAACCATCATTGCGTTAATTTCGTTCACCCTGATCATCCGGGGGAATGTCGACACCGTATAACTGCAGTGACGAGTCCTCCCCACTGACCAGAGCCCCATTGAACAGAAACAGAGCTAGACTAGGGGTTCATGCCTTCGACCGGATGCCGCAGAAGACTGATATACTTGTCCGGGGCTTGAACCCGGAACGTCCATTCAGCTTGCGGGACGCAAGGGTGTGCCCTAAACAAGGCAGCACCCTTGGCCCGTATATGTATGGCTGATTCACCCATATAAGGTTTCTATTGTTGCAGACGATGCTTGTCAACAATACAAAATGCAACAATTTCTTTCAAAGAGTGTGCGGAACAGATGATTTAAATTTTATTTCGTGTTTGTAGTGAAATCTGTGGAACTTTATATCGTACTGCCGAGGATGAAGAAGTTTCAGGCTGGGATACGAGTACAGAAGGAAATTTCCTCTCTCTAATTTTGAAATTTGTAATTCCTGTTAGTGTTAATTTCTCCTATAGGAAAACAGAAAGCGGCACTTTTTCTTGCTGCTGCATATTGTTACGAATTTTCGGGGCAACCCACTGTTCTGGAGCTTAGAATAGTTCAAAATTCGTATTCTACGCTTCAAATAGATAAATTTTGCTTTTTGTTGCATCAAAATCGGCCAACTAGAACCGGAGATACGGAGGTTTTGGTTTCTCGTATATTTTTCTATGGGGTTTCTAAAAATCTCAAGAAATATTGGTCCTAGGGCCTCGTTCTGTTCACTTTTGGGGACTGATTTTTGGCGCCAAATTTGGCGATATTTCACAAAAAGTCGCCAAGTTTGGCTACATTTTGGTCATTTTGCGCGTTTGTCCCAATGGGGTCTGGACGTTGGTTTTCCTGTATTAAAAACGCATAGTAACCTAACATTTCTCTTCTATGACGTAATCAATATTCTCGCTTTATGTGGAATCTTCATGAAATAGACTTTTCTGGGGGTTGTCCGCAGCTTCTGCCTCCTCTATATATACCGGCGCGTTTCAGAAATCCCAGTTCAGTGTAAGCTAGCATCCGCAGAGTGTTGATCAAGCTGTGAGTGAATACGCTTGCATTGTGAATTGAAGCTGTGCGTTGGCTTGCTTTTCTAAGTTGTTTTTAAAGTGGTGCGTGCATATTCTTCATTGCTGTGTCTTAAGGGATTGTGTACGATATCCCTTGAATTTTTTCACTGAATTTTTAGCTGTGAAAGTGACTTATTTTGTGTGAGAAATACAGCATTTGTGAGAGCTTCAAATCTAAGCGGACTCTTAAAAGCACATTACTAGGGATGGACGCGAGACGCGAGAATTCTCGCATAGTCTCGCGTTTTCGCATTGTCTCGCGAGACGATACGCAAGACAGAGTCTTGTCTCGCGCGAGATTTCTCGCAAGAATTCTCGCTTTTTTTTCCGTCTCGCATAAATACGATCTGAAAAGCGACAATTTGCCTGAAGCCTCTACCGTTTAACTTGCGTCTCCTTCGTTTTCAGTCCTGGTATACTATCAGCACTCTACACTACGCACAAACACGTAACATTTAAAATTAGAACAGACGAGAGATATACAAAACACACAAAGGAGAGGATAAAGAAAGAGGCGGAAGAAAAAAGAAAACAGAGAAAAGTTGAAAGAAAATAATAAGTAAATAGTAAAGGCGGTACGGTATGTTCAAATCTGAGCACTTTTAGACAGGGCCCGGGCATTAAGTTTGGGGCCCCCCTTACTATCCCCTTTTTTACGCATTAAGCCCCTTTACTGAGCCCCCCTTTTTTAAGCATTTTAACCCAGTTTTATCCGCTGTTGTACTCGAAAATTGCATTTCAGTTAACTGTAGTTTTTATACTTTAATCAAATCGTATTTATCACCCCAAAAAAATATCTCTAACTTGATTTAGTGATAGACAATTAGGTAATACCTATATTAGAGAGGAAATTCAGTTTTTTCCCCACAATTACTATTTCAGTACATATGAATTTATAATTTAGATAATCGGGATACATATGGGCCCCCTTTTCTTCAGGGGCACCGGACTACCGCCCCCCCTTGCCCCTGTGATAATCGGGTTTCGGGTATATCAGAGAGAGATTAGAAGTAGAGCAATTTGCAGTCGCATTGATGCTTAGTCTGAGGTTGAAATATGGTTGAATATCCTTGGTTGAAATATCCTTGTACCGATATTATCCTCAAACTTTCCCGCACGTTGCGGCGTGCGTAGGGGGGGGGGGCGCCCACCCTCGTAACATCTTTCTAGGGGCGGTTAAATCCCTATTGTTGGCCTATTTTAAAGAGATTAAAATGACATTTTTTATTCTTATATATTAATATCGGACGGAAAGAAATGCAAGCAATTTTTTTAAAAACTATTTTTCTTTTCGTTTATATTATCAAGTTTTCCCTTCCTTCGGCTTGCAAAACTTTTATAAATTTTTTTCCTCCCCATCATTTTATCTTGCAGTTGGGTTCCTATTCTAAAATTATCTTCGCCTGTTAGATGTCTTTTCATTTTTTTTAAAAATCCACACTGGATATACATTAGGGGGATTATGGTTTAATTTTTCTGTAAACAGGGCGACCATAACGACTGTAGTACTATCGCTAAAAATTACTGTGGAAAAGTACAAACGGATAGTCGTCAACAAATTAACTGTTCAGTAATCTTATAAATAAGAATGAAATTCTGTTTGTTTGTTTGTTTGTGGATTTGATTCGTATACAAATCCACAAAAATGAACCTATTGGCCTGAAACTTAGCACAGATATGTAAAATAATATAGAATAAATCGTAGTCCACTTTAAAACTTTGAAAGCCCACCCGTTCCCGGAATTTAAGAGATTTTTTATGCTCTTCACGCAAAAAGCTTTCCGTAATTGTAACCCCTATAGTGAAAAAAGTGTGAAATAAGGATCGTGGTTGCCATGTGTGGCGATTTTGCCGAATAAAATGTTTTAAATTCTCAAAGTAAAAATAAAAGAATAATAATGATTTTTTTTGTTAGTTTATATTCGTAAGGTTATTTTTTTTTAATTATAATATCGTGTGCATGGGAAATCAGAGCAGGAATGAAATGCTTTACACGCAAAACAATAAGAATTGAAGATTTCCGAGGCTAATATGTAAATTTTTTTAGTTTGGCGAAAAAATAAAATGGCTGAAATATGGATTTTGAGTAAGTGAGTTCTAGCGGTTTGCACAGTTTTCGGCTTGGCGCAATTTATTGAGAGCTTAAGGAAATAGATTTTGGAAACAAGTGCAAAGGTTTTATTAGAATACAGCGTTAAATTTTAAATGATCCGTGGAGAAATAATGCAGTTATTAACCCTTTAAGGCGCAGTGATCCCGCTCTGGGAACACCAAGCTCTGACGTTTTGACTGCTGCCAGTCACGAACAATAGATTCGATTTCTATAAAAATAGTTGCGGATGACATAGTTCCATGAAAATCCTTTACTTTTTAGTACGCCATTTCACGTAAAAAAATGGTCACGATTATTTTTAACAACACTGACATCTGCTGAAAAATGGAAGAACGCGAAAACAGCTGGACAGATTGCCCAATGCTGAAAAAAGGGCAGCCGTTGCCATCGCTCGACTTAACTACCAGCAAGATGGCGGACGATCGAAACGTTCATCGCGTGCCACAGATCTAGAGACCCTTTTTTTGACGCAGCTGGCTGTGCTCGCGACGAATTTTTGCGAGTCGAGCGATGGCAACGACTGCCCTTTTTTCAGCATTGGGAAAGGGTTGCGCCTCAAAGGGTTAAGGGATTTCAAGCTATCTAACTTCAGAATTCTCGCCAATTGAGTACATTGATTTAAGTTGGGGGAATTCCGCCAAATTTCAGAAAATTGAAATCTTCTCATTTAGTACATCGGAGTAACGATGAATAAAACACATTATAGTTGATAATTTTAAAAAAATCGGCTGTATTAAGGGATTCCGACTTTCAAATAAATGCGTGCTACTCTTTCGCGGTCGAACCATTTCCCATATTGATTGCTGCTAAGTCAATGCTTCGAATGATTCCCTGAAAAAACTCTTGCAAAATGGCGTATGTTGGCACTTTGGCGAGGCTTAGATTTGAAACTGGATTTTATTTGAAACTGGTATATATAATAACACTGGTTATAGATAAAAATGAATGTTGGTATGTGTTTATGAGGTTGAAAAACTCCAGCACCGTTGAGCACCGTTGCACGATGAAATTTGGTTCAAATTTGGCACGATCAAATTTGGTCAGAAGATATTACGTAATATCTTCAAGTCTTTTATGATGGAGAAGGTTTTTATGCTATCCGTTTTCCTTAACTTGCCACTTGGTGCCGCAGCACAACGTTGAATTCTATTCCGTTTAGCCGTTTGCTATGCGAATATCGTCCAACCAATTTCGATGAAATTTGGTACACGCGAATATTAGAACACGGAGAATATTTTTCACTATCCATTTTGCTGTAACTTGCCGCTAAATGGCGCTGCAAAGCATCAACTTCTATACCGTTCGACCGATCGGCATAAAATTTTTTATACTTACACATTTGAGCACGAAGAATATATTCTAACTGCGTTCCTTTTGATGTTACTCACCACTAGATGACACTGCAATGCATTATTATTTTAACTCGCCACTAGATGACGCTGCAGCAGGCCAAATTCTTGACCATTCAAACGGTCGCTATGAAAATCAGTATACATAGCTATTTGAACAATGAGAATATTTTGGCGTTATCCATTTTGCTATAACTCGCCACTTGACGGCGCTGTAGCAAATCATTACTTTAATTAACTACTAGATGGCCCTGCTTTGTATCACTTCTTGACTGTGCAAATGATCGTTATGAAAATTGGTATACATAGATAGTTGAACACGGTCGCTATGAAAATCAGTATACATAGCTATTTGAACAATGAGAATATTTTGGCGTTATCCATTTTGCTATAACTCGCCACTAGATGTCGCGTCAACACATGAACTTCAGGACTGTCCAGCCGATCGTCATGAAAATTCGTATACATCGATATCTGAATGCGAAAAATATTTTCGCCGTATCCGTTTTGCTAAAACTCGCCACTAGATTGCGCTACGCCGCATGACCTTCCGCACCGTACAAACGATTGCCTTGCAATTCGGTATGCATGATTATTGGACACAATATAACGCGATATCCACTTTGCTATGTCTGTTTATTACAATGAATAGTAATCACCACAAATCGTAATATCAAAAAGTCCATTCATTCCCGTGCGAAAAACGGGTACTTCAGCTAGTTTAAAATATAAACAAAAAATAAGACGTCTATTAACCAACTGAGATACTATAATGAAATCTAAAAATGCACACACGGTAATGTTATTGGAAATATTAGGCAAATAATTATAATTATCGTTAATATAAACTTGTTTTCATTAATATAAAAATTACACATATTTTAGAGACTTGAAATTGACGTTAAAGTAAATAGTAGAGATTTAATAAAGACTAAAAGTGTTCTGTTTATAATTTTTCAAGGGTTATCTTACAACCAACTGAACGGTAAGTAATTCTAATTTGTGTTAATATATCCTGCAGTAATTTCAACAGAGGAGATTACTTGAACATAAAAGAAAAAAAAAGAAATCTGTTTTGTCTCATGCAGATATGATTTTAGTCAAATATTCGCTACTTCTCGTATGAAGAGCGGGTGCGCAGCTATTTTAAAACAAACGGTTGTCCATTTCATGTAGTTTCTGAGGTATTTAATGCTACAACTTGAACAGTATGATGAGACTACGTATGATGTAGAAATAACACATTTTGAAAGTCGGGAGTTCTCTGCAAACCGCTAAGCTTTTCACTTTTCTGATCGCGAATGACACTGACGTAGTTTTTTGAGTCATTATTTTGCAATGATGCCAGGTTAATACTCATGACGCAAACTTTACATCAAGAGTCAAATAATTTTGCTTTTATTTTAGATTCCACATCACTGGAATTAATTGAAATTACTCATGTTAGGAAAATTTTCGTTTACTACAGTGCGAAGAACGGGCACGCAGCTAGTAAATAAAAATAAATACTATATTTTCGGTGTGACATTATATATACGGATTAAATCTCAATTTCTTTTACTTCAAATGCCGATATATGCTGATATAGTTATTAATATATCTACTAATGTGGCTATATGTAAGTAATTATTATTATTAATATTAATTTTCAATAAAATACCAATAATAAGTTAGTATAAAATGGTAACGAAATCGCAGTCCTTAATTTTGCGAGACTCGCGAGACGTCTGGCGTCTCGCGCGAGACGAGACACAGTGTTTGCGAGACGAGACGAGACGCGAGACGAGACAGAAGTTTACCACTGCGAGACGAGACGAGACAGCCCCGATTCTCGTCTCGCACGTCTCGCGTCCATCCCTACACAATACTGTTTAATTGTGCTTGTGAATTTTGTACAGCTGATTGTTCTACGAAGCTCCATAAGCAATAAAGTGGTATTCCATCCTGACCAGTGGACTTTTTACAAGAAATTTCTGCGCCAACTGGACTTTAGAACGATGAACCTGGAAACAGGCAGAGTATTTCTGCAATAATATTTTTCAGGAAAAGCTATTTGCCACCAATAGAAACTTTCATTCTCTGGTGATGACTTTACGTAATCGAAAATCATTTCCCACTCTGAATTAAATGAAAACAAATTGCCGTATCTACTGTTTTATATAATCCATGCACAATTAGCGATTTAGTTCCGCGGTATATATAATCTCGCACTGCTGTCAAATAGCTAACTGCTACATTTTTTCATATAAGTAAGAACAAAGGATCTTCCATTCTGTTTCCTGTTGCAGGACAAGAACATTTGACGTCATTTCTTCTTGCAAGTTCTTTTTTTTTCTGAAATTTGTAAGTGAGATATGCATTTAACCAATCATACACTATCTATCACCATGTATAATATTTGAGCCTAGATTAAACAATTGTCTTGAAGATTATGACTCGTATTCCCTTGTATACAAGTAATGCAATAAAGCTTCTGAACTAGCAGTTGTGAAAAATGTTCCTTTTAATCTTCTCTCTTCCACTCTCTCAATTACGTTGAGCGATTTAAGTGCTCCAAAAAAGGAAGAAAGCAATATCTATCATTTTTCACTGCAAAACGCTCCATGCAGAGCGATCTACTAAAAACACTAAAAACCAGCTTTCGATTTCTTCTTCAAAAGAAAAGAAAAGGAGCACTTGTTACGACCTTACCAATTTGAAAAGATTTCCTCATTTTGGGAGCGTTTTCGTCTTCCCTGATTGGTCAGATATATAATCGAGCGCGCCTTCTCCCTTCTCCCGTCCGAAGAAAAACAACAAACAATAATGGCTGCCTGCATCGAACTGTCTCGTCGCCCAGGATCGAATATTAAGCCTGCGTATAAATACAAGTAAGATTTTATTTTATATTCTTTACATGTTTTAATACAATTCTAACTTGTTAGTTTTAGATTTAGCTATCCAGATCATGTACATTTTTATTCATGTGAATTGTGAATCATGTCATAAAGCTAACATTTGGTGTGAAGCCTAAATGCTTTGTTGTCGTATTGTCGTATCCTGTAAGTCTGTGTAGAGTAAATATCTTGGAGCTTCTTTGGAGCTATCTTGAATAACGAATCCTCATGGGGTGCATTTGAGAGCAGTGCTCTCCCCCACCCAGTAGCCTATAGTGGCGGATTAATGCAAGTTTTTTGGGGGGGGAGGGCGGTTAGTTTGTCGGTAGGGGCGGTTAGTTAGAAGATTAACATATACATCCATTTTATGGAAGTAAAATAGGATCTTTTACATTAATTTCTTTTTTCTCGGGGGGGGGGCGGTCGCCCCTCCGCCCCCACCTTTAATCCGCCCTTGGTAGCGTAACCAGGATTTTATTTGCTGGGGGGGGGGGCGGGCATCAAATTCTAACCTAAAGTTCAATTGTAAGCTAAGTAAAGTGTTTTTATGATAATTATGATGTACAAAAGGAATGCTTTATGAGTATAATCTAAGTGCTTGATTTTATTTTATATTTTATTGCAGTTAATCCTTTAGAGAACATTTGATATGTTGTCAAAAGATGATTTCAACTACCTTGGAATGATCATCGCATTCTGCAGCTGGAGAAGATTTTGGCAAAAAAATGTAGAATCTCTCTTTTTTTTTTTTTTTTTTTTTTTTTTTGTGTGTGTGTGTGTGCGTGTATATATTCAGTTATATTATATACAGTTCACATTTCATTAGAAATGTTATTTTTGTTTCAGATAAGAAAAGTCTCTGAAAAGGGCCCCGAGGGAGCACATGCCCCATCTTGTGCCCCCTGCCGACGCAGCGTCTATAGTGACTGCTAATAGAGCTCAATAATTCCAGAGTTAAAATTTTCCTTAGTACATTTTGGAAAACAGAAAAAGTGGACTGTCGTAAGCATAACGTGATAGGAAATTCGTGGGGAGGGACAAATGTGCGCCGGCAGAATATTTACCACGGGGGGGAGTCAAAGACTACTCCAAGGGGGCGGGGGAAGACTACTCAAGGAGGGGGCAAAGGCTACTTCAACGTATGGTTACCATGCTGGAAAGAGCAAAAAAGCAAGGGAAAACACTGCATACAAAAATTCAGGGGGGGGCATTGCCTCTCCTTGCCCTATGCTGCCGGTGCCCATGGAGGGACATAAAATAAAAGTGTAAATAATGGACGTTTCCTTTAAGTTAAAAATATATATATATTAGGCTTCAAATAAGATTTTCAAGAGGTTGGGAAAGGGGAGCATATGCCCTCCCACTTCATCCTATCATGGCCATTTTTAGAGGAATTCAATGTGTGTCCAGAGTTTGGAGGTTTTTTCAAAGCACATCTCTTAAAAGCAGAAATTGGCCGGTTGTAGGAGGTAAGTTATATATATCAGGGCCGTTCCCAGACAAAAATTTCGCGGGGGGGGAGGGGAACCAAGAGGTGAGAAAGGCTAAATTTTTCACAAAATGTCTTTATTATTATAGTTTTCTTAACAAAATTTTAAATTTCGGGGGGGGGGGGACCGCACTCCCTTGTCCCCCACCCGGGTACGGCTTTGATATATATATCCAAATAAATATACAAAATTATAATTAAACTTCTAAAAATCACACAAATCGCTTTTGAAAATCAAAATATACACATTTCGATTTAAAGCTCATATATAACGAGAAATGATTATATTCATAAAGGAGCGTTTCATGGAAATCGCTCCATTTTATGATGGAAGGCATTCATAACTGAATGAAAGCATATTAATGAAAACGGAGCGAAATTCAGAAAAATCGCTCCGTTTATGATAAAAAGTATCCAAAACTGAATGAAGACAAATCTTTCAAAAAGGAGCGTTATTCGCTCCGAATTTTTCGCTCCGCCGAAAGAAAACATTTCGCTCAGACTGAGAAGAGCAACTTCGTTACGCAAAAGGAAGAAATATTCAATCAGTCTGAGCGTTTTTCGCTCAACCATTTTGAGAGAGGCATGTCACAAGGCAGGCTGAAAACGATTCTCACACGTTTGTTGCACGAAGATTCAGTAAAACACATTTCTCCAAGTTAAGAGCGAGGGACATTTTGTGGTGGCAATAAAAATGCCATGGATTGTTTCTCTCTATTCTAAAAAAAAGTAAAGGCCGCTGGCGCTGTCAAAGCTTGTTGGTCTATCTCCTCCTAAACCGTGGGGATTTAAGTTTCGACTAAGGTGCCCACAGATTCGAAAAATTCCGAGGAACCTGATAAACTGACTTAAATAAAAAATAATATTAATTAAAAATATTAATAAAAAACTGAAAAAATAAACAGAATGGTTTCCAGATTTGGCATAAAATCATTCATTCCTTTGCAACAAAGCGTTCCAAGTATCTAGAATCGCGTGAAATTTACAAACATGAGTTAGAATTACGCCCATTTTACGCCAAAATAAAAACTATATGAAATAAGTAACTCAAAATGTGTTACACAAAGTTGACAATTTTCAAATAGTAAGTTCTAGACAACACGAGTTTAGAATTAGCGATTATTCGTTTTTCCAAAACAGAATAACTAATATCTTGAAAATGAAAAATAATTAAAATGCAGATTATTTTAAAGCCGGTTCGGTCCAGCTGGATTATTTGCTACCAGTAGAAATATTGGACGGTGTTAACTATGCCATTATAGCAGTTATAGTACACTTTGGATATTTGCTAGCGCGACGAGATGGTACAATTCGTGGTGCTAAGTACGCCAGTCTGCAAACCATTATGTAAATGAAAATATGGATAACGGATTTCCGGTAACCTTGAATGAGCAGTAATTGTTGGTTGTGAGCATATGTAAATCGCCAAATAATGAAAAGTCGTCATTGGTGGCAAGCTACCCTATCTGTTCCGTAGCTTTTATTAACTTTGCATGTACGCAAGTCGCCAAATAATGAAAAATTGCCATGGGTGGCAAATTCGCAAGGTGTCCAATAGGTTTTGCATTATTAAAAATACAGCTGAAACAGATGTTCTGATTTTATTACGCTTTAGCTCCTAATTAATATAACTTTTGAATGGCAACATTAAATATCATTGTGTTTCTGAGGAGTGCAAATAATTTTTCCAGTGATTATATGCGGAGTCCGCACTCCAGGTGGAGAATAGCTCAGGACCCGTACATTACGGATTCCCATAACAAAATATCTTCCGTGTTATGGACGGGGTCTACTGTACTGTGAAGTTTAAATTTTTTCTGTACCAATGAACCTGCAAGAACAAAGCAATGTGTAGCTCAATAACATTCTATCTGATCCAATCTTCAGGTTTTGTCTGTTGAAATTATGTCTTTTTTACGAATAAGCCTTATTAGGGGCTGAATGCCTCATACGAAAAGCGAGCGTAGCGAGTCTGGGGGCCTTGGCCCTAGTATATTTAAAAAAAAATTAAGTGAATTCCTACTTAGGTCAACAAAGAAAAATTTATTTTAGTTACTTTTTATTAAATTAATTAAGTAAATTTAATTAATGTATTAATATTTGAAAAAAAACTTTATTAACATGAAGTGTCATCCACTACAAGTTTAAAAATATGTATTTGAACTTGAGTGGATGAATAAAAAGTATTTTATTAACGATTGAAAATTCGAACAAGATGTATAAATATATATAAGGAGAGTATGAACTAATAGTACGAATTGAAAAAAAAAAAAGCGCACAGTTAGACGTTACAATAGTTCTAAATACAAAATTTCAGCATTCTACGGTTAAAAGTTTTAGAGTTACTCGAAATGCAAAAATATTTTGGCTCCAAATTTGGCAATATATCAGCAAAATTCGCCACGGTCGACGAAAAATTGCGAGATATTGGGCATGAACCAAACAACAATTGACTATCCCCATTTTTGGCAATATTTCGCCAGAACTCGCCAAGGACGAAGACAAAAGGCTATTTTTGGGCATGGACCAAACAATGACTGACTACAGATGTAATACATTGCAGATGTCCATAGACATTAATGTATTGAAATTCTATTGTGTGGTTCTGTAAATAAACTCTCCAGTAGATTGGAACCAAAAATTGAGATGCACAACTAGATGTTACAAAATCTTATATATGAAATTTCAACATTCTACGACTAATATTTTTTTAGATTTGAGTGTTAAATGCAACACACGTACACCAAAAGTCGTCAAGCTTGGCGACTTTTGGCGTAATTTTTGAGGGAGGCACGTGACCGTGGTCGGACCCTTACCTAACTATGTGGTATTACGGTATTGTGCTTGAAATGAATGAATGTCCATAAAACTGCCATTGACGGTAATGTATTGGAAATCTTTTGAGTGTTTCTATAGCAGAACTATAAATGATAAAGACACTTTTTTCGATGGAAAAATTCATTTTGTAACCCTTAACAGCATATATCACTTCTGAGTCTTTCGAAATAGCCTAATACCTCTAAAATACACTTTAATGAATTTCTGCCCTTAGAGCGTAATGTAGTATTTAAAATATTTTGTGCGGCCCTGTAGATAAACTATCCAGTCGATTGGGACCGAAAGGAGGGGGTGTGCACAACTATATGTTATAACAATCCTGAACATAAAGTTCCAACATTCTACGTCTAGTAGTTTTGAGATATGCGAGTTTAATGAATTTCGGCCCATAGAGCGTAATGTATTTATAATCTTTTGGGCGGTCCTGTAGATAAATTATACAGTCGATTGGGACCAAAACTGTTTTAACATCGAGTGTCATCCACTACAAGTTTAAAAAAATGTATTTGAACTTGAGTGAATGAATAAAAAAGTATTTTATTGACGATTGAGAATTTGAACAAGATATATATTGGGAGAGTATGAACTAATAGTAGGAATTGAAAAAAAGTAGGTCAAACTAATTATTAGCCTTCCGCGCTAATAATGTAATTAATTAGCCTTCCGCTTAGTGTAAATTAATTAGCCTTCTGCGCTGATAATGTATGAACTGTATAAACAAAACATCTATTTTGAGATTGAAGAAAGCAGATAGAAAGGTGGACGCTAATTTTTACCAATATTGGAAATAGTATTTATTCTCAAAGTATTGACATACTATGTAAATTTTGTTATTTAAAAGTAATTACTTAATAACATTGGAAATATTTCTAACATACACCCAATATTATTGATACATTTCAAATATATTAAGATTCGATAGTATTAAAATTGGTAAAATTTGACTAGAAAAGGGCAAAATATTAAATTTCTAATATTGGATTTTATTTTCAATTAATTCACAAGATCGGGTAAATGTTGATGCTGTACATAAAATAACTTTTAATATTTAAACAATAATAATAATTGACATATTTAAACAATAATAATAATCCATACTGTTATCAGATACATTCTTATATATAGATAGATATATAAAATAAATTATTTTAATTTCCCTAAAATAGTTAATATCCAGAAGCAAGGCATATTCAAGGAATAAATCCAGGGCCGTACCCAGAAAAAAAATTTGGCGAGGGTCCAAACGGTAGAAAAGTCAGAATTTTTCACAAAATGAGGTCATTATTATTATTTTATTAACAAAAATCGATTTTTTTGAGGGGGAGGGGTCCGGGCCCCCTGGATATGGCCTTGAATAATCACCCTATAAAAAGTGACGGTCACTCTTAAAAATAGTCAAAGCTCACTCTTGATTAGAGCAGTCCACTCTTTAAGAGATGGCGTGCTGTCACCCTTTCCTAGAGTGAGGCACTCTTTCCCTGAGTGCGCTTTTGAATTCTCACTCCTAGTCCAGAGTCAGAAATGTCACACTTCGAAATAGTGATTTCTCACTCTATGGAGGTTGGCTGATTTTTGTCACGAAGGTAGGGTGATATATCACTCCTCAGCACTGGTTTTTCACTCTTGATTATTAAGAGAGTAATATTTGGTTTTCAAGATTGCGATAACCAGTAGAGCACAACCAGTTGATGAATGAGTAGAATTGTTATACAGGTTTTGACGCATGAGGCGATCTGTTGTGAAGTCATATTTTTGTTTCAAATGGTACAAATATTACAATGAAAGATATATATGCGAAAGTACACAGGAACTTACTGTCATCTCAAGAGCTAACTAAATGAGATAATAGCATAGAAGACTTCGCTCATTCAACATTGGAGATATCGTCCACTTAAAATCAACTGACAAATATTTACCTTCATATAAAGGACCACATCAAATTATCAAGAAACATACCAATGTGTTGTACTCAGTTCAACGATTAAATAATCAACATTCAAATAAACTGCATCTATACAAACTACCATTAACTCCCCTAGAAAAAATCATTTTTCCTCTTCTTCAATCTCAAGCGTTGTCAGAACAGCATCCATCTTCGTTTCTTTCAAGTTAAGATTGTACACACCTGGCTTCACAGAGTTTTTGTTTTGTTTTGTTTTTTTGTCAGTTCTACTGTTCTTTTTTTTTTCTTATTCTCGTTCGCTTCTTTTTATGTTGAAGACATTATGGAAAGAGGGGATATTTTCAAACGCATGTATTGTGAAGCTGACAAAAAGTTCTGACTTAAACTTCAGAATTATCGTTAAATTATTAGTTTAATTATTGTCCTAACGTTTTAAGGTTTAACCCTTTGAGGCGCAACCCTTTCCCAATGCTGACAAAAGGGCATCCGTTGCCATCGCTCGACTTAACTACCAGCAAGATGGCGGGCGATCGAAACGTTCATCGCGTTCGACAGATCTAGAGATCCTTTTTTGACTCAGCTGGCTGTGCCGGCACAGCCAGGCAATCTATCTGCATTGGGCAATCTATCCAGCTGTTCCCGCATTCTTCCATTTTTCAGCAGATGTGAGTGCTGTTAAAAATAATCGTGACAATTTTTTTACGGGAAATGACGTGCTAAAAAGTAAAGGATTCTGGTGGAGCTATGTCACCCGAAACTATTTTATAGAAATCAAATGTATTCTTCGTGACTGGCAACAGTCAAAACGTCAGAGTTTGGTGTTACAAGAGCGGGAACACTGCGCGTTAAAGGGTTAAGTAAATGTACTACATTATGAGTTTAAAACATCTAAAGTTATATAGAAGTAGGTGAAGAATTAATGTAGAATATTAGTTCAAAACTATGACGGAGTTATATTTAAAAATAAGTAAAACAGATAAATGCATATAAATGTAATTAAATTGGTAATCCTTTTGACTTAGTCAATGAATGCTTCATAATGTAGCTTGGTTAGCTTTTGGATGGTCAACTGGCCAGTGAGCATTTGGATTCTAACTTCAGATTCTAAACTTGATCAGGCCACGTTATACATGCCGCTGTGCAAAAATATTTTTTACACTGTATTCAGTGATATAACAAATATCATCATGTTACGGTTCAAAGCATCCCACCATGGAGCATTTATCGATATGTTGTCATTTCAAGCATAACTTCTGCGCAATAAAAATTTATGGACTTTAAGTTAATCATTTTTAGACAAGTAGAGTGAAGGTTGAACCCCAACTCCTTATATGCACCACAGAGAATAATTATTTGTACCCTATGACTTTAAGTGTCAACATAGTGTAACCGTATAGCGGCCCCCAACAAGTGCTAATCCTAGGTCCTCCAATGTCTTAAGTCGGGCCTCTGCAAAAGCCTTCTACGAAGATCTAACAACCGCTAAAAAGCGGTTGTTTTCTAAGAAGAATATGAAACTCGGTGGAACGTTTTATAGCGAATGATGCAATCAAAATTATATATATATATGTATATATATATATATATATATATATATATATATATATACTACATATATATATAATGTTATGTATTTATATATATATATATACATAACAATACAAATCAAAAGCCCGCTAAAATCCCACATTTCTAGAACTACGCAGTTTTAATTCAGTTGGAACAAAGGCATCCGATTTCAAAAACTGCAACTACTACGCGGTCCTTTGCAATTCCTTTGTAATTTTGTAGTCAGACCCCGCGTTCAGCCACTCTGGCGTCTCAAAAGCCATAACAAACCTTGAAAAACCGCTGCCCAGTTTCTGGGATCGGTCAATAATTGCAACGTGCACGGATCATGTGACACGACCTCAAAAGTTAATAAAAGGAGCTGATGCAGCCCAGCAGCGACTCTTTCGCGTGACCACAACTGCCATGCAAATATGTATCAAATCAGCCAATAAAATTATGCAATCGCAGTTCGACTCATTCTTCCACCGACGGCCATTGCGGCCCAAGGACTTTCACCGTTCGCTCCCGCGTATGTCTGCCAGCGAAGACCGGCCAGGGGGTCTCAAACAGCCTCGCCTCCTCGGGCCCACGACTACAACCTTCCCGTAGCCGTTTAATGCTACATATATTTCTTTTACATTTTTTTTAAATAATCATAAATGTATTAAAATGGTAAAATTAAAAAATAATGCAAAATCACTAACGTAATACTAATAGAATTACTCTATACAACTGAAATAAATTGAAATACATCTCAACTACATTAAAGATGCTACAATTTTGCCACACAGCGCATGTGCGAATGAGGCTCGTATAAGCATATTCGACATTACATGTTCGACAAGTTCAGAGGGGGGGGGGGTTAGGCCATAGCGAAATAATTAACGCTTAGCGAAATAATTAACGCTACTTTGAAATTATTTCTTTTCCTGCAAAATATCTTAAATACTGAAACGGTTTCAAAAATCCCTTTTTGTCCACCTAAATCGGTCATTTTGCCCACTGTGCGACGCCAGACGGTTCGCTCCTTTACATTGGTGTTCGATTTCGAACCGTACATCTTCTAAGCGTTTCGTACCCCTTCTATGAGTTTTGAACACTTATTTTGAGATACTCTAGTAAAAAATAATCTAATTTATATATATATATAAATCGGCTGTTCGAGCCTCGTCAGGGGGAAACCCCCTGAACACCCCTAATTTTTTTAGTTTCATTATTGTCATATTAAAGTGATATTCATTGACTATGTCATTTGATCTCTCGTGTACTTCGCCCGGTAACCCTATGTTGAAGTTTTTATGAGTGTAACCTATTTATAGAAAAATACATGTGATGCATATTCTACAGCTTACGAAAATTGTAACAATAGGTTAAAGCTGTTGTGAACTAATAGTATTTAAATATATGTAAAAAAAATACATGTGATGCATATTCTACAACTTACGAAAATTGTAACAATATATAAAAGTTGTTGTGAAGTAATAGCATTTAAATATATGTAAATTTATGTCGCTTTTTCGGGACACATTTTTCGGACAATTTTCAATAAAGGAAGTGAGCGATAAAATGACATAGACATTAAAATGTCATTACAATGCATACATTGCATTTTTAATACTGATATCACAATCTATTAACATCCGAGAAAAGCCACGTTCTCTACTAAAGTGCGATACGGAAATTAAATTACACCGGTCAGTGTTACATATGCGACCATAACCTAAAGGGCATTTAAAAATTAACGACACACTTAACGATCTATTAAAAGCTTTTCGAAAAATTAAGTTCCAAACAACTGACATATGACAGGTCGCTTGTGCACATCATTAACTTAACAGAAAAGTGTTGTACTATTTATGAAGATGTTGACTTATGGTCTGGGAAACAATCCATCAAGCTACGCTCTTTTGAGCTTTTGAAAAACAGCAGGTTAATATTTAAGGACACACTGAGTCCATTAACTCAACGTTTTATGAGAAGTGCTCTTTATAGTAAGTTTAGAGAGCAGACAGCTCTTCGGTTGTTTATAGCTGAACGCTGAGCTCACAGCTCAATCAGCAATTGCATTCTTTGCGTGTAGTGTTGTACAGAGGGCAAAGGGGACTGTCAAAATAAATGGGAATAAGAAGCATTTATTGTTAATATTGCACTGTCGCTGATCACCTGATCTAGAAAACAATTGCGAATGGTTAAAAGTAAACGCACAATATGTGCAGTAGCCCTTTCAGACCTGATTAAGTGATTCCTATTTCAAATAGATATTTCTTTTTACAACAATAGAGATTAAATTTGTAATCTATATAAATAAAACAAACTGTAAAATGTTAGTTTGTCTGTGTCTCTCGTAGCTCCTAGATGGGCGATCCTAGACCTACCAAATTTTGTATGGAAATTCTCGAAAGACGGGTCCCGACATACTGTGAAGTGACTTTTTTCGAATTATGAGATATCGATGAAAAACGTGTCGCAGACTAATTTTTGATCTCCACCATTTCGCAATTGTAACCTCCCAGTGGAAAAAGTGAGAATTAAGCATATGTAGGTTGCCATATTTGGCAAGTTTATTAAATGATTCAGACTCTTGAAGTAAAAATAAAAGAATAATGATTTTTTTTTAATTATTTGTAAGGTTGTCTTTTAATTAAAACATCGTGAAATCAGAGCAGGAATGAAATGTTTTATACTCAAAAGAAAAATAGGATTTTGAAATTTTCTGAGACTAAAACGTGCAACTTTTTAATTTGGCGAAAAATAAAATGGTTCATATGCGATTTTGAGAATATGTGATTCTTGCGCTTGGCGCAATTTATCATCATTTTTTCATCTAATACTTGGATTATGAATACACCTGAATAAGTGTTTGAAAGTTTCATTCAGTTCGAATTGTGCATTTTTCTGCGCAGCTTTTTCCCATCTATTTCTGATGTGTAACATCCAGGAAAAAGATTTTAGAAATGTCAATTTTAATTGTGTTTCATCACACTCATGCATAATGATATACTTTCCAACTTAATAAGGAAAGAAAATAGGGAAGACCCATGGATTATAATGCTTTTAATGTATAGCACTTTAGTGCGTATTTAAAATCTGAAAGTGTTTCAGATTTTCTTACTTTCTTTTTTCCTTACTTCTTTTTTTCTTTCCGTTTTTGATAAAGGGCAGTACATCCAGAAGCTCTTCAAAATTAATATAGGGCAAAAATAATTTTTACCTTTTTGTATGTTTTTATAATTTAACCATCTTAATTTTGTAACCAGGGGCAGCCCGACACAGTGAGCATCGCATCTGGGCGCCGGCTTCGAAGGGGCGTCATTTCAAACTCAAAAACTAAGTAGAGCATAAAAGGGGGCGTCTTTTTTACATTAGCAGGGTGCGCCCTTTACCCTAGGGCCGCTCCTGTTTGTAACCACCTTAATTTTAAATTCCATTCAGAATCAGAGAGATTTCAGTGCCAAGGAAGCCGATGAGGAACAGGATTCTCTCCGAACAAGATTTATTAAAATGGCCAACCAACTGATCGCCGGAGGCGGCTAGTTGAAAAATAAAATAAATTATCTTAAGTATTAAATTTTCGAGGAAAATTGGTTTTTCTTTATCTTCACGAAGTAGGGCATCCATCCTGTCTGTACGTACATCAGTTCATATTCTAAGATTTCATTTTTAGGCACCAATTGTTTTGTAATTTGCATCCGTTATTGTTATGGACTGTATCATGTGTACCATGTGTCCTATTGAAAATGGTGATTACAATGGAATCAACTTTCTGGAGGGATGTGTTCCAAGCAGGGACTGATTTCTGGCAGGGCATTCGGGGCAAGCGACCGGACCCCCCAAATCACCCTCTAGGTTAAAAAATTTTCAAATATTGATTTTAATTTAAAATAAGGGATAGAGAAACTAATTTTATGAAAAATAAAGGTAATAATGATTCTATTTCATAATGGTAGATTATACCCACAACTTTTTTTAGCTAGACGGTATAGTCTCAGGCAGTAATCAGCACAAACATCATTTAGGCAGGGCATATGTAGAGATGGATGCTGATGGCGAGGATACCATAGAGCTGATTTTCAATTGGAGCATACAGGATGATTTCAAATTAGATTCATAAACTTCTAGGAGGTGTAGGATAAGCCCAGATGGTTCAGAATCACATAGCAATGTGGGGTCGGAAATGTCGTGTTCATCTATTCCTGTTGATAATCACTTTGGAAGAAGTATTGAAGTGTCCGCCTGTTTTCTAAACCAAGTTTCATAAACAAGGGGCTCTTCTCCGAGAATTCCATCAATGTACTGAAAGAAAAAATTCTGAATTAACAATTTTTAAGACGTGCAATCGGTGAAAGATGCATTGGTTTTTGAAAAGCCGTGGTCGGAAAGTTCACTATTATTGAACACTTCTTCTACAGTGACTATTAACAGGTAAACGAAGATGACGTTTCCGACCCTTTGTTGTTGCGTGTGATTCTGAACCGCCTTGTTGTAACCTATCCCTCCTTGAAATTTGTCAATCTAATTTGGAATCACCCTGTATAAAAGAAAATAGCTTCCCAAGTGTAGTAAAGTGAAAATCTAACCCAGTATAAATAAGCGCTCTGCTATAAAAATTAGGAAAATAAATACGAAAATAGTGTAGAGCATGATACTTAAAAATACGGAATTTACTCAAAAATGAAATTTACTCAAAAATTAAATAATGTAATTGAAATATTAAATGAAATTTACTTAATTAAATAATCTAATTGAAATATTAAATAGAATTTACTTAAAAATTAAATAATGTAATTGAAATATTATTATCTTACATAATATTATTATTATCGAACTATTTCATTTCATTTTGCATCTTGATTAAATAATCATTGTTATGCTGTTAAAGCATCCTTCTTTGTAAATTGTGATATGAAAGTTGCTTTGTAGGGTATCAGAAAGTTTTCGTAAGAGGGGCCCCCAATGAAGCATTTGCCCTGAGCCCCCCATGCCTGCAAATCGGTCCCTAAAAATCTCGTATTGCGGGCAAGGAGTTCGCGTCAGCTCTCCGAGATACGTTATTCGTGAAACACTCGCTTAGGATAGATGCACTGGTGGTTCACTGTATATCATAAATAATAGTTTACAGGGAAAGTTTTTAACACATTAAGGCCTGTGTGCAGTGAGTGGGCTCGCCCATTTTTAAAACAGCTCGCCTGTTTCAAAAAAAAAAAAAAAAAAAAATTAATGTAGAAAATTTAAAACTATTTAACACATAGAAATCAAAGCCCGTTGTGAAGGCAATTTCATATTTGCATTCGAAAGATTTCGTTTTGTGTAAGCAGCCATTCTTATATCTATGCAGACGATTTATTGTGAAAAAAAATTAAATTATGTAATCTGGAAATATTATTTTAAAGAAATTCGAATCACATTTCCATTTCAAAGCCTGAAGACCGTGATGAATATGACGCCATGTCGATTGCAACAGCTCATTTTGTCACGCAAATGATTCACACTTTTTTTTTACGCTCGGAAATAAAAAGGGGCTCTGACAGGAGCGAAAAATTGCTTAAAAAGGAGGGAACGGAGGGATTATCAGATTTTTAAAGTAGCACAGATTGCTTTTTATATTTTTATACATAATTATAAAAAATTTCAAGCGGGTCGTGTAAACAGAGCCGATGTTATTACTCTTTTTCTGCATTTAATCCTTTTGAATTTTTTAATCTTCTTGGACTAATGGCGGTAAAATATTTATATTGAAGTGGTTTCCCGGAATGGTTACAGAGCGAGTCAGGATCAGCGTAACTATATGGTAGGATGTTATAAAGAGTGTTCTCTGACAAAGATACTGCCTGTAATAGTTATAGCTATTTTGAAGACGATGAATATTTAATAAATTATTTTTACTTCATTTAATGTATTATTTAAATATTCATAAAAGTCAAAAGTGAAAAAAAAGTAGTTCTAGCTGTGTTACTAGTAAGTTATTTTTAAACTTGAAAAAAAAAAATCTTTTTAAATAACCACGGAAGTTCTGATTAAGGATATTTTTCTACTAATTTTTAATTTACAAGAATAAAATATACTAAATTTCAACTGTAATGATTGTTTCTACAGTGGTTTACTTGTACAGTGGTCGCCGCTTATTCCGGTCACATCGCGGCGGATTGAAATTGACCGGTATAACCGAAATCTGAATTAAACGGCGGGACCAAAGTAAAAGTGAGAAAATTTAAGAACGCAATCAATGAATTAAATCAGAAATATGAACTATATTCGTCAAGAGTTTAACGTATGCACATATTTATTAAAGAATGAAGAAGTGAACAAGCGAAAAAGTACGTATGTACATATATTATTTTTAAAAAAATTATACTTCTTGGATGGGGGGGGGGGGAGAGAATCCGAAATTAAAGACTGTTTTGGGAGCGTCTCACTTTATGTTGGAAAGAGGTGATGTGATCATTTACGTTGTTCTCCTCAATTGCTCTTTGTAAAAAGTCCAGAGCGTTCAGCAAATCTACTCTTGCGACACGTAACCGTTTCGGGTACACATCGTCGTCATCATCATCAGGAGTCCCGTTGGTTCCGGCAGTAAGAGAGATAATTCAAATTCTGGTATTAACAATTGTTCTGATTGAATTACCGTAACACCTCCGTACAAATATGAGTCATCTTTGAATGGCTTTCACTTTGTCCTAAAAGCTGATTACGCAGAAATTTTACCTAATCTAAAAGAAAATGCTGTTCAAAGTTGTGCTCGTGCTTATTAGGATAGCTCGTTCTGCCAGTTATAAAAGATATAAAACTAACAAAACCGTTAAAATAAATAAATTTTTAATGAAAACTGCTAAAAATCTGAACTCTAGCTTTTCTCTAACAGATAAAACAGAAGTCATTGTCCTCCCCCCTTCCCCATGTCGGACAGAAGAAATTTTTTGTACACATGATCAGTTGTGTACATGAAAAGCACCTGTTTTTCGGTTCCACTCTTATTTTTCTTTTATGTAGTAAAAATATTGCATGGCGTCTGTCCAGTGGGAAGAACCATAAGAATTCTTAAAATTTTTATTCCTTTTCTGTAAAGTGGAAATCTTTATAAAACAAGACTGAATGGGTCAGAAACCATCAAATGGAATTTATTATGACGTTTTCAGAAAACTAATTTATCTAATGCAGTTAGAATTTTTTTTTTTTGGGGGGGGCGAGTGCAAACTTTAAATGTTGGAATTTAAGTGCATTTCCGGGAATAAGAGAGCGATCTCTAAACAAGTTTCTTTCATCTAAAGAAATAAAAAATTCGTAAAACTTTATGTAGGTGCTTATTTTCGTTTGGCTGAACACTTCGAAAATCTTTCCAAAATTATAAATAGCAAGCGGGGGGGAAAATCGCATGATGATTTATATTTTAATTCTGCATGATTATTTCACTTTACTTTATTTTTGTTTATAAAATTGGTTTATTGTAAATAATTGAAGAATTCGTTAGCTTTGAAACCGCAATATTATTCTATTTATTTATTCGTTTTCATTTATTACCATTTTTTTCTGCCATTCTCATTTCTATCTCTGTCTCTTAGTTTTCATTATATTGATTTAACTTAAAATCTTTATTTTTACTTATTTAGTTTGTTTGCTAATCCTGAAAAAAAAAAAGCAGAATCTTTTCGTATATCATTTTCCCTGAGTTAATTCTCATAGAGAGCTAGTTTGACAAAACAGCCGCAACCCTCCGTAATTTGTATTTCTCTACAAAATTATAAAAATTTTGCCCCTTTTTGCAAGAGATCACAATGAATTAGTCCTTCCACCCCCCTTCTTTCGAAATACTTTCCGCATAAGAACCGGATGCATAATCCATCTATAGCATAGATTTTTTATAAATCAAATGTGCTGGGTTGTTCCGTAAAATTCCTGCTGATGTCGCTTGTTTTCAATTGTTCTGATGTTCTGATATATTCAGACGCAGACCTCTCTTTGCAACGCCAAGCCATAAATGTCATAAACTTTTCAAGCAACCCAATTTAATTGAAATAAAAATCTCTGCTGAGTTAAATGATAATAGGTACACGTCAACTAGACCTTTTATGAAAGGAATGGGCACATATTATAAAATGTAAAATTAGTCAACATTTAATTTGTATTTTAAGTGCTGTATAATTATTGGAATACAGGCAAAACAAAAGAAGGAAACGCGTAAAAATAAAAAAAATTAATTAAATTAAATATTTTTTAGGTAGTCTTACTGTTGAAACTACCGTCGAATATATTAACGTAATATTACTTATCGTTTCGTTAGCTGTAAGATGTCCTGTGAAAAATAGAGGATAAACGCTTTTAATTTAATATACACGAAATATTTATTAAAACGGTATATTGTGCTTTAACTCATACTATCGTAACAAGTTCCCTATTTTTAGTCCCGCAGTGGTCCAATCGCTGAACTCTGTTCCCATAAAAACGTGGAAAGTGGAGCAGAACCGTCTTGGCCAGGGCTTGGGAGGATAAAAACTTCTTTCGGTTGGGTTCATGTGGAACCGTGTAGGCTAATGGGAGCTGGTGCACGTAAAATCAGTTCGTGGCTCAATCTCCTCCCTGTTTAAACGATACCTCTGGGGGTGCAATTCAGGTGATAGGTCTCTCATTTGGAATGGGTTCAAAATTAGAAGACCGCACATATGGAGCAACTTTGGTCTCCCTAATAAACGACCCCATGATCAAATGACCAACATCTGCGGCCCTCGTTGCGGTCAAGCCTCCAATAGGCCGCTGACCCGGTCATTAGAAAAAAAAATCCTATTTTTAAAATTCATAATCAAGTTGCATGTGTTGGCTGTGCCCGCGCACAGCCAGCTGTCGTCAAAAAAGGGTCTCTAGATCTGTGGCACGCGATGAACGTTTCGATCGTCCGCCATCTTGCTGGTAGTTAAGTCCAGCGATGGCAACGGCTGCCCTTTTTTCAGCATTGGGCAATCTATCCAGCCGTTCTCGCATTCTTCCATTTTTCAGCAGATGTCAGTGCTGTTAAAAATAATCGTGACAATTTTTTTACGGGAAATGACGTGCTAAAAAGTAAAGGATTCTTGTAGAGCTATGTCACCTGCAACTATTTTTATAGAAATCAAATCTATTCTTCGTGACTGGCTACAGTCAAAACGTCAGAGTTTGGTGTTCCCAAAGCGGGAACACTGCGCGTTAAAGGGTTAACGCCATTAAATTTTACAGTAGTTTCCGAAATTCTATGCAAAATTTTATGAATTTTCAACGTTTATTGTTCGAATCACAGCTAATATCACACTACCACATTTCATTTGCCTTGATCACGTTTTCACCGAAATACTGAATTTCATTTGCAAGTCAAGACTTGAATTGTTGCCAAACTAAACTATTAAAAGATTGTGTCTGAAAATAAAAACAACTGATACGGAGTACTAAACTTAACTATTTAAATCCTCTGTGATTCACCCAAAGAAAATTATGTCATGTAAAATATCAAGCTGTGTAGTTTCGAAGATCTACTTCGAATCTCACAAATTGCAAATTAACTTTCATATGACGTAAATTTCTCAAAAGAGTTTATTAATCTACACAAATTCTTAATTTCTGGCATTATTCTTTCCTGTTAAATTCACTTACTTCACCCAGTTAGTTTCTAACCGAGTAATGCTGAAACTGACAACGATTTTGGAAAAAAATATCCTTACATAGGACCGTTATTTAGGAGCGTAATACTATGTTAAAATCAGGAAAAAAGGCACACATATAGATAGATAGATAGATAGATAGATAGATAGATGTAGATATATATATATATATATGTATAGAGAGAGAGAAATAGGTAGATAATTTGTCTACTTGAAAAATGACAATATTTTTTATCTCTCTATAATCAAGTATCGGTGGTTCATCACGTCAACTTTAAAAAATATTAAACACAGACCCATTAGACAAAGATTAGTAACCAGGCTATCTACAATACAGCCTTACTACTATGAACAATAATAATACTTTTTCTTTTTTTTTACAACGTATTATTTTCTCGTAAGAATTTCTCTCTTGCATCACACTTCCTGAAAAACCGATCGATCCACTTATGCAATTTGATTAAATAATGTCTCTTCTTTATGCAATAGCACCTTTCATCTGCAGCATAATGTGAAAATTTGCTTTTAGTTAATCAATTTCACAGGCCAGCTTTCGTGACAACAAGATTTATTTTCGATCCTATTCTTGCGAGGAAAAATATTATAATAGTAATATTTCCCACTTTTCTGTTTGCTTTGTTCTGATGATTTTACTAAATGAAAACGAACGTTGATGCGTTTTTCCACAGGTGCTTAGAGAATAGAATACTAAGTGTTTATAAATTGCCGTAAGTTCCTCAGGAAATAGTCTTCTAGTATCGCTTATACTTGCGGGAAGGGAATTATTGGTCGTATTTCGTAACGAGTTTGCTGTTATTGAAATCGTGGCGTTTTTCATAGTCAAATATGTTATATTGATAATCAATATGTAACATGTACTAATTATGAAACCTTGAAGAAACATTATCAAATGGCCAATATTTTGCTAGGTTTACAGTTAATTATGCAGAGATCGAAAATATAGTTTGATTTTTTTTTAATTATTATTATTATTATTATTTACAGTGAAATTTCTCGACCGCGATCACCCTCCGTTCCGAGAAAAATCGCTAGATAAGAGAGGTGGTCGCTCAAAGAAATATGAACAGTTGAAAGCTAAGAAAGAAAAAAGAAATATGAACATTTGAAAGTCAAGAAAGAAAAATGTTAAAAAATATTGTTTGTCTTTTTATTTGTGAAATTGTGTACTAATACGTAAGTAATTATGTAAACATATTTTTAAATTTTAAATTTCAATAAAATATTTAGAAATTTCTCATTGTTTCATCCTTTTTCTCTTTCCCAGAATACCTCCCTCTCCAATTTATTTTTTTATCTGATAAACGAGCATTTATCCTGATATTCTTCATGCATTCTGAATTTGCTATAATAAAGTTTATTTCCTTTAAAATTTTTCTTATTGGGTTTTCTCTCAATCAAAAGTGACCTTCAACTTCCTCTCCGAATTTCAGTTTTCGTATGATTCGATCATATCAATACACTGTTCCAACAGTAAAATTACTCGTTTCTTATCTCTTATACTCGTTTCATATTCTTATGTCTCTTCTCTAACCTACGAGATTTGAACGTGAAGTATACGTGTGCTTGGACCTGCTGTCGATTTGCAGGACAGCGATTTGTGTGGAATGTGGTGATTTTTGTTTACTTTTCTTCCATAAAATATGCTTGAAAATTTTCTGGCAAGGAACCGGACCTGGTCACTTATAGAGGGTTATGTGGTTGGTCTCTTCTAGAGAATCTTTTAACATCAGGGTAAAAAATCAGTGCCTTAAGAAATGGGTCGTTCGAGGAGAGGGTCGCTTAAGAGAGGAGGTCGTTCATGGAAGTTTCACTGTATTTTATTATATTTGATTTATTTTCATTTATTTTAACTTGTAATCAAGAGCTGTGAATTAATCTGTTCCTTACCCCGAACTACAATTTCAAAGCCAAGCCTATTTTATTTATTTATTTTATGATAATTTTTATTTGTACATTTATTTTTACTATCCCCTTGTTTCACAGTATTTGTTCAGTTACAAAAAAATTAAGAAAATCTGAAACACTTTCAGGTTTTAAATACGTACTAAAGTGCTAAAGTGTATCATAATTTATACATCGTCCCTATTTTTCTTCGTTATTCCATTAAGTTTGAAAGCGTATCATTATTCATGAGTGCACCGTATTTTTCTTCCTTGTTCCATAAAGCCCATCTTTGGAATCGAAATCTATCTTAAAATCGCCGACTAAAACTATTTTACAATCTCCGCCAAAAATATTCCAACTATACTTCAACGTTTTATATTGTTTCCAAAATATTGTTTCGAATGTACATCATAATCCATGAGTGTGCAGTGTTTGCCTTTCTTGGGTTGATTCCTACTTTAACGCTCCGACTCTCGCCAAGGTGACGATCATTAAACATATGCACTTACCATGACGATTTTTTGTATTTATGTGGTAACCGTAATTTAGAATTAAAATGGCGATTTGGAACTACATGTAAGTACAGAATTCCGTTATTTATTTATTTATTTTGTGTTTCCAATTAATGTAGTTTTAAAATTAAGTATCTTCAAATTCCTTAACTGGTGTTTTTATCGCTAATTTGTTCACTTTAGTTTTCATCGAGTTCTTTTGGGAGCGTTGAAACTTGTGCATAACTCCTACAGACCTATGACTGCAAAGATTGCCAAAGTGCAGCGATTTTTTTGGGTTAGCAAGTGTGGGGGTACAGGAATCAACTCTTTCTTGCTCCATGAAACACTTCTTTGGAATCGAAATCTAGAATCGCCTACTAAAACTGTTTTACAATCTCCGCCAAGCATATTAACTATACTTCACCATTTTAAATACTATTAGGAATAGGCATCATAATCCATGAGTGTGACGTGTTCGTCTTTCTTGTTAAATAAAACGCAACTTTGAAACCGAACTCTATCTTAAAATCACCTACTAAATCTGTTTTACAATCTTCGCCAAGCATATTCCATCTATCCTCTACCATTTTAAATACTGTTTGGAATGGGCATCATAATCCATGAGTGTACCGTATTTTCCTTCCTTGTTGCATAAAACACTTCTTCGGGATAGAAATCTATATTAAAATCACCTACCAGAACTGTTTAACAATTTTCGACAGGCATAGTCAAACTATACTTCACCTACATAAGTACCATTTGGAAAGTGTATCATAATCTATGAGTGTACCGTATTTGTCTTCTCTGTTCCATAAAACACATTTCCAGAATTAAAATCTATGTGAAAATCGCCTATTAAAACTATTTTACAATCTTCGCCAGGCATTTTCTAACTATACTCCCCCCCCCTTTATTAGAAACTGGCGCATTTTGGCACCAAACTTAAAGATCCATTATCAAAAATTGCAAACCTTGTGCGACTTTCAACATTTTATTAACGCCCCCTCCACGCTGTCTGGCAAACATATTTGAAAAGTTCATTTCTACAAAACCTCTGGACAAGATCACGTAGACAAAAATCTGGGATTGAGCGAAATAGCACCCTAGTGCTAACAATGCACGTAACCTCGGGGTTACAGATGTTTCTGAATCTTGAAGCATTCACAGAAACACCTCACTACTTTGAGCACATTCATTTTTTTTTTTTTAACCTCCCTCCGGTAAAAAGAAGTATTTAAAAATAAACAAACGGCCGTGTCTCATAAGCGTTGCTTGGCGGGATAATGGGTCTTAAGGAAAGTAAAGTACATTCACCGTCTGTTATTATTATTTTTTTTTCCCTTCTTTTTCTTTTCTTTTTCTATTCGTCACCCTAGGTCTCACTCCGAAGACATTTTCATGGTTTTTGAAGAACAGCTCTAAGTTTAGCAAGTTATGAACAAAATATCACTAGACTCGCAGCTTTTCAAATCCCCACCCCCTCCCAGTTTTCAAAATTGGCCCTCCTCCAGGGCATAGATTTTAACTAATGCTGCTTGGAATATGAGTGAAAGGTTTGTTTTCTATTTCAATGTGGTTGCCATATTTGCTTGCTAAAATTAGGGGAACAAACAAAAAAAAAACTGTCGCATATTCGCAAAGAACTCATGACTGTTTTTGAATGAAAATAAAAGATAGGAGTATATTTTATTATTTTTCAAGGTATGGGCCTATCTCCGGGGTACATTTTTTAAAACAAGTAAAATTTTAATTAAAAGAATCCAGGATTTTTAATTAAAATGGAGTATAAAACTGAAAATTTAAATCCAGTTTAAATGAAATTCAATGTAAACTTTGAAAAAAGAGTAAAAAAGTGATGAGTAAAATTGATAACAGAGAATTTCTTTTTATCTTAAAAATTAAAGTTATATTCTGGTTGTATGAGCTTTTCAAATCGAAAGGTCATTCCTAATCTGTAACTAAATTTTATTTGATTCACTGTACATATTTTAATATTATGCCTCAAAAAAATGTGCTCAATTTTCACAAAATCTAAAAAAGAAAATAAACATTTTGAAAAGAGTTTTAAAATTTATTAATTTTTTCAACGAAGTTTCAACATTTGTTATTCCAGTCGTTCTGAACATGTTGCTAAACTTCATTGTATTCTCTTAATCCATGCGAGAACAAACATGTATACGATTTTCACAAAATCCCAAAATCTATGAAATATTTAAAACACTTTTCACATCCAAAGTGTAAATTAACTTGTGTAACCAAAGTGTAAATTAACCAAAGTGTAAAATTGAAAATTTCATTCTGTTCCATTGCCTCTTTTCGGAAATAGAACAAACAGAAATTTTAAAGTGCAGGTGATTGGTGGAAGCAAAGTTCCACTTTAAAATGATCAGATAAGGTAAACTACTGGACCAATTGTTATCAAACTTGGTAATTGTGTAAGGGTGGTCAGGGGATTTATTATCGGCGGAAAAAAAAGCTCAAAAATTCAACACCAGGAGCAAGCACATATTTAAGGGGGGGGATTCAGGGGTCCAACCTCCCCCCCATGAAGAACATTTTGGAAGGGGCTAAAAAATTCCGGTGGGGGGGGGGGGGTCCAAACGGTAAGAAAGGCAGTATTTTTCTCAAAAGGACACTATATCATTATCATTTTAGTAACAAAAATCAAAATTTCGAGGGGGAGCAGGTTCGGACCCCTGGAACCCCCCCCCTTAAATGCGTCCTTGCCCCTGGTGTTGAATTTTTGAACTTTTTTCCTGCGGATAATAAACCCCCTGACCACCTTTATACAATTACCAAGTTTGATAATATTTGGTCCAGTAGTTTTCCTTTTCTCGTCGTTTTAAAGTGGAACTTTAATTATAATCACCCTGTACTTAGACGCTTATAGGTTAAATGACCGTGACGATACTAAATTTTATTTCAATAGCTTCAGTGGTTTATTCGTAATTGATAAATATTATCGCTTTTTTAATAAATTTGAACAAAATTTCAAGATTTAATTAAAAAAAAAAAATTTTAATTCGAAACCTTTAGTTTAAAATGACTGGCCACGTATCATATCACCGAACTTCATATCGTACGCTTCAATCGTTAATTCGCGATGCGTAACAAATATTTACACATTTTGAAATTATTTTTGAAAAATCTCAGAATCTAATTGCACGATTCGTGATTACTGAACTCACGAAATCCAATCAGATGGCATTTTAGCTTGCCCGATTTGGCGCTGAGGATCCCTAGCCCCTCCTCCCCTGGATCCGCTACTGACATCAAGTATCATTTCATTCACTTTCGTTACGTGATGTGCGAATTCAAATGTACGCAGTTTGAAACGATTTTCACAAAGTCTCGAAATCTAATCAAAATTTTTAAAGAATTTGACGCCTGTAGTTTAAGCTGAGTGGCCATCTATCATGTCACCAAATATGATTTCATTCGCTTCAGTCATTTTTACGTGATGCGCGAACAACAAAAAAAAAAGCGTCTCGGACAGAACGACAGAATATAACAAACTTTTTTTGAGGATCGTATTGGATTACCAAATGCTTGAAACAGATAGAAATCGCAAAATTTTTGAATTCTAAGGAATGTACAGACAAAAGTCTAATTTTATTTTTATCGATATTAGTAAACAATTGCATTTACGCCAGACCTCCTGTAAACAATTCTAATAAAAATAATAGTAATAATACTTAACTGACATATTTATTTGTTTTAGGAACCAAAAGATTTGCGAAAGTTCCAATAGTTATGAAAATATTTCAATTTTTAATGTGAGACCTCAGTATTTAAAAAAAAAAGTATTTGAGAAGCAAAAAGTATTTGAGAAGCAAAAAGTGTTTATAAAATCATTAAATAGGCACAGAACTATTATATTTTGCTTCATAACGCAGCTAGGAATGATAAAAAAATGAATCATTTTTTTTTCGACACCTGTAGTTTAAGTTCGCTGACCGACTATCATATCCCCGAACTTCATATCGTACGTTTTAATCGTTAATTCGTGATGATTAACAAATATTTACACATTTGAAGCAATTTTTGCAAAATCACAGAATCTAATGAGACATTTTTTTTTTCAATTTCAGCATCTACAATTAAATTGAGTGGCTACCTGCCATGCACTTAATTTCATTTAATTCGCTTTGTCGTTATTATGTGATGCGATGATGATCTATTGAAGATGTCCTTAGACATTAATGTATTGAAATTCTTTTTGGTGGTCCTGTAAATAAACTCTCCAGTCGATTGGAACCAAAAAGGGGAGGTGCACAACTAGATGTTACAAGAATCTTATATAATAAAATTTCAACAATCTTCGACTAATAGTTTTTGTGGATATGCCCAATTAAATACGTACGTACTATATAAGTCGCCAAGTTTTTGAAGGAGGCAAGTGACCGCCGTCGGACAATTATCTAACTATATGGTAGGATGGTATTATGCTTCGAATAGATGAAAATCTCTAAAACTGTCATTGACCGTAATGTTTTGGAAGTATTTTGAGTGTTCCTGTAGTAGAACTATAAATTGTAAAGACACTATTTTCGTTGAAGTTATTCATTTTGTAATCCTTAATAACACATATCACTTTTGATTCATTTGAAATAAATATCGCTTAAAACACGCCTTAATGTATTTCTGCCCATAGAGCGTAATGTATTTAGAATATTTTGGGAGGGGCTTTAGATGGCAACATCAGAGGCAGCTAAAGAAGTGATTTGACTTCATAGATTATTTCAGGACATAGTGAAATTAAAGGAAGTGCCCACACTTCAAGGGGGGCAGCTGTAAAGCTGTCATACAACCCCGAATATCATCGACGAACCAAACATATTGAAATAAAGCATTTCTTAGTACGTGAAAAAGTACTAGGAAGAAAACTAAATGCTGAACAGGTATCAACCGAAAGACAAGTCTCCGACATCTTAACAAAACCCTTACCGAAAACAAGATTATTGACGTTGTGTGATCAAATGGCACTATTCTAAAACAAAATTAGTTAACAAGGGAACCCAGCAAACACACACCTGCTGGAAGAGTACCTTGCCAGTGCCGCTCTGCCTTTACGTCCAGCACCGGCACGGCACTGCAAAAAGTAACTGAATCGTAACAAAAGTGGTCACCCGAGAAGTACCTTGCCAGAAACCCGGGAAGGCAGCGGCACTCTGCTGGCACTCCTGCATGTGCCGGCCATCACTCACAATAAAGGCACTAGCCCATTAAGTTTATAATGCCCAAAATGAAACGGCCGGGTGCCGGCTATTATTAAAAATAAAGGTACTGGCCTGGTATCTTAACAGTGACTACAATATAATGGCACGGTACCGGATTAGTGCCTATTTACAATAATGCTGCCATAATTAAAATGCGTGCCAGTGGCGGATTCGAGGTAGGGGGCTTATTCATCAACCCCCACCCCGGAAAAAAAAAACATTCCTTAAGCGTAACATTTTGAAAGATAAAAAACAATATAAATGAAAGATAAAAAACAGCAAAATCCGTTGGTCAATCGTTTGCAAATTATCTGCGCCTATCATTAGTGAATTGTGTGCAGTTTTCATAAACTGCAATTTTCTTACAAATTTGCAATCACAAAAGATTGTTTTATGAGAGAGGCGGTAACACATTTCAAAACCTACATAAAATCATCTATAAATAGTTTAATTTCAATATTTCGGAGTAAGAGATTTTATAAATGAGTTATAATACTATAATGGTTGATATATATATATCTATGTCTATCTATATATATATATATATATATATATATATATATATATATGTGTGTGTGTGTGTGTGTGTGTGTATGTACTAAACAAAATCTGTCTTACAGGAAGTAATAATAAATAAAATTTACTTTGGTGACACACATAACTTTAGGGTAACATTTTGCTTTATTGTACATTTTGTTTAGATCAAATTATTTTTTAAATGTTCGCTATTCTGAAAAGAAATTTTTTGTATCTATACCTGTTGTATACTACATGATTCAAATTTTATGGAGGAAAGTACTTTTATACACTAAAATAAGTATCATTAGTAACCTCATCGACTTAAAAAAAGTCACCAGTTTAGTAGCCATTTTCTCAATTTTAGTTCCCAAAATAGTAATATTTTTTAATGATTTTGTACTTAAATAAACATGCTTAATTTAGCTTCATTTAAGAAGGATTGAATAAAATGATAAATTTTAAAACTTCATGCGTTATATATATATATAACTCATGAAGTTTTTAAATTTATCATTTATATATATGTATATATATATATATATATATATATATATATATATATAACAGAACATATAATACATTTATTTTTATAGCAAGATTAAAAAAAACAGATTAGAATTTTGGCTGAAAGCTCAATAGCAACTTTAAAAAAAAAAAAAAAAAAAAAAAGGGAGTTGAAAAAAACCAACACCAGATTTTCAAATTAGTCGCCTGGAGTAAGGTACAAGTAGCCAAAACTTGAAAATAGTATGAAAATGGCGTTTTTTGGTTAAAAAAGTCGCCTAATCTTTAAATTAGTTGCAAAAGTCACCGGTGGACAACGTGTATACATTAAAAACAGTGAAAGTAAAAATTTACCTGTAATATTTTTCCGACTGTTTAAAAACTGTAAAACTGTAAAATTCACATGTTGTATCTTAACCAACGAGATTTCGCTGTCGAAGCAAATGTTATTTTAATTATTATTGCTCCTAACAGAGAAATCTCACCAGTCTATACCAATTAACCTTCTCGAAAGTTCTATAACAACGATCGGAAAAATTTGGTATCCTAAAAAGCTTACATCATACGTATTTCATCAGATGTAACTGGCCTCCCGCTGAACGTTTCAAGATTTGCGAACCGAAATGACACATCAAAAGAAAAGAGGATTTACTATACTTATTGAACACGAAAACACACCACTTCTGTTTTAATGAAAATCTCTAATTTTCAAAGCAGCTAGCTCGAGACCCTCCCCCCCCCATACACACACACACTAATATTAACTTTGCCTTTTAGAAATATTTCATGTGCATTATACACGCACACATACACACATATATATAGGCTATCTTGCACATCTCAGATTAAAAAAGGTTTTATTCTCTTTCTTCAAATGCATAAAAAATTCATTTGTACATCGCATAAATAATCTGAATTAATATAGCCAAATCCACGATAACAGTTCGATTCTTGCAGCGTTATCTCGCAACGTGAGAAGTAAGTTGACCTAGCATTCCTCCGTAGACATGGAGCTCATGCTTCTATAGTTTTACGCGTGGGCCCCCGTAAAAGGGTGCAGAAATAAAACATTTGATTCGAGAGCAATCGAAACCGCATAAAGAAAATAAAATTCCTAAATGAACCCCATTCCGTACTTTCTATTTTTGACTATTACATGAAAAAACTGGTTTATTATTGCTTAATTTCTAACAAAATAATGCAGGAGCTCTAATTTGTTTTATTGTAAATTTAAGCATTAATTACCTAATTTAAATTAAAAATTAAGCAATCTTTTGTTTTATCACTGCTATATTTAACCCATTTATGCCTAGTGTCCCTTTTTTGGGACGGCATTTTCGTCATTAGTCGAAAACGTTATTTATTTTTTCTAGCCTTTATTCATGAGTATTGAGCCTCAACTCTATAAAATATTTTAACGTGACCAAGTAGGATGTTGATATTTCGATTTTTATGCATAATGATTTTGAAAGAAATCATCCCTTGTTCAAGAAGTTAACATCGGAAATTTATCTATTATTTCTGTTATCAGTAAAAATCGAAGAAAGTAACAAAAATATCCAGGCACAAATGGGTTAATATAATAAAAAGATATCAATAGAAGCAATTATGTAGGCTGTTAAAAATTTTAATTTAATCTAAAATTCTCTGAAAAAAAAAAGAATACAGGAGCTGAGCTCTCATGCAAATTAAACCCTGACTGGTCTTCGTGTAATACGCTCTAACATATTTCTGCACCCTAATTCGGTAGATTTTAAAAGGGGCTTAACGTAGAAAAAAGTCTCCGAATATGTTTTTCAGGAAAAGTTTAGCAAAATTGTAAAAAATTAATATAAATTATAAAAATTTTAAGATTAAAATTCATTATTCGGTACATAGTGGGGATTATATACTGTCATATACAGAGTGGGGGTTTCACTGTCGGTGTAGTAAACATTTTTATAGCATACTGAACTCGTTTGTATTATTTTAGTTTTTAGTACTAAAATATTTGAACAATGTGAACTCCCCCCCTCTCCCCCCCAAAAAAAGAAATCTTAGCAGCAACCCTGCCTTTGGGAGCCCGAAACTTATATCCCCTAGCACTTCTACACAGTATGAATGTGAAACAATATTATTTAATTAAAATAACGAAATTTTATGCCAACACTACGAAATATATACAGGCCCATTACTGCCAAATAGTTCTGGTCTGGTACACCCTCCAAAAAAAGTATTCCAGCAAGAGAGAAATTTCCTACGTTCGTTTCATATATTAAAAACTATTTATCATAGAATATGAATTAGGCTATGTATAAATATGAATTTCCATATTTCTGTCAAGTTATGCGTTTTTCAAAAACTCAATTATTATTCGCAAATCTAAAATAGGAAATTTCTCTTTTGCTCGAATACTTTTTTTTGGAGGGTGTACATTTTAAGCAGTACCACGCCGTTAACTTTTCTGTGCATATCATAGACACGTGGCACTTGATATGACACGTGGCACTTGGCCGTTACTAGTTATGTACTGGCGCATATGCACTTTACAGACACTGGTATTCCAGTGACTTCCAGACGATGGCAATCTACATTGCTCGCAGTATACGGCACTTTGCCAGCATGACGGGTACCCGGCCGTCATTTTGCGGGCAGTAGTGTGTTTGCTGGGAAAGTATTAAAGAAAATGACTTTTCTGTAGTGTTAACATTCATTTTGTTTTTCTGCCGATAGATGACGGCAGCATTCATTTCATTCCTTCTAATGTAAATTCCCTAATAAAGGCTCACTCTAGTTTTTGTCACAGTGAAAGCAGGTTGTATCTCTTTGCATCATTAGAAGTTTAACTAAAAATCTAATAATTATCGTCCATTAAAATAAAAGAAGGACCAACTGCTGCAGCAAACAGTTTCACATTGGGGTCCAGGACTTCATCTCGATACCGTACAGCCGTCACAGAACCTTGCCTGTTAATGTGCACGGTGGTGTGATATCGCAATGAAATTCCTGTCCAGAACATGATGCTTCATCATGGGATGCACGATGTTTGACTCAGTCGAGCACACTTAATCCGATCGCCGTTTTTCAGACAACCCATATAAATGCACTTTGGGGAAAACAAACGTAAAATTCTTAGATTGTTTAATTACGCCAGATGGCGTTAAACCCCTCCCCGATAAGGTTACGGGAATCAACAATTTCCCAAAGCCTGAAAACCTCTAACTCCGTCGGTTTTTGGCCGAGCTAAATTTTTACCGCAGATTCCTACCAATCGCTGCTACAACGCAGCCCCCTAAACAACTTACTCCACGACGTTAAAAAAATGACAAACGTCCTGTGCCTTGGACGGATTCGCTAATCGCCTCTTTCGAGAAATGCAAAACTGACTAAAGCAGCCACTCTTACTTACCCAACACCCAACCAGCCGCTTTCTCTGATGCTTGATGCTTCCGACATCGCTATCGGAGCGGGTCTCAATTGTGTAACTGGTGAAGGTGAGTCAAACCCTTTAGCAATTTTTCCCGAAAACTCAGTGTAGCGGAGACAAAGTAAAGCACATATGATCGCGAACTCCTCGCGATTTACTCGGCCGTGAAACATTTCCGGCATCATTTGGAAGGCATGGATTTTGTAATCTATACAGATCACCACCCTTTAACATATGCTTTTACAAAAAGCTCTGAATCCGACTCGCCTAGACGACGTCGATAACTTGATTTTATATCACAATTTTGCACCAACATCAAGTACATCTCTAGCACAGACAACGTGGTCGCTGACGCTTTATCTCGTCTGCAGTCTGTGCAAATTCCACCAGTAGATTTGTGGCACTCTGTCATAAGCACAAGAAACATATACAGAATTATATGAGTTAATTCAAAGTGATCATCCCTCTGTTAAACTCCAACCATGGGCCATTTCACCAACATCAAAATTGTACTGTGATGTGAAAAGACAATACGTCCATCTGTGCCGCAACAACTGCGAAAAACTGTTTTCCAATCATTGCACAACCTATCTCACCCTGGCGTTCGAGCATACAATAAGCTTGTCCAAGCGAGATTCGTATGGCCTTCTATGCTCAAGGACATCACCGAATGGACTCGTACTTGCATCCAGTGCCAGCGTTCTAAAGTCGTTTGACACACCAAAAGCCCACTACAGTAATTCACCTAAACATCTGAACGTTTTGAGCACATTCATTTAGACATAGTCGGCCCTTTACCACCATCAAATGGAAATGTGTATCTACTTACGTGCATCCACAGATTTTCTCGTTGGTCAGAAGCGTTCCCGATTAAAGACATTTCCGCAGAGACAATTCCACGAATTTTTATTTCAAATGGGGGTTGCCCGATTCGGGGTACCTAGAATAATCACTACCAATCAAGGCCGCCAATTCCAGTGCCACCTCTTCAAAAACCTTGGAGCATTGCTAGGTGTTAAACACATCTGCACGACTCCATACCACCCAAATAGCAACGGCCTGGTCGAACGCTTTCATCGTTCTCTGAAAACAGGACTGCGATGCCACTCCACTGACACTTGGACCGACAGCCTTCCCATTATACATCTTGGTCTTCGATCAACTTACAAACCAGATATTGGAGCAACTTGTTGTCAAATGTTGTACGGAGCTAATGTGACTTTGCCTTCAGAGTTCCTCCAACCTTCCAAAAACGAGCCCAGTGCAGACCCCGCATCCTTTGTCCAAAAATCAAGGAAATCATGCAAGAGTTGTCTCCAACTCCTACTTCAGATCACATTAAACCTACTTTTTTCGTACATCCCCACTTGGAGACATGTACTCTGTCCGTAACGACGCTGTCAAACCTCCATTGGCACAGCCGTACAAGGGACCCTTCTTGGTCATCAAGCATGACAGAAAGCTTTTCACACTGGAGATCGATGGGAAAGAACAGGTGATAGAAATCGACAGGCTGAAGCCTGCATTTCTATTATCAGAAGACGACCCCCTGCCATTGCACTCTCCCTCCAATACACCTGGCACAGCAGATGCACCAACACAACCACACAGCACAGTTTCCCCTGCTGAGCCATTTCCACCTACAACAGCTTAAGCCGAGCCACCTCCAGTAAAAAAGACGCGCTCTGGGAGAGTAGTCCGCTTCAGTCGGGGCCATCGCTAAGCAACGGGCCTGCTTATGAGTTGCCATCCCTAAAAATGAGTTTATCATTGAGGCCTGTTTCCCCCAGTCACAGTATTCTATTTTATTATTCTAAGTATTATAAATGTTATATTTTTTTATTATTTTAAAACAATTTTTTTGCACTTTTGTCGTACTAAAAAACTTTAGATGTAGGTAATCGTTTTGTGAATCTTGCGCCATTTTCTTTCATGAAAATTTATCCTAAAATTCGAACATTTTGCTCTGAATGTAAAGGTAAGTGAACGCTTATAATGTATTTAGAAATTCTAAAAATATGTATGTAAATCATGTTTAGTGAAAAATTACTCATGTGTTATTTATAAATAAATTATTTTAATCAGAAATCGTATTACTTGAGTAGTTTTTATTCTTGTAAATAAGCATGACGTTGTGATATTATTTAGACAATTTAATTTTGCCAGTTGAAAATGTTATTTATCAGTTATATATGCCTTGATTATGTGATTAAGACTTACATCTGGTATAGTCTGTGCTTACTGTGCAGAAATACAGTAAATTATAAATTATTGATTTTTGCCCGTTTATACAGAAACTTCAAATGTAGTTAATATTTTGTACAAGCGTTCATTATGCTTGCTCAATTCCTAAGTTCGATTGAGAAAGCGACAAAAGAATAATATATACTACATGAAATGTCTTTATTAAAGAATAATTAATTCAGGGATCACGCTATAGAGCGTATTTTATCAATTTTCTCCAATATACAGGATATCCCGAAAACACTGAAATGCGCTTTAATAATCATTTGTTAAAGATTAATGTTGAATTGTTTAAAATAACGTAGGAAATACGACTACGTTCATGAAATATTCATTATAAAAATGCCTTTCTCATTTGTGTATTTAGTTATTTTAAAGTATATTAAATATCCACTTGTGAAACTAAACTAAGCAATCGTGAATCATGAGAGTAAGCGCTACTTTGTTTTTCCTTCCAATTATATGCATCTATTTTCTTTATTTCAATATGTATCATAGCAAACAAATTAATCATGAGTTCGTACTTGAATTAGTAACACAATTACTACTTAAAACTACATTAAATAACGTTTGAAAGCACTGGGAAGCTTAAGAAATGCCTGATGTATACGTGAAGACTCGAACACCCGTAGGCCTCTTTGGATGGCTCATCAAAATACACGCGCAGGCCCGTTACTAATTGCGAAGGCCCCGCTTCAATACGAAATACCTCTGAGACTTCAGTACCTTGGGTACTTGGGGGGAGTACTGTGGCGGCCGGCACCCCTTGCATCTGCACACTTCCCCGCGCAGGATCTGGCCAGCGCTAGCCACTACTCTCCTTCACTTTACTCAGAACTTTTCAATTCTGGAATCTGGCAATAGACTACGGCAAGCAGTCAGTAGCTTTCCCCCCTGATGTGTGCTTCGTTTGGTGTGGAGCTTGCACGCTCAAAAATCTGTACAAAAGTGTAATTCTTCATAAATAAATATTGTATTTTGTTAACAAGTGTAAATTGCCTTCAATATTTTCGGAATTATCCCGACAACCTTGTGAAACCCACAGGCTAACAAGGCTATAACCTACAAAGGCAGTAAAATAGACGGTGCTTTGGTTCCGCCTATAGGTGGCACTTTTGCTCAAGCAACAAATTTATAAATTCGTCTCTGGCACCGTATGTTCCTACCTATAAAAGGAGTTTAGTAAAAAAGGTTTATCTAGCTTAACTATGCACACATGATTTAATACTGAAAAACAACTTGCTACATGACATTTATGTTTTGTCCTTTAAAGATATGTTTAAGAACTAAAATTTAAGAATTTTACTAAGTAGCTCATCTTAAAAATAATGAAGAAATGAGAAACAGACTTACCATGGTACTTAAGTAGTTTTAAGAAATATATACGATCGAGTGATATACTGTATGTTTAAAAAACATAAGGGGAAAAAACAATTTTAATATTTTGAAGTACACAAAAAATAATCAAACTACAGACAAACTTGCAATGATAACCCAGATAACACAGCATATTTTTTTCTAAGTTCCCAGTCCGAAATTAAAAAATCTTTTCTTCAACATTTTGACGCATCAGAACAATTCCCGCTGCGTATAGTGGCTAGCACGCTGTGAAGTGTGAAGTAGAGATGGGAAAAGTGTTATTTTCAAAGAACAGTTATTCACTGTTTCCGTTCTTTTTTAAAGAACAGTTCTTTTTCCTGTTTTTTTTGAGAACATGTTCTTTGATTTATCGTAGCTTTATTATGACTATTTTATTCAATTTAGAAATGAAAATATACGTCCTTTTTAACATGTATTATGCTTTAATACAATTGCAAAATGTTTAAAAAAACTTTGCAACCAACATACTGGCTTTCTTTAATCAAGTATATTAACAGTAATTTTTGGTAAAAATATTTTAATTATATTAACGTTCTATAATATAGTGTTAAATATGCACATATTTCTAAAATCAAAATTTTTTCTGTGCTTTTTATTAACTTTTCTTATCCTTACTCATAGGATGTATGTAAGAAGAAATGGAAAAACTTCAATTCTAGAGAGAATTATTTAGGCCAGGCCTAATTTTCGATTACTTACCTGAGTGATACAATATTGCTTACATGAGTAAACAATATTTGAATCTGACAACTCCTAAAATGACATAATATTCATAACTGTTTATTTTGATTAGACTATATTGCACAAAGCTTTGGAAGCAGCAGAATCAATAACTTTAAAATCCGTCCAAACAAAAGATCTTTTTTTCGATCCATGAGGAAAACCTATCCAAACATAAGCATAACTAAGAGTTGTACCAGTAACAGCTCAAAGGAATGATCTGTTTCAACTAATCCTTGAACGGTCTGATACAATATGCATTGTGACTGCATACCCTTTTGTTTTAGTTTTTTCTTCTTCAGCACTACTGCAGTAAAAGAGCCGACGCACAAGAGGAGCAGACCGCTGAAGCTGACAATCTGCGATGAGATCCTCCACCCCCTCCTTTTCTAGCCTTATTCACAGTCCACACCATAAATTTCATGATAAAGCGAAAGTAACGCAAGGCCTTCAAACCGGAAGATGCCATCTTCAACACCCCCACTTTGGAATACATTTGGGAAAGCTTTAACCCTACAGTCGTAACTCTTGGAGGAATGGGAGGGGGGGGGTTGTAGAATCTTTTTTCGGACTTTCAAACATTTTAATACATAAATAATAATGATAAAAAACTCGAAATACTCAAAACACTGAAAAGTAAGAGTGTTCACAATAAGGAACGCTGGCGAGAGAGCACCCCCTTCAAGGCCGTACCCAGGAGGTCCGGTCCCCCCTTCTCCCAAAATTTAAAATTTTGTTAACAAAATAATAAAGTTGAAGTCTTTGTGAAAAATTCAGCCTTTTTCTTTCGTTTAGTCCCTCTCCGAATTTTTTGTCTGGATAAATTTTTTTCTGGATACGGCCCTGACCCCTTGTCCCCTATCTAAGCACTCATGCAAGACCGTACCCAAGGGGGTGATTCAGGAAGTCTGCCCCCCCCAATGTAAAATGTTGTTAACAAAATAATAATGATGAAGTCGTTTGCTGAAAAATCCAGCCCCTTTCACCGTTCGCTCCGCCTCTTAAAAATATATATTGTTCCAGGTCTAGCTCCAAAAGCTTATGGATCTGGCTCGGGTTAAAAAAAAATCCTTCTTTGGCTACAACTACAAATAAAATATATGTATCGGGCTCCAGCTTAAAAGATATGGCTTTGGTTCCAACGACAAACATTTTTAGCTCTAATTCAAAATATTAAATAAGTCCATCTCAAGTTTAAAAAAAAAATCCTTGTGTTGCCTTCAGGTTAAAAATATACGGCGTGGACCTGCCCATTTCCAATGGGGGAGCCCACAAAATAGTCGATACGCTCTAAGAGCTTAAAAAAGAAAAAAATGTACAGTGTCAGCTTTAAAAGTACATGCTCTGCTTAAAAATTAAAGACATTCCGTAAAAGCTGTAAGTATCAGGCTCAGATGAAAAATAATACGCTTGTATAAATATGTATATTGCTCCGACTCGATTTAAGAAAATGAATACGACTTTGGCATATAAAATTACATGGCTCCGAAAATCCAGCTTAAATGGCTTCAGACCTGGGCCATACCCAGACAAAAATTTCAGGATATATCCCCCACACCCAATTTTCAACTTGTGTAGCAGGATTTTAAATTTTTTTTTTAATTATTGCGAAAACATTTCGTTCATTTATACATCACTGCAATTCATACCCCTCACCATCCCCACCCCCCAAAAAAAATTCTGGCTACGTCCCTGTATAAATACACCTTATACATATAATGTAATAACTTCGAAAGGAGAGGCCTCCAAACCCATAGGATTCCCCCCCTCCCCTTTCTAAGTACGGCTTTGCTTCTGACTCCAAGTCTACAACTTAGACCCTGTATTCAGCTCAGAACGGAATTAAAGCAAAAGAACACATCAATAAAAGAACACCTTTCACCCCGTTCACTAAAGAACACTTCATTTTCCCTGTTCAGCAAAAGAACGCCTTTTACTCCGTTCCTCGAAAAAACACCTAGCTCTCCGTTCCGCGAAAGAACGCTGAATAGGTGTTCCAGCTCACTGATCGCTGAACACCTCTCCAGCCGTGATCAAAGAACTGGTTCTTTTTCAGCCAATAGGAGAGGGGCGCTCGGAACAGGTTCTTTTTCAGCCAGTAGGAGATGGATGAAAGCGAAGGTGCGTTTTATATGGACTTATTTTATTGCTTTTTTTATAATTTAACGTTGATAATATATTTCTTTTCGATTTGTTTGTTTCAGATTATCATTTTCTTTATTATTAAATTTTTTACTTTGATTGAAATTGAGTAGTTTGGCTGGAATAATAAAAACAGGCGCATTGTTTTCCTGTGAGTGCATTTCGTATTGAACATATAAGAAAGTTTCTTATTCTTAGCCCGGGTCCACTCTAAAATTATGGTAAGTTGGTCTAAAAGTTTTCTCCCCCCCCCCCTCCAGATAATCATCATCGTTATCATTATTTCTCGAAATAGCTAAGATTCTGCAGTTACTTAGAATTTGATAAAGCTAAAATTGTGAACTTCTGTCCCCACCATCAGATACGTAGCCAAGGTGTGAACAGGAGAGGGGGGGTGGGGAAGAGGTCTGGTCCCCCAGAATTTTAATTTTTATTAGCAAAAAAATATTAATCACGCCTTTTAATGAGAAATTTCACCTTTAAGGCATTTTCCAAAATTTATTTTTACAACGATCTTGCCTGCCATAAAATTTTGAAGTGTCGGACCTTAATGAACTGAGAACATGTTTTTGTCGTGATCACTGAACAGGGTGTTCCTGTTCTTTCTTGAGAACAGGTTCAAAAGAACAGGATGCTCATTCTTTCTCCATCTCTACTGTGAAGTCCATGATTAAGGGTTCGAATCTGAAGCGGGGCAAGTACTTAAAGGTTGGTTTAGAAAAAAAAATTAGGTATAAATCTTTTTACAAAATTCGTTATTAAGATGTAATGATAAATTTAATTTAATCATTACATAAAATTAGCTAAAACTTATTAAATGGTTTTTGTTGATGTCCAGGATTCGACCGTAAAAGGTCCCCTAGTAGCAATGACTGCTTGTTTTCTGCTCGGTCGTTCATCGACTCATCGTTAACTCATCGACTCGTCGAATTCAGTCATCGGCAAGTGCACTTTTGTTTATCTGCAATAGATGAATTTTTATTCATGGATAGAAGTGATCTAGACGAGCAGTTTCGCCGATGGGAAACCGAAAAACGATATCTTATCCGAAACTGCAGCTCTATAGTCAACGGGCCTTGCAGGTGTCCCCAGTGGTTTACACTTTACCCAAATTCCTATAAGTATTTGCGTAATTTAGATCTGCCTTTGCATAATCTAAGGGAAACTTTGAACAATTCTTGAATTAATCGCATAATTTACTTCAAATTTCTTGTATTGGGGTTGGGAGGGGGCAGGGGGTGGTATCCCCCCTTGCCCCCCCCACAAAATTTAAATTTGAAAAGAAATATTTACCAAAAAATGTAAGTGTTTATTATATAAAAATCGTTTGTAATATTTAAATAATTTTTTAAAAATGTGTTTAAAAAAAAGAAAAGAAAATCTATTTGAGCGTCAGCTGCATTATAAGAAAAACGGAAACTTAATTACAATGAGCAACTCTTTTGAAACCTCTTTAATGTAAACAGCAAGAAGAGAAATCAGTTAATTTTTAAAAGTTATCCAAGAAATATGAAAGTTAAAATCGCACTAAAATTCCTATACAATTGGCAATATTGTTTTTTAATTATTAATTATGAATTTTGTTGCTACTTACATACATTGGTAAAAAGTGAAATTAATTTCTTTCCAATCGAATAATTTGAATATTATTAATAATAGCTGAACAAAACTTCGTCAAAATTTCACGCAAAGTCCCAATCTGAGACTAAAATAACCTGTACTTCACACTTTGCCTTTCACATGACAAGATTCGATGGTCTAGAGGTAGCGCACTTATCTCGTAATCTGTACGCTCAGGGTTCGGGCCCGAGGGAGGAAGGATTTTTTTTTTTTTTTCAGAAAAACGGAAATTTAGCATACAAAAAACGAAAACATAATAAACAGAACGGACATTTTTTGAAAATTTTGCTGCCAGTCGTTTATTTTTTATTAACAAATATATTTTTCACAGTTTATCGGTTTCTTTTCGTTATTTCATCGGAGTCATCGGGAAACGATGATCGGCTTTATGGCTCCCCGAGCGGACATTTTGTACCAGTTGCCGATGAAATTTCCCCTTTTTTGGATGAAAAGCCGTGATCGGCCATTGCTCCTTCTCCTCGGATTTAACTCACCCGCCTCTCATCGACCGATGGGTTATTGCTACTAGGGTCTATAAATAGACAAACACGTCCATTATTACGTCCATACGCATGTCTATATGACGTCATACGTGTGTCCTATAGTGCCATATTGACGTAAAATGGACGAGAATTGGACGAATCCAGGATGTTTAATGGACATGTCAGCTTGTCTATATGACATCTTCTAGGCGTGTTCTGGACAAGTTTGTGCCATCTGGGTAATAAGCACTCTAGTGTTAAATTCAATACAAATTATATATTTAAAATTCTCAAATGTGGCTCATTCCATGAAAAAAAAACAACACAAAAAAAAAAAAACACTGTGACACAGAGTTTACCTTAATTATGCATTTAAATAATCTAGCAAATTTAAATATCAATATTATGAAGATAATATACTAAAAAAAGTTTTTCTTAAAAAAATCGCTTCAGCGTAAAAATATTATCTTTGTTGATCAGATCGCTAAGTAATACACATTTAGTTATTATTTGTGTTCAACTATTCATCATCACGGAAAAAACACTCAAAATACTGGTGGTAAACGATAAAATCAATAAAAACTTTGTATAAAAAACACACATAAATTGATACTTATAGAAAGATAGGATCGTTTCAACTGAAAATTTGATTCGAGTCTGTTCGGACCCGGATCCACTCCATTCGGTTATCTTTGTCCGGATCCACTTCTTTCTGCCAAATGGATCCGGAGTCGTCCTTTCGGTCCGGACCGGTTCCGATTTCGCGGACCCGTTCGTTTTCCTTGGGGCAGATCCAAAAGGACCGGATCCTCAAAAAAAGGAGAGAGGAATCATCATCTGAAAAAGCTGCATGCTAAAACTAATCTCTCCCGCTCTCCAGTCATAAAGAAAGCTCAACAATCAGGCATGGTGCCTGAGTTCGAGGCTAAAATTCGTCTGCTGGCGGTATTTACATCCGCCAGCTCCTATTGAAATGCATTCAGTATCCATTTTATAATTACTGTTTCTCATTATTAGAGCCGCTCGGAATGAGTTACTGTCTTTTTAATACTTAAATAGATGGTTTAGAAGACGATGATATCGCATTTCGCTTCAAAACTTTGTTAATAAAAAGAATATTAGTGTTCTAAAATTATTACGTTATTGCTAACACGTATAAATAATACATCATTGAGTTGATTTTGAGTTTTCTGAGTTTAAAATAGTACAAATATTCATTAAAAACCTCACACACTTTTTTAAAGTACGATCTTTTAAATTATTTTTAGAATTTAATTATTATTAACATTTTAAATAAAATCTCACAATGAAGATAACATTCATTTGTAAAAAGCTATTATTTGTTAATGACTAATATTCTAGCTTCTTTTGCAACAGCTATATTTCTACTAGTAAGTGTCAAATAATCCCTTAGGTCCAAACCAGCTGAAACCGAAACTAAGCATCACCATAAGATCGTGCACGTGGAGTATCAAATACCGCCAAGTGACGTCACGTGCAAAATGTACATTGGTGCTATTGCATGCCTAAACTACAACTTCACTTTCATTTTCACTTCACTTTAATGCGAAGGTTGGTTTGTTTTGGCGATTTGTTAGAGTTTGTTTATTGTGCATAGCTTAGAAATTTCCTTCAAACGATATTGAAATCATTTCGACAATATGCCTGGATTTGTGACTTGTGGGCCAAATGAAGCCTTAGTAGTTTCAGGTAATGCTAATGTTGATAATATCTTAATTATTATTATTTATATTTTCTTTGGTGTGAAACTACTTCTTCCTAGTGATGCTTTGGGGTGTATGCTTAGCAGATTGCTTATATAAATGCAAGATTAAGGCGTGGTACTGCTTTATAAATGCTACGTTATGCTGTTTCTTCCCATGAGTTGATATTTAAAACAATCGTTTAACAATTGTTACAGTTTTGATTATCATTAATGATTTATCGACGTTTAATGATTAATTCAAATATCGGATTGTTGTCTGTGTTCTTGTTCTGCACTTTTAAATAAGTACCCAACAGTAATAATAATTAAATATATCGTTTCCTGTTCGATTGTTTTGACTAGTGTAAATACAATTAAATATGTATGGTTGGATCATTTTACAAAAAACGCACTATTTGCAGCTTGTGGTTGGTAGTTTGAGAATATTTTTTAATAATTATAATTTAGACATTTTAAATATTATGACAGATTTTTAAATATAATTAATAAAAGTTGATGGTTTTTTTAATTTCATTTTTTCAATGAACGGAGGGATACTTGTATACCGCCGTTACATGTTATAACATATTTTCCTCAATTTAGTTATTCATTTACTTGTTAAATACAAAAAGGGATATAGATTCAATAGTGTAATATCAGTTACTAGATTTTTTTACACTTTAAATGAATTCTATTACAAAAAAATAAACATTTCAGCTTTAATTATCCTTTGAATTACTGTCTCAGTCTTGTATCCTCCGTTCAAAATGCAATTAGGTGCAATAATTTCCTATAAATGGCAGTCCTGTCACCTCAATACAGAGGATTAGAAATGAAGGTAACCGCTTTCAGTATCTGTTCCTCACAGGGAAGTTAAACAGCTTAATTTGTAAGAATTTGAGTATTTTTCTCTCTGATGTCAAATAGGACATTAACTTTGTGTATCCTCCGTTCTTGATTTTGAAAGTAAAAATTGGTTATTTACTAAAATTACCTTTTTTTAAAATTAATAACAAAGCACTTTTTTATTGAAATCTAAATTAAAATGATGTGGTAACTTTAAATCAACATGATATAAAATGCAAAACATATCAATTTGTATCCTCGATTACAATATAAGTGTAATGGAGGAAGAATGTGATGAAAAAAGTGCTGCAACAACTAACTGCTTTACTTGCAAATTTGAAGGGAAATGATATATATTATAAATGTTGGTTAGTCGCCAAAAAGTAAAAAATTAGGGTCAGGTGGGGTAAAATGACCAGAAATTTAGCTATTTTCAACTTTACTAAGCTACACATCTGAAATGATTCAACATATTTAAAATTTTTTGACAAATAGTTTACATTGGACTATCTGACAGTAACTACAATTTTTTTTTTTCTTTTACAAACATTAAAACTGTTTGATCATTAATTCTTTTTGACTTGTTATTATGATCATTTTACCCCATGGTGTGGGGTAAAATGATTATACATGAAAAAATGAAACACACTCATAGAAAATATTATATGATTAAGATCATCTGGAAAATAGATAACAAATATTTTATTAAACAGTTTGGTAAAATCATACAAGCTGGTGCGCACCCCATGTAAACACGGCGACAGCCGCTGGAGCTTGGCGGTCGCCAAGCTCCAGCGACTGTCGCCAACCATTTTGTACGATCAGCAAAGTATTTTAACACATTAAAATTGCACATATATTCCACTTACAAAAACATTAAAACAAAATACAACGTCCATATTTAACCAAAAGAACGTCTGCAAATTCAGTAACAGGCAATTTAAAATGAGCAAACAGTGGACCGTTTTTAACTAAAAAAAATACAGTGGATTAAGCAACCTTGTTGTACAGTTATGTAAACTATGCAATCAGTGGATCGTTTTTAACTAAAAAAAACCTCAGTGGATTCAGCAACTTAGTTGTACAGCTATGTAAACTATGCAACCAGTGGATCGTTTTTAACTAAAAAAACCTCAGTGGATTCAGCAACCTAGTTGTACAGCTATGTAAACTATGCAACCAGTGGACCGTTTTTAACTAAAAAAACCTCAGTGGATTCAGCAACCTAGTTGTTCAGCTATGTAAACTATGCAACCAGTGGACCGTTTTTAACTAAAAAAACCTCAGTGGATACAGCAACCTAGTTGTACAGCTAATGTAAACTGGGCAAACACTGGCCCGTTTTCAACTCAAAAAAAAAAAAAAAAATCGGTGGATTAAACAACCTAGTTGTACACCTCTTATAAAGTCAGTATGATTAGAATAGCACGTAAATAGCACTTACAAAAACATAAACACATCAAATATCAATTTAAAATTCACATTAAAAACCTTAAACATTGCAAAGATTTGTTAAAAAAGAGCACTTACCTTTATATTTTTTTAAATAACCGCTCAGAAATGTCCCCAACACCCACCGGCTTATAACGTAACACCAGCATGCTTTCTTTTATTTAGCTGTTATATTCACACTATATTTCTAACAAACACGCACAAATTCATTTCATATATTAACATAACACATTTCATTCCCTTCCATCAATAACAGAAACAATTTCAAAATCCCAGACCTGACGAAACACGTATTCTTTATGGTTGCCAGTCACAAATACCACCGGCAGGTAACTTCACTTTGGCAGTGCATCGCTCACTCTAACGTCAGAGTGTTCACCAAGGATTTGTAAACAAAAACATCGATATGTAAACAATGCACCGTATACGGAATATAGTCCAACAGTTTTACATGGAATTTTAATTTAGCTATCAGGATTTATAATGTCCTCTATTATTGAAATTTGGCTCATCCAGTATTTGAATTATCTGTTCAGTTTGAACTTCCTCGACATGTCATTTTCTGGCAATGTACATTTTTTCAAATAAAGATTTTGCAAAGTATTAAATTGTAAATAGCTCCTTTTCTGCAGACAAGATCTGTCCAAAAATGCTTAATAAAACTTTTACCTCAGCACTTAAGAGCCAGCAGATATTTTGTCCAAAAGAGGCATTACGGTATGCCATTTTGAACTCTTCTTTCAACTCTTTTTAAATAAGAATTGGGATTTTTCTTCACAAAATATCAAGAATAGCATACTTTCTTTACTTCATGGTCTACAATTTCATGCTTTTCTTCAAAATGTGCAGCAAACACATCTTCTGTTAGCATTTATTTATAAATTTATGATTCCAGTATCGTAATTTTGGGTTATTTTTCTTATTTCCAGGTAAAAATAAAAGTAGAATAACGGAATATATTTATTTAATTTCAAGAACTTTAAATCACAAAAATGCTACAGCAAAGTAAATTTTAACCTTGTATAGATAGAGTCAAACATGAAACTCTTAAGTGCTGCCATTACATAATAAAAGAATATTAATAAATCAAATAAATCAGTTTAAAAATATTGTTTGTAATATAAATGAGCTAACCAAAAATCAGTATGCCAATAAACCAATGCATTTGACATTTATTGTCTGCTTTTTGTAGACTGTTCATTTTACCCCACCTGTTCATTTTACCCCCACCTAACCCTACCAAGGGATGGCAAATATCTAATCCTCTGGGTCATGTTTCAGTTTATAAGCATGTAAAAAGATACTGTAAATTCTTTAATTTTATGACTTAGTCATGAATGAAACAAAATTTTTAAGAGAAAATCTTATAAGATATGTGATGACAATATGTTTAGTTATATATTATTAAAATTAATTTTATGTAATTTTTCCATATAATATTGATTGTGCTTCAAGTATGTGTGTCATTTACTGTAGTTGTGAAAGTTATAATGTATGTTCACAATTTTTTAAAACATTTTATCCAAATGTGTTAATAGGATGTTGTCATTCAAATCCTTTGATGGTGCCTGGTGGCCGAGTATTTGTATGGCCTGTAATACAGAGAGTACAAAGGTAATGTAACAAAATATTGTAAGATTTTAGTGTAATTTAATTGCTTATCATATGATCTACAGAGGTGATGTATAAAGAAAAATAGGGTGCGATTTGCTCTGCTAATTTAGTGCAGATTAATCTAAAAATGTGTTTTGTGCCATTTTTGTGTTAGTGAAATTGTTGAGGAATATATTTTAAGTATTTTTAAAGTGCAAACATACTTTTCTGAAAATATTAAGCCAGGGTTAACCCTAGGCCTTTCTGGTCGGGTGCACTGCCCGAGAAGTTTTACTGACTGCCCTGCAGAAATATCAGAATATCATTTCAAGTCCTTAAATTTAATAGAGTTACACATTGAAGTTTCATAATGACGCTTGGCTGATCAAAATTTCTTGGGAGATCACTGGTTAATTTTTTTTAATTCATTTGCAGCAAAGGCTGTGAAAGGGTGGAGATGGTTGGAGGGTGGGGTGTAAGTTATGCTTAGTTTCAGGAAAATTTCATATGCACTTCAGAAAATTGCTTCAGAATGCAAAGAAACAAATTTCACTTAGTCCACTATCACCCCTTTATCTAGATGAGTGTGTCCCGACATGGGTCCCTTGCATCTTAGAAGGGTAATTTGTGATAGTTCAGGTGGGCAGTTCAGAAATGCATTTTTACCCTGAATGAAATGCCATTCAGAATACATTCAGTAATTAATTCAACTTTCAAATATTAAAAATTATGTACATTTTATGTAGTAGGAATCACAATTTAAGAAAAAGTAAAGGTGGTCAAAAAAAAAAAAAAAAGTTGAGATACTGTATTAAGATCACAGTGTATTTTAACTTTGTAAATGCATATGTCCTCAAAATGTTCTATTTCACTGTGAACATTTTATACAATGTCTTGTTATTGTTTTTTTTTTTTTTTAATAGATAGTTACCTAAAATCTTTTTTAAGTCACTATAGCCCAAACGCGTTGCACAGATGGGTGCGCATATGCACATATACATATGCACACCCATCTGTGCAACGCGTTCGGGCTATAGTGATTAAAAAAAGATTTTAGGTAACAATCTATTTAAAAAAAATACATAGTGCGTATATGAACACGTGTTCATATACGCAGTATGTATTTAGTTATCACGAACTATTATGAGTTTGCAGATAGTTTTGGATTATGTGCGCAGACAGTTTTCTCTTTTATCTGACTATGGTTTTGTTAATGAAAAAGTACTTGAATTTTATTTTTTTGTGTTCATATTTGATCCTATATGTTTAACATATCTCTTTAATTTTACAGAATAACACTTAATACTATGACGTTGATGATAGAAAGTCCAAGGGTTTATACCCAGCAAGGAGTACCAATTTCAGTTAATGGAATTGCACAGGTAATGTCCTGTGCAACTGTCAATGTCAATTATAATACTGTTGTTTATATTTTACAAAACAATTTTAAAGTGTGGCAGGAGAGATTTTTTTTCCCTTGTATGCTTTGTTATTCTAATTTTATTTCTTTATTATCTCTGCTTCTCAGCTTTACCTGTGCTAAACATAGAGAAAGAATATAGGTGGAGAGAGCAATTGTAACCCTAAACTGAAGCGTGCACACGAGTCACGTGACTTGTGGTCAAGTGGGGTGGAATTTCTCCATTTCCTTTGTTGGTCTCCATAGCTTTGTGTGAGGTCGATGGTTCTAATCCAAAAAAATTGTGCATTATTGCTCTCATATGGATGCAATGAAAAATTCTTGGAAGGAGGACAACTGGCATTTCACAGGAAAGCTATGTTTTGCAATTTTAGCCATTTAAAATGTATGAATGTTCTTTAAAACACTAGATTGACAATTTGGCGATTATATTAACTCGCCAAGTATTGCAGATCTGAAAGCCACGTAATTTAACTTTTAATTTTAAATTAAAATTAAAAATCAAATCAAACTAAAATTTACTCTTTATTTTCTCAGTTAATATAACAGGTTATTGTTTTAGAATGTCTATTGGCGCTGTAGTGCCTCACTCATGTTTCTTTCTTAAACATTCTATTTCTTCAAAATTTCCTTATGGCTAAGGTGATTTTTTCAGACTATTAGTAACAAATTGAACTTTTTAAGCTGATCCACTGAAGCTATATTTCTCTGTTTTTGGACAAAGAATATCACAAATCATGAGGGGAGGGGGAAATACCATTTCATTATGTTAACAGAAACATGAATTTAAATTAAAGAATTCACTATATATGTGTATATAAATGTAAAGATATTGCTAAAAAATCAGCTGTTTAAAACGTTCATATTAACTAGATTGCACCCCGCCTTCCGAAATGGAAACCTATATGCACTACTGAATACAAACTTTGAATTTTAAATTGCTTAATATTCTTCTTAATACTCTGAAAGAAAAAGGTTGTCGATGTATGTATTATTTTATTCTGCATAAATAAGTTTCTAGTCTTTTCTGCGTGACCAGCATTAAAAAGAAAGAGCTTTATTGAAATTTCGGACCTTTTTAAAAAAAAATAAAAATTGCTATTTTGATAAATTATAACAATTGTGAAAAAAGTAGTGTCTTGTTATTCAAAATACAAAGCGATGCTGTATCCTACAATTTTTTTTTTCATCAAGAATTACTTTTTTTTTTTAAGCTTTCCTAAAGATCTACAGAGAAGACTTCTTTGGGAAACACAGTTAAAAAGAGAATGATTTAAAGCTTTAGATTATTCGAAGCTGCGTTGAAAGCATTTTACAGAAGATTGCTTTGAGAAAGCAAAATTTGGAGGAATGTAGTTAAAGAAGGATGCAATACCAACCATCTTCAATTTTCCTCATCATCTCCAACGAAGCTTTATAATGTACATTACTAGATTAACTCATTTGATAATGTGCATTGCTAGATTTTATTACAATGTTTTATAGCAAAATCAAAATAATACAAAAAATACAACAAAATAAAATGCTTTGAAAGCCAAAACTTCAAATTAATTCTGCAAAACAAAATTAAAGACTAAATAATTTCAAAATAACTAGAGGGAGAGAAAATAAATGCTGCAAAAACCATTTCCCCCCATTCCCTTTCTAGAAAAATGAAATGCTTGAGTTTGCGAACCAAAGGGCAATAAGCAGCCAAATCCGCTTCTTCTTCTCCCTCGACGCTCTTATCTTAGCTTCAACTTTCCTGGGAAAATACAATAGGAGGCTCCCTCCACCTATATCCCTTCTCTATGGTGCTAAATTATACATACTTGTTTTATATGCAAGACTAGCTGCCTGCCCTATCTTCGCATAGTAGGAAACGAAAATTTTCCTCGCGCGTGATTCAAATTAATTCCTGTGATGTGGCATCTAAAAAAAGCAAAATTATTTGATTCTTCATGTAAAGTTTGCATCATGAGTACTAAAGTGGCATCATTGCAATATGACGCAAAAAAAAAAACAAAAAAAAAAAAACTATGTCAGTGTCATTTGCTATAAAAAAAGTGAGACGTTTGACTGTTTGCAGGGGACTCCTCACTTTCATAATGTCTTATTTCCACATTATACTGTTTTTTAGGTTTACGTTTTAGCATTAAAAACCTCAGACACTGCATGAAATGGACAATTTTTTATTTTAAAATAACTGCTCACCCGCTCTTCATACGTGCAGAAGTGAATATTTTTCTAAAATATGCTTATAATTACATGTGATAAAATATAATTTCATTTTTAAAAAATGTTTGAGTAATCTTCTCTATTGAAATTACTGCAGGAATATATTAACACAATTTAAATTACATTTTGTTTAGTTTTAGTTACTTGTAAAAAACTGTCAAAAAGGATGAACAGAACACTTTTAATTTCATGAAATAGTTATCAACGTGGTATATTGTGATTTATTCATATAATTCTTAGATTAATACTACCTAATACGCATCTTAATACTATCTATCTCAATTTAAAGAAATAACTTAGATTATTTGGCACAAATACGACCTTTTTATCCTATGATGATTCTTTGCAATTTATGCATTAGCATAAACAATAATCATTTCCCATTATAGTTGTGGTTAATGAAGTTCTCATTTTATATTTAATTTGTGCATAAATCCTGTCAGATTGGCATAATTAGCACCGCAAAACATTTCATCTATCTGGTGGAAAATATCCAAGCGGTACCAATTTAAATATCCGATATAGCGAATCATCGTTTTGTCTCTTGATAAACATAGTGTAATCTTGAAGAGTTCTTCAGAATAGCTTAAATTGCGACAGGATGTTAGTGTTGAAGAGTTTACAAACTTCAAGGCCTTTTTAATTAATGATGATACTGTTTAACTACTGTAAAAGAGACCCGGGTTGTTGAGGGAATTAATCTGGTTAATTTTCACAGTAGTTTCCAAAGGGTACAATATTGAAACTTATGACGACGTTGAAAAATTTGTTGCTTTATATAGAACGACTATGGAGGAGCGTAATCCAATGTTAAAATAAAACTATATTTGCAACATAGATATGTTAGAAAACATATAGACATAATTAAATGGCAAAAATAAAAAAAAAGTAAATAGAAAATTTTTAATATATCACGCTTTAAAATGAACTTGATAGCTTTTAAAATGAAGAACATTTCCAGCTGCTTTAAACATTTCAATTTTCAAAAAAGCAACTAATTAAAATACCATTTATACTCATAATAATAATAATAATAATAATTGTGAATGTCTTAGTTTATTTCTATAGTAAGTTTTAATCAAAATATAGCCTCCTTGTGTTAAAAAAAGAGCAAGAATAAATGTGTTAAAATTGTGGTGTAATTTTTATGCACCTTAAAGCAATTGACGTCATAGATCCTCACTTGTGAATTGAAAATCTGCTGCCCTATTTAAAAACTCTATTGATAGGTTGAAAAAAAAAAACCTTTTTTCTAATTCTTAATGTGGCAACTCAACATAAATTCTCGTGCCATGTTTTATTAATGTAATGGTGTAAGCCCTCTGCATTGATGCTATTAAATTCTAAATATTATTTTATTTTACATTAAAATTCATAAAAAATCACATAATATATATAATTTTTTCATTCTTATTTTAAAAGAGGGCAAAAATGTCTGTTTTATCATTTGCCAAAGTATCAAAAAGTTATGACAAATAGAATTCAAAATGCGGCAGTTTTAAAACACCATCTTCTTTGCCAGACACAACATAACAGATTAGACAGATTTACTGTATCACTTGATTATTTGTATCTGTTTGTTAACTATTTTTATATGTAATTAAATCTAAAAATTCTTATTTCTGAAATGTCCTTTTTTTCCCAATTTTGGAAAACTTTGTTTATTTATTATTGCAGGTCAAAATACAAGGGCAAAATGCAGAAATGCTTAGAGCAGCTTGTGAACAGTTTCTTGGAAAGAAAGAGACTGAAGTTATGCATATTGCTCGAGAAACTCTTGAAGGTCATCAAAGGGCTATTATGGGTACAATGTCGGTTGAGGTATAAATTAAAGTTTTTTAAAAATTTCAGTAATGCAAATCAGCAGTTTTCTTAGTATTGTGTACAGTGCTTAATATCTAGCAAAAAAAAGTGCTGAAGCCCTAATATTCCTTAGAGCTCATGTTAGTACTTAATGCCGTACTGTAAATCCATGTCACCCCTACAGTATAGGAGTCGGTAGTCATTCTGTTAAAATAATAATTCTAAAATTTTCCCATGGAATAGTCTTGGACATATTTTCATTATTTCTCAGAACAGTGAAATGAAATGAAATAGTTTAAAAGGAGCATGAAAAAATCTAAACAATACACAGTTTGTTATGATCACTATTTGCACACAAATGTTAACTAGACTAATTTGCTGAAATACATTTTCCAAACCTCTATGGTGTCAGAACGCACTCCCAAGACATTATCTCTCGTGTGGTGTTGGGAAATTGCCTAAAATTTCTTGGTCTCAGGACTCTCAGGACTGAATTGTCCTCAGGACTTGATTGGTCTGTCCACTAAAGTTGGTTTGTGTGTGAAAAGGGGTAAAATTTAGAGTCAATGTACTCGTCAGCTCCGGAGCGCAGTATTCAAAAGCTCCACTGGGTTTTGCCTAATATGTAAAAATTCACTCTGAAAAATCAAGTACAGGAGCTGAGCTCCTATGTAAATTAAACCCTGATTGTGTATCATTGTTTAAACATATAATTTCAAAACTGCTTTTGTCCGATAGTGTTGTTAAGTTGTACTAATACCAAATTATAAAGTATTTTTAGCATATAATGAAATATAATTTATAGCTATATTATATTAATAAGCTTAGTTATCTTTAAAATTTCAGTGTTTAACTTTTTAAATTTAAAATGATAAAGGTAAAATCATACAAGCCGGTGCGCACCCCATGTAAACATGGCGACAGTCGCTGGAGCTTGGCGGCCGCCAAGCTCCAGCGACTGTCTCCAACCATTTTCCACGATCAGCACATTAAAATTGCACATATATTCCACTAAAAATGAGCAACCAGTGGACCGTTTTTAACTAAAAAAACCTCAGTGGATTCAGCAACCTAGTTGTACAGCTATCTAAACTAGGCAACCAGTGGTCCGTTTTTAACTAAAAAAACCTCAGTGGATTCAGCAACCTAGTTGTACAGCTATCTAAACTAGGCAACCAGTGGCCCGTTTTTAACTAAAAAAACCTCAGTGGATTCAGCAACCTAGCTGTGCAGCTATCTAAACTAGGCAACCAGTGGTCCGTTTTTAACTAAAAAAACCTCTGTGGATTCAGCAACCTAGTTGTACAGCTATGTAAACTATGCAACCAGTGGACCGTCTTTAACTAAAAAAACCTCAGTGGATTCAGCAACCTAGTTGTACAGCTATGTAAACCACGCAACCAGTGAACCGTTTTTAACTAAAAAAACAACAGTGAATTAAGCAACCTAGTTGTACAGCTAATGTAAACTGGGCAAACACTGGCCCGTTTTCAACTCAAAAAAACATCGGTGGATTAAACAACCTAGTTGTACACCTCTTATAAAGTCAGTATGATTAGAATAGCACGTAAATAGCACTTACGAAAACATAAAACACATCGAATATCAATTTAAAATTCACATGTAAAATTCACATTAAAAACCTTAAACATTGCAAAGATTTGTTAAAAAAGAGGACTTACCTTTATTTTTTTTAAATAACCGCTCAGAAATGTCCCCAACACCCACCGGCTTATAACATAACACCAGCATGCTTTCTTTTATTTAGCTCTATATTCACACTATATTTCTATCAAACACACACAAAAGAACGCTCCTTTTCCTTTCAAAACATAAAAATACTCCATATTCCACACATAAATACTGACGACGAAATTCCCCGATACGCTTACTAACCTTCGATGAAGAGTCCGTAAAACAGAATCAAAACCACAAGGAAAATCAAACATTAACTTAATCCACTCTATCACCAGCCACAAACAAACAACTATCGTCATTCAATTAGCACTGAATGAAAATCCCATACTTCAAAACACCCCGTGTTTCTCTTTGGTTACTAGTCTAAACAATCACCGGCAGGGTATTTCACTCCAGCTGAGCATCGCCCATGACGGCGCCAGAGCCAATGCCAAATCAATTTGTAAACAAAAAATCAAAATGTAAACAGCACCGTATACGGAATATAGTCCATGATAAATTAAATAAAGAAATTACATGTGCATCTATTTTTCTTCAAATTTTCTATATAAGCATTTCTGATTATCATGATTAAACTTTTTATCATTCTATTTTATGGACTTAAAGACTAACACAATGCAGCCTTTACAAAAATCTGAGTCAAAAAAGTTACAACACTGAAAAGTCAAGGAATGGGGACAAAAAGAAATATATGGAGGTGTTAGGTCATAGAACTTGACAAACTTTCTGTCACTGATTTTGTTTAGGAACATCGATTCATGTATTTATGTATAAGAAAGCTTATGTATCTATTGTACACTGTTCAAGAAATAATTGCAGATGGTCACCATAAAGGTCAAGAAATTTTCTGTCTTAAATTTGGTAGACACTCAGAATGCTCTTTGATAATACTTAGAAAAAAGAGTATGCATTGGGGGCAGCCTTGTTCTTAAGATACATTAGTTAAATATCATCTATATCTTGCTGTAACCTAATTTGCATTGGTCATTAAAATAATCATCATAAGTTCTGAACTATACTCTGCATTAGTATATCAGGATAGCCACTGATCTGGAATTATTAGGAAATTTGCAGTTCGGAAACTAAGTAAAATTCTGTAAAAACATGGAAATATATGAAGTTCTTATCTGTAATTTGTGAAAGAGAACCTTTAAAAAAGAAATAAAATCAGTAATTCCAGTGACTTTTATGCTATGTCTAGAGGAAAATTAAATCTGATAATAATGCACAAAGTGTGTTCTAGTTTAACGTTTATTATTTGTGAAATATAGTTATAGACCCAAGTTTAGGTTAAGTCATAATTATAAATGCTAGTTTATGTGAGTGGTTATAGCTTTTTAGTGATTTTTACTCACATTATCAAACTGCTTTGAAAAAGCAAAATGCTCCTCAAAATTGCTACAGATACTCATTAAAGTGTTCTTTTAAAGTTGACAGCCATGTTAATTTTGTATGTTTCTCTAGGAAAAATAGTTAAGTTGTAATTTCCGAATTCAAATACATTTGAATCCTAATCAATCAAATTGCCAAGTTATTGTAATTTTGTTTATATCCTAGTTTGTGTGAAAGGTTGATTGAAAGTAGTATAAATATCAGATAATTCATCAAAATTAAAATGATAAATTCCATGGATTCTGACCTAGAATGACAGTGAATATAAGAAAAATATCGGACAATTTGAAAATGATAATTTGGTGACCACCTTGTATTGGCTTCACATGTTCAAATCCTGATGATAACTTCAATCTACCATAACTAATTTTCAAAGATAGAGCGACAACCCTTTAAACTGACAACCTTAACTGCTACAACACAATTGGTTAATTTTCATTTTCCCCATTTTTTAAAGGTTGCAGCAATACAGTTTTGCTGTTTTATTAATAATAATTCGATTTCTTTCCTAAAGGTTTATGCATTTCTTCCTCAGAGTCATGTGATTTTGTAAGCTTTTATGTTTCCATAAGGTGTATAAATTCTGTTTTTTGTTTCTTTTAACATTTTATAGGAAATATACAAAGATCGAAAAAAGTTTTCGAAACAAGTATTCGAAGTAGCTTCTTCTGACTTAGTAAATATGGGAATAACAGTTGTATCTTATACTATTAAAGATATCAGTGATGATGAGGTAAATATTGGCATGTTTGTTGGTTAATTCTGATTTTATATTGCATTTGATGATAATAATAATTTAATACTTTAAACGACAATTAAAATTGTATGTTAATTGAAGCAGTTTTAACTCTGATTTGTAAGATCAGCAGATAGTAAAAGAATTATTTCATTGCTTTTTATCTATACAGTACTATTTGCTGCTTAATAAAATCATATTCGTTGAGAGCTAAATTAATTTTTATTATGCAGTGAACATCTTTCGTCTTCTTTCTAAGAAGGGGGGGTTGTCACTATGTTGGAGGTCACATACTTAATTTTCAAAATTATTATTATTATTATTATTATTTTTGGGGAGTTTCATATATTTAATGAGTTTAAAATCAAGCATTTTAACTTTTATTTCTGTTCTAATTTTTCCTTGTTTCACCTACCCATAGCTGCCCACCTCCCAAGTTTTCCAGGAGACTCCCAAATTTCAAAGCAATCTCCATAACTCCTGAAAAATTTATAAATATCCTTAGTTTTTCAAAACTATATAACATGATTTAGTTAATAATCAGGTTTTGATGAAATCTTCTGAAACTTGTTAAATGCTAATGTCAATAATTTAAGAAGCTTTGCTATTGACTGAATCTGATACTCAGTAATGATGTCATAAGCAACATAGAAGGTAAAAGTCTTAATACCATTAATATTTGCATATCATGTTATTCTAAATGGCAATAATCAATCTCTTTTAATAAAAATTTGCACATATTACAATTTTTATTTCAATTTAAGTCTCAAGCATCTGTTGAATATCTATTTACTTCTTTGTGTTAAACTTACATATGTGCATGTGAATTATTTTTTGAATTGTTAATTGGGGATTTTTATAAGATCTCCCTAATTTTAGTCTTCATAATTTTCCTTTGTCAGTTTGCAATTGTAATGCTTTTCACTCCCTTCTACTTCTCCTCTATCGGCTGTTATTTTAACATACTTTATTTCGATTATTTAAGATGCTGTGCATCAGCTTTCAAAATTATCCAATTGCTGCTTGTTGACTTTAATTTAATTCATATAAATTTATTGTAACTCGGTAATTGGCTTATTTTGGCCAAGTGTAATGTTCTTGACAGTACTAAGTTCCTTTGGCATCTGAATTTTCTCTCTCACTTCATTGGGGGTGGATTGTAAAATATGGATGTAATTTTTATGATGCTGGGTCCACATCAGACTGCAATATTTAATATGTTCATTTTAAACTTCCTTTTCATTAAAATAGTTTTTCCTTCGAGAACTTGAAGTCTTTATATTTATTGCAACTAAGTGTTTTGAGCCGGAATGTACAAGACTAATTAAATTTATGACTTTAAAATACTTAATAAATTTTTTAGTACAGTCTCCTGTTCCCTTTCCCAAACTCAGAAAGAAAAAAATAAGATAATTTGTGCAATTAATGGACAATATTGATTGCATTGATAAGTGGTTTATTATTTCAATAAAAATTAATTCAAATTCATGACCGTATCTATTACATATAAGATTAATTTATATATTACATAATGGAGTTTTTGAAAAGCTGATCAATTGTGCATTATTTGGAGAGCAAATAAGCGTTCCGTGTTTCTTCCAGAAAGTAATATTGAGAGTATATTTCTGATTCTCCATTCTGATTCTTCTGTACCCTTGTGAGTGTGCTGAGAAGAGTCTGAAGTCTGATTAAAGATAATGCCCATTAACCAACTGAAAAAAAGTACCTGGGCCACTTAAAAGTGGACCAAAAAAGGACATTTATAGAAGCTGAATGCAGTTTTTTGCATGCTAATAAGCCAAAATTGTATGGACTCTACTACTTTTGTACCAGACCTCCAGCATACTGTCATGGTTGTTTCATTTAGATTCTTGGTAAGACATGGTTGGCCAGATGCGCATTTATGCTGTATTGATGTTGATCTTCCATTGTCTATTTTATGTGATTGTTCAACCAGTGAAAGCAGACCATTTGGACAAGTGTCAAACACTATCTAACTATTCTTGCAGAGTTGAGAAATACTGGCAGAAATTGGACGACCTTTTGGTCGATGTAACTTGGATAATTGCATTGGTATTTGATATATTGGCATTAACTGTCATTTGATAAATAAAAGAATAAGCTAAAATGGGCCTTTGATAGGTCAGTTCTGTGAAGGACTTTTTTTCCTTTCATGAAATAAAAAATCATGCACAATAGATTTATTTGGAAAATTAAAGATTGTGACTCAACTCTTAAGGTAACCATATAATAGGAATGTTCTATGTTTTTATTACTTAAGCTCATCCATATGATTGACAATAGTGCATATATTTGCACCAGATTTTTGCCTTCGGCAATGAAAAAGCTTCTTTTCTAGTTAGTTGTCTCTTAAAGATAGTTAGGATAAACTAACAGTACTTAAGATCTTAGCATGCCTATTTAGCTTCTGGTTGTTAGATCTTTGTCTAAACAAGTAGTTAGGCTAATTGCTCACATCTGAAACAACCATGGTTGTATTCAATACTGCAGGCATTAAGTTTTCTGCAAAGAGATATAAAATGGTTTTGCTGAGTGTATTTTATTCCCTCACCCTGCAGGACTCCTCTGTATGTACATCAAAAAGTCATATACAGTAGAACCCCGATCTATCGTTCCCGCATTCATCGTTTTATTTCTATGGTCCCTGCACAAAATGTATTCGAATAACGTTAAAGAAACCCGCATATATCATTCGCCAAAAAGTGATTTTCCCGCATTCATCGTTGTAAAATATTTCTTCTGACCAAAATGAAATTGAACAGTAAGTGAATTCATATGGCATATGAACTGTAATTGCTTCTTGGTATGATTTCTTGGTTCATTGATGATCAGATGAACAGTGGTTGCGTGTTGGTTGAAGAGGATATACATAGCGCGAATTATAATGATTATAATTCCATTAATCAAGATGGTGAGGCATGCGGTATCCTAAACAGGAAAAAATGTGTGATGATGCAAAAAATGAATATAATGGCGAAGCAGAGGATAAGATTAATGCCGATGAGGCTGAGAGTACACTAGTACAAGTTTGTCTGAAGCAATAATGGTATTTGAAACTGTATGAACTTTTTTATACAAACATAAAATCACATGAAAAGTCCAGAAAAGGTCCAGTATTGTAAATCTTGAAAATTTACTGTTTAATTTTAAAAAATGATGAATAACCCCACATAAAATTACTGAATTTTTAAAATTAGTATCACTTAATTTTCATTTTCGATTTATTTGTTTTACATTTTTGTAACAAATTAGTATTTGTTGCTATACAGTCATTGCGTGTATGCATAAAGATTGCTTTCTACTATTTTCATTTGAACCCGCATTTATCGTTTTCCCGCATTCATCATTTTTTCCTATGCACTCCATAAAAAACGATAAATCGAGGTTCTACTGTACAGTGAAACCTCTCTAAGCTGCCGCCCCACCGTACCGAGAATATTTGGCCGCTCAGAAGGGATGGCTGCTCTGAAAGGTTTTATTTACTATTATAAGATAACTGCTATAATGCGTAATATAAACAAGTCTCACATATATTCCTTATTTAAAATGAAATTAAAAACCTATCTAAAGAGAAACTAGTATTTTATTTAATGCTTTCTTACATTTTTTGAAAATTAAGTTTTCACTTTTCTCTGAAACAATCATTTTTTCAAATTCGTTTTTTACTTAAAAAATCAGATCTCATAAACCTGACCTTGCTCTTTTCTGCTCAAAATTAAAGCATGGAGTGAGTAGAATTTCCCAAAAAATTTCATGGGCGATCCCACTCGGTGTCCGTTAGGGGTTCGTTGATAGAGGTTATTGTAACATTAGGTCTATGAGCCGAAAAATCCATGCCATGAAAAATTGGCCATTTAGAGGGGTGGCCGCTTGGAGAGGATTCACTGTATATATATATACCCTATCCCACAACACGAAATTTTCACATACACAAGGGTTCTTGGAACACATCCCTCACTTAAATCCAGAATCTACTGTATTTCGAAGTTTATAATGTTTTAAGTACATCAACCTTCAAAGCATTTTGTAAAATACCAAAGAAGTCTAATAGTTTTCAGTTTGCAAAAATTTCATGCGGTTTAAAAATTATGATAATCATTAAATTTTGATAGAAATAATATAACTAGAAAAAATAGCCCCCTTAATATTATTTTAAAGCTGTAGTTAAAGAATAGTTACGTATATGTGTATTAATGTTGTTAATAAACTACATTAACATTTTTGTTCAGATTTTCATCACATCTACTTAGAAGGTTAAATATGATTCTGTAGATAAATCAAATTACATAATATTCTAAACCATGTGTTTATTTTTTGTTTTTGTTACATTTTAGGGTTATTTAAAAGCTCTTGGAATGGCAAGAACTGCTGAAGTAAAAAGAGATGCAAGAATGGGGGAAGCTGAAGCTCAAAGGGATTCTCAAATAAAAGTACGTTTGAAAAAAATGAATTAAATTTTGTTGTTTTCTGTTTCTTGTCATTCTAATTTTTTTCTGTATGTACTTACCTATTAACATTTTAAAAATTATGAATTGTTACATAGTATGTTATCGTTTCAATTGAATCTGTCATTTCAAATACCACGTCATACTTTTTCTAAGAAAGATTTTTTTTCTTCTTTTGGGAATGTATACACATGTATAGATTGACCTACAATCTGGCTTACTGAAAGACAGTGTAAATCACTATTATTACTAATTTCAGATGACAATGATTCTAAATATAATTAGTCTCTTAATATTAAAAACATATGAATATTTTAATTGTATCTTACTTGATTTTCAATAAATGTACTATTATCTAAATGCACATCATCTTTCTCACTGGAAGAAAGTGTAATCATTGTTTCTTATAAACCCAAAATAATTGCAGATGAGCATATTTTTAATATGGTCAATCTCTTAATATTTAAAATGTGTAAAAATGTTAATAATTTAATTGTATCTTACTCAATTTTGAATTAATATACTATGAATTTTAAAGGAATATGCTTCTTCTTCAAACAACTTAAATTGAATACAGTTTTTTAGCAATATTTTTTAATTCAGTAGTAATAAAATTTTATAGCAAATACTTTATAGTGTAACCGCTTTGTTACACACATACACACAGAAAATTAAAAAAAAAAGAAAAGAAAAGAAAGGAAAAGAGCCTTGAAAGTCTACTTATTTATGTGTTGTATGGCTTATATATATATATATATATATATATATATTTTAAATCCTCAAGGGCAGGTAGTTGCAATATAGTAGGCCATAACTTCAGATGCCCATTTTATTATGAGGATACCAAAGCTGAATAAAGTATGTGGTCTCTGGCAAATATTATCAAGAAGACCTATGTTTTTTATAAGCTTTCATATGGGGGGGATGCTCTTTGCTGTAATTTGTAATTGTTATAGACAAGTAAATTCTTGAGACTAATTTTAAGTTTATGAAATTGCAGTTCAAAAAACATCTTCTATGTTCTATGTAACAATTCACATTTTAGTTCTGTAGCAGCAGGAACAATAATGCAATAATTAGTAATTAATTTATGAATAATATTTGTGATTGCACCTGCATAATGAAATAAATTCTTCAAAGAGATTAAATTTATTGTTATTAAATATTCGAAAATAAATTTTAGTAGCTGTTAACTGTGATTTTGCTTAGTGTAAGGTGGGGTAAAATCGGTATGAAAACAGTCATTTTTTTATCCATTGGTTGTTTTCTGTTACTAATATATATTAAATGTTTAATTTTTTGTGTTAGTCTATGAAGCACAGAAATAATTTTCACACCTTAAAATATTTTATGTAGTTATATTTGTTTTAAATACAAAAGTATTAATTAAAAGCTGTTTTTTTATATATATATATATATAAAGGTGGGAAAAATGGGTACTAGATTTTAAAGAGCTGAAAAATGGAATACATTTTATCAAATTTTATTTCCTTCCTATCACGACTTACAAATTATTCAAATTTAAAAATATAATAGCTAGGACTGTTAGACTTGGATTTGAGATGGGTGTTGAATTGTGATATCACATAGTTGCAAGTATAAGGTGGGGTAAAATGGGTAAGTATTCCTTTTTTATCAATCATAGAAATCGATTGTTTAAATGGTTTTTATTTTTTAGTATATTTTCAGACATTGGTTGCATTGGTTGTCAAAATTTATACTGATCAAAAAGTTTATTAGTTGCCCTTTCAAACATAATTTTAACTAAGTTTAACAGTATGCCCATTTTACCCCTTCACACTGAAATGTAAATAGAAAGAAAAATATTTTAAAAACCTATTTTTTATTTATGTTAATAAGGTCTTTAGACTTTTTCTAAATTCAAAATTATGGCAGGATTTCTGAATTTTTTTGGACTGTCTTAGTTTTCTAAAAGTTTTGTAGAAAAACACTAGATGAGAGCATGGATTTAATAAGCAGATCAACATAAATATTATGTTTCTCAAATTCAACTATTTTCATCAAACTTTTTATGTTTATAAATGTTACCAATTAATGCCTGAAATTATAAGATGAAAAATAAATGCAATAAATGCAATAATAAAATAAAAAAAAAAAACTATTTACATTTTTGATGAAAAAGAAATACCTAACCCTTTTAATCCACCTTTACCCTAAAAACTACAGTGCATCTAATAGTTTGGCCAAGATTATACTCTAAAATAGTGCATCATGCTTCTATTAATGATGTTAAAATTAATAAAAATTGTGAAGAATACCTTTAAAAAAATTGAAATTGATTTTATTTTAGGAAGCCATTGCTGAAGAGGAGAGAATGGCAGCTCGCTACCTGAATGATACTGAAATAGCAAAGGCTCAGAGAGACTTTGAGTTGAAGAAAGCAGCATATGATATGGAAGTGAATACAAAGGTAATATTGTTTTGAAGGTATTAGAATCTGTATAAATAAACAAGGTGCTTATCTGTCTGTTACTTTCACAATGCCAAGATGAGTCAACTCAGCCGTAAAATTTTTTTTATAGGGGTAAGAGAAGACAGGTCCTAACATGCGTTGAAGCATTTTTTTAAAATCTGAATTAGACAAGTTTTTATTTTATGCTTTATGCCAATTTTGGCATTTTCTCTTACCCTATACATAATAACGGCAGTAAATACCCTTGCAATAAAATTAATTTCGTATCATCATATAGGGGAGAAAATTTTCTTTTGAAAACATTTTGTTCTAAATATGTGTCATAATTCACAGATTTTTAGACTTTTTAAAAAAAAGTTACTTTTGATGAAAATTTTCATAAAATTATTTTAAAACTGTTGAATTGGTAATTCTATCTTTCATACCTTTTTGATATCTTGGGAAATGATGGAACCTTCATTTTGCTCTCTTTTAAAAAGTATATATATATATATATATGTTGTCCCAAAATGGTGGTAACGGTCTTTAATTCTTTATCTACCAGAGATAAGTGAATATTGAAAAAATGTTCAAAATAAGGTCGGAAGTAAGACTCCGTTAAGAAAAAATTCCTCCCATTAATTTTCAAAAAGTTACACTTTTTTAATTTGTACACGGCCCCTGTAAAAAACATTCCCAGAGCCTTTCATCATACAACGTCGTGGAGATAATGAAAGATGATCAGGGACTATACATGATTTTAAATATAAACACTTATTGCTAGAGTGGGAAAAAGATTTTCTTTCATAATATTTGTACATCTCCTAAAATGTGTTCATTCGACATGATGTTTTCCATTCAAGAGCCATTGAAAAGTTTTATTTTTTTCCTACGTTTGGGCTGCGGCCACATCGGCCACTGCCCTCTGGCAGCCCAATAAAAACTATCCTTGGAAACAAAGTTGTCAGCAAAAGAGTTCAAGTAAGAAAGCGCTGGGCAGCTTGTCAAGTGATTAAAATCCATAACAGTTTGAGAAGGACACAGAACACATATAGGGAACACATACAATGCCTATCCGGCATAGGTGTTTTTGCAAAAAGTCATGGCCAGTCACAATTCTAAAATTAGCAGTGAAGACCGAGCAAGGGAGATTCATGGGAAGAGGAGAAGCCAGCAAAGAACTCCAGACTTTACCTGCCTTGCTTCAACGTAATTATTTCGCAGGGTCCTTTGAATTTTTTTATTAATAGCACCACAGATTTGCTGGGGTAGGAAAGAGTAAAATGTGGCTGCTGCAAGTTACATCCATTTCTTACAAGGATGTCAGCCTTTTTGTTCCCTGGAATCCTGCAATGACTAGGAATCCATTGAATTACAATTTCCCAGCCAGTAGTGATAGCCTGACTAAAAAGCTTCTTAGTTTCTTCAACATGAAAGGAGTCACTTATTACACGTGAAGTAACAGCCAAAACTGCAGACTGAGAGTCTACGAAGAAAGCAACCTTCCTAAGAGGAGTACACAAAGATTTAGCAAATTGAAAATGGCTCGCCTTAAGGCCTCGATTTCAGCATCCAAGTTAGTGGCATTGGTGCCTAGAGGATAAAATTCACTGAAGAATCCTTTACAATATAAACCAGCGCCAGTTGCATTCTCTGTTGCAGAACCATCAGTATAAATATCGAGCCACTCGGCACTTGGATAGTTTGCAGCGATGGTCTCCAATGAGTAGGCCCTGAGAATTTCAGGCAAGGCAACACATTTCTTCTTGGAGTTACCGATTGTGGGGTAAAAAGTAGGGACCTTACGATCAGGAGGGGGCCCATTAGTAAACGGATGACAAGAACTGCTAGTCAAGTCATAATCTGACATTAGCTTCTCAGTTTTAGACAGAAAGGTCAAGTGAGTTTTCAGTCTTAAGTTAGGAGGGATATACGTCTGCCAGTGGTATAAGGCAAGCCCTTTACATTTTACAAGGAGCCTCAGAAGTTGTCTCTCTCTTCTTAACCTCAAAGGCTCAATGTTAGTTTGAATCTCCATAGCAATGATAGGGGTAGAGCCAGCTCCACCAGTTATTAGTCTAAGGGCTAGATCAACTACTTTAGAACAAGGGTCTGAGGCAGTTGCAATGAGCTCTCCTCCATATTCCAACACAGGTCTTATGTAGTCTTAAAAGTAGTCAATAACGTGTCAGTCGAAGAATCCCAGGTGATACCTAAAAGTCTCTTTAAAAGTTTCAATCTGTTAATACCTTTTCCTGCCATCTCCTTAGCTTGTTTTTTCCATAAAAGTTTACTATCCAAAATGAGTCTGAGATAGCAATACGAATCAACCTGGGCTAGAACTTGATGGTCATAGTTCACTGTAATTTGATTGTTTTTGGTAGACAAAGTAAAAAGCTGGCAAACAGTCTTATCAGGATTGACCATCATAAGATTTTCAATACACCAGTTCTTAAGAGTCCTCATAGTCTCATTGACTCTTCTTTAAGGCAGTCACATCTGCACCAGTAGTATAAATAACAATGTCATCTGCAAAAACAAGGCACCTAATTCCAAATATATTTGTTAATTTACAAATTAAATCATTGATCATAACATTAAAGAGATTACAACTTGTAACAGCCCCTTGAGGTACACCATCACGGAGCTGGACAAATTTGGAAAAGGTAGTCTGATATTTTACACGAGCCATTCTTTGGCCATTGAAAAGTGGTTAAAGTCACCATTATATTTATCTTCATATCTCTGACACTTTTAAAGGTACAGTTCTCAAATTTTGTATGTCACCTCATGTGTGTATAGGGCACATTTTACTAATTGGAAATTGATTTGTACGGGGGTCATATATAAATTTAAAAAGTATAACTTTTTAAAACTAAACAAGAGAAATTTTTTCAATTTATACTGCCCACTTATGTCTAATAGATAAAGAATTAAAGCCCGTTACTACCTTTTTTAGACACCCTATATATAACAATATGTCAAAAGCTGGCTAAAAGGCATACACAATCTGAGAGAGGCGCTTTTTGCATGGCCGTAACTGCCAAGGTAACATGTATCAAATTGTTCAAAAAAATAATTATCTAACCGCAGTTTTGACTCAGAGTCAGTCCATTGACAGCCGTAGCATGCCCAAGGAATCACGGCTCGCTACGGTGCCATCATACTTCCCATCACCATTCTAGAGAACAGCAGGGTTCTATGATACCTGCCCAGTCCGTGGCATTTCCCTGTTGCACGAATGTGACATATATATATATATATATATATATATTTGTGATTTTTGATGAATTTTAACATCAAGTAATCTTTTAAATTCATTTAGCAGCTGGGTGAATATTTTCACTGTTTAATGCAGTCTGCCATAAACAAGTTTTTGTGCCACAAGTGTGTTAAGTTGTTATGTATCGTAGAAAGCATTGACAAACTTGTCATTTAAGAAAAACTCTCTTTTTCAAGCATGGATCAAAGGAAACTTTTCAAACAGGGTACTATGTTTTCGAATAACAAATGAGATCTACTTCTTTGTGATGTCATGTGTTTTAAAATGTGTTAAAAACAAAACATAGTTTTAATTTATGTGTAAATAGTTTTGTTGAATTTTTTTCCCCAATGGGAGTACCCATTGGACAGCCAGTGTTACCCCCTATGAAGAGACGGACAAGTTAACATCCATGCCCAAGACGGGATTTGAGCCTGGATCCCGGGGCATGATAGAATGATTCTTAAGCCACTGCATCACCTGGGCGGCTCTTATTGAATGTATTGATGCATGATGTGCTATGATAATGATGATGTGTTGCAACAAAAATTAGTATTATTATTACATTTGTGTTGAATATTAGTAATAATTTGTTCAGATGTAAATAATTTTATTGAATTTATTAATGCATGCTGTGAGTATAATGCCATTTGGTATTCCATTTTGCTGCAGGTAGTTATTATCATAAATTAGGGGAATATTTTCTTTTTCCTGTGCAAAGAATGATCATGCAACTAGTTTATTAGTTAACTAGTTAAAGAAGAGCAAGCTTACTACTCCTGTGAAGTCTCAACTTCTGTAGCAAAAATATTTTATCTAGATTAAAATATTATTAAATATAATAAAATATCCCTTTAATATGACGTGTTCTCATTGTGGGACATAAAACTCTGATATTTTGACTGTTGGTCACAAAAATATTCAAGCATTCTTAAAATTTCCAAGTTTTTATTCAGGAAGAATAAATTTGATTTCACTAAAATACTTAAAGATAACATAGTTACAAAATACTCTGAAAAATTGCCTTGCCATTGCTCAATTTAACTAGCAGCAATGTAATGGTCAATCAAATTAGCTATTGTGTGCCACTAAGAACTTTTTATTACAACTGTGGCTGATTGGTGCAGCTGATTGGTGATTCGATTGGTTGCCATGTTACTGGTTGCCAAACTGAGCAATGGCAATGGCTGCACTATATTAACGTTGGGCAGTGTATCCAATTGTTCTTCCTTATTGATGTGAAAATTTATTCACTTCAAAGGTTTAATGCAGTATTTTCACTGCCCAAATAGTCTTATTTTACAATATTATGTTTAATCTTTTTAATAAATTAACTTGAAACTTTAGATTCCAATTTTCTAATTTATTTCACTTGAGTAAATTAATTGCTTTATGTAAGTTCCAAAGAATACTACATTTGTTTTTTAAAGCTTGAGTGTTCAACTTGATATAAGCTGTAAAATAATAATTATTTAATCAAGTTGAACACTGAAGCTTTAAAAAACAAATGTAGCATTCTTTGGAAAGACTATACATAAATATATGTATTTAAAACTAAAATTAAAGACCTTGCTTGTTATAGAAAGCTGAGTCAGATCTTGCATATAACTTGCAAGCTGCGAAAACCCGCCAACGCATAAAAGAGGAACAAATGCAAGTGAAAGTTATTGAACGAACTCAAGATATTCAAGTCCAAGAGCAGGAAATAATGAGGAAAGAAAGAGAGCTTGAGGCTACTGTTAGACGACCAGCTGAAGCTGAGAAATATAAGCTGGAGAAACTGGCTGAAGCAAATAGGTAATTTTAAGAATTCCAATTTAGTAATATGTACTGTGTCATTTGTATCTACGACAAGATGTTGAAACTTTTAAATTATTTTTTTTCTCAGTTTAGCTGCTTTTATGAGTGTGTTTATTAATGCTGTTATTTTCATTAGTTTTATAAATGCAGTGATATCTGATTCCTCATTAAAATGTGCTCATATTGAAATCATCAATTTATTTAAATTGTTATAACATTTTTTTTTTTCTTTTTAAAAGCTATTGAAAACCTATTACAGAAGAAATCATTAGTTCATGAATGTATACTATGAAGCTAAATTATTAAACATTTAATGTAGAAACACACACTTGTTGTGCACCTATTGCATGGTTTCTATGGAACTGGAAAGTCGATGAAATTAATTTTGGTCTGCAAAATAGCAAAAAAGGATAGATAAAAGCCATGTAGACATGTACGCTAACATGGTAACGCTAAAAAGTAATACAGAATGTAAGAAACTTACTGTACTGTATAATCAAAAGCATAGCCAGGATTTTTTTTTTTTTTTTTTTTTTTTTGTGGGGGGGTGGGGGGTGGATATGAATTAAGGTGTGAGTAAATAAGCAGAATCAAAGTAAGTAAACAGAAAAAATATTTTTGCATGGCATAAAGCTTTGCTAATCTAAGAATTTTGGGGGGATTTGGGGAGTCCAAATATCCAATTTCCTGGCTATGCCCCTGAGTATGAATGTAACTCAAGCATCCAAGCAACATTCCTTCCTTTTCAGAACAAAAGCTGCTTGTTCAGAACATTTAAGTATATTTCCTCTTTATAAGCTTATAAGCCCTTATATTACACATTAGTAGTAATTCCATGCTTAAATTTTTCAAAACCACACCTTCAGACTATTATTATTTACTCTATTATTTGTTAGGCTTCAATGATTAAAGAATAAAAACTCACACTTCTAGAATAAAGAAATGAATTTAAAAAATGCACTTATTAACACATATTATTTGTGATAAATATTTTAAATAGTTTTTGCAAAATTTTTCACATTACACATTTTTTTATTATTTTTCACATTAATACAGATAAATATTTCAACCATATTAATATTAAAAATATGAAGGATTTAAATCCACTTTTCTTTGTAGAAACCGAGTGATTATGGAGGCTGAAGCTGAAGCAGAAGCAATCAGAGTGAGAATTTTAAACACATTCTTTTGTTTGTAATAGTTAATGCAAAATATATATTCATCATAATGTAGAATTAGTTCCACTTTCTGTGAATTAATGTTTAAACAACTCGTTAAATGTTTAGAAAATACACAGGGCTCAAATTTCTCCTATATATTTTAAAAGACTGCTAAAAGTGACCATTTTTTAAATTCTGCACAGATCATACTTTGTCCTGTATTTAGTGTGATATACTCCATTTTTATATTGTATTTGTTTGTTTTCTTTTTTTATTGATGTATGGCTATTGTAAAAAAAAAAAAAAATATATATATATATATTCAGCAGAAGTGAAAGTTTTTCCATTACAGTTTTACCAATAAATTATCCATCTTTTTAAAAATACACCCAGCTTTTGCAAAACTTCAGGAATCTTTTATAATTTTGATTAATGCAGTTTTTCACTTTCCCCCAGACCTGGGTGGGAGCACGCTCCGCCCTGCGTTCCCCCTTGATCAGAAGAATACTGCCCATTTTGCCCCTTTGATATAAAACAGCACCATCCTCTTCAGTCTGGCCTCACCATGGCACAGTGGTTATGCCATTGAAAATGGTAGATGGCCGAAGTGTGAAGGTTCCGGGTTCGGGTCCCATCGCACGGCTGTCGATCTAACGGTCTGGAGTTTTGGTAGGTTTTCTCCAGATGTAACCTGAATACGTGTTAGAACCCCTTAGAAAGTCCTCCTACGAAGGCACCCCCCCCTTTACAGATCACCCTAGTGTACCTTGGTCAGAGGATATTTTATTACAGCAATTGAAAACTTCTTATATCCTAATTTTATATTTAAATTGTTTTTCAGATTAACTTTTATGAATGTGAAAAAATCTTTCCTCTGGTACATTTACACTGATTTTCTAACTTTATGTGGGTTATGAAGAAATAAATTGTTTTGCATTTTTCTATCTTGATTGATTATGCAATTTATAGGATTTAAAGATAATCTAGACACATTTAAGATGGCTTATAAAAAGAAATGTTAGTATTTTTATATCAAGCATTCTTTTTTACTGTAATTGAAGAATGAAAATCTGCTTCCTATATGCACACTTCCGGTTTTTAAAACTATTTGTAACTTATAGTTTTAATATGCTTTCTGATTTTTTACAATAAAGCTTGTAATTTGGTTTTTTAATATATCAACTGTCTGAAGTACTGTTTTTCGTCACTGTATTAGCAAAGTTGAAATGGTAATCTTTTAATCAAATAATGCTATCTTCCTCCTTTTCTACAACCAATCTTTTGTATTGGAGTTCCTAAATTTAATGAAGTTATTTATTTTGTTTGTAGCTGAGAGGAGAAGCTGAAGCATTTGCAATTGAAGCTAAAGCAAAGGCTGAAGCTGAACAAATGGCCAAAAAAGCAGATGCTTTCAAAGAGTACAAAGATGCTGCGATGGTGGATATGTTCTTGGAAGCATTACCTAAAGTAATATATGTATTTTTTAATGTGCATTGTATTTTTTAAGTTCATAGGTTAAATGAAATTGCTTATTGTAAATGTCATATATGAAGGTTCCAGGATGTTCATCGGAAATGGGCAATTAGACGGGAAAAAGAGACCAGGATTCATTTTCACCGCCAGAGGGCATAGTGCACCACATGCATAGGGATTTAGCATTGTTATGATCGCGATCAAGCTATATACTTTTTATCAAATTAATTATTTCGATCCAAAATGAGTCAGAACAACTCTCTGCTGCACCTGGATGTGGTAGTGGATATCCCATAGCCAGAAAAGGAATGAATCACTTGTGAAGGAAAATATAACGTCATTTTTCTTCTCAATCACAAACTTAGCATAATAACCCAGTATGCAAGAAACCCAGCATATTAATTTTAAATGCTAGTTTGTTGCTTCACACTCAGACAGATAAATTTCTTGCATCTGTAAGGAAGGGGAGAGAGAGAGAGAAAGAAAAAAAAACAATGTGTATAGAACTCTTTTTATAATTAATTAAATGTGAAATTGAAATTCAGTGTAATGTATACAAGTTATTTGGATAGTTCAGAATTATTTTAATAATTAAAAGATCCTAATAGAAAAATAAATATGTGAAGTTTAAGTAACTAGTAGTTTCTCAACATTGCTGAAGTGTATTTTGATAAATATGTGTGTTTATTGAATTATTAATATTATTATTATTTTAAATAGTTCTTGAGAAACTTTTTGTGGTTCTGTAAAAGAGAGATTATATGTTTACTTTCTGTTTCATTTTTTTATTAACTAACCAACTTAAAAAGACAAAAAAAAAAAAAAAAAAAAGAAAAAAGAATAAGAGTTATTATATGATAAGCATAATTTTGGCAATAGTCATAGAGTCATAGGAAATATTTTAATTTTTTGCTAATTACTACCAAGAATATTTCTGTCAAGAACTGAGCTGCCACATCATTCGCATACAGTTTTAAATTGAGAATTTATTGAAATGATTTATGTAAATTAATTAATTATTTATTAAATCATCAAACTGATGTTACATTGTTTGTAGCTAAACATATAGAGAAAGTTGCATTTATATTTATGCATATATAATATCTCTATTCTAAAAAAAAGTAACGGCCGCTGTCAAAGCTTGTTCTACTATCTCCTCCGAAACTGTGGGGATTTGAATTTTGATGAAGGCATCCACGGATTCGGAAGATTGTTGCCTGGTGTAATTGTTGCCAGGTTTGGCAATTTTTGCCAGCATAAAATCATTCATGTCTTTGCAACAAAAGCAATTCTGAGTATGTAGAATCACGTGAAATTGACAAACATGAAGTAGAATTACACCAATTTTATGCCAAATTAAAAAATATGTGAAATAAATAAGTCAAAGTGTGTTACACAAAGTTTACCATTTTCAAGTTCTCTTAGATAACAGAAATTTAGAATTACCAATTATTCGTTTTTACAAAACAGAATAACTTGTAACTGATTTAAAAAGTGCTATTTTGACATCAGGTACGAACTGGCAAGAGGATATCTCTCCAAGCAAGGTGAATCTAAACTGCGTGTTCCAAAATGTTAGCACTCAGTATCTTGAAACTGAAAAATAATTAAAATGCAGATTATAGTAAAGCCGGTTAGGTTCAGCTTGAGTATTTGCTACCAGTAGAAATATTTGGCGGTGTTAACTATGCTATTATAGCTTTTATAGTACAGCTTGGATATTTGCCAATGGCCTCAACGGCAATTTGCCTCTAAACGGTTACTGAGTGGGATTGCCCATCTCATTTTTCGAGAAACTCTACTGACTCCATGCTGTAATTTTGAGCGGAAAAATTCGAGGTCAGGTTTATGGTCGAATATAAGTCCCAGGAATAACTGGAATTGAATCTGTTATCTCTTTTGTATTCTCCCCACACCCTTAAGATGGGGAATCCCTTGGACAATCAGGTGTTGAAGCTGTCCTACAAATGAATTTTTGCCCCTTTCAGGTGCTAATTTCGTCTCTGATGAGGAATTTCACGATGTTTGTAATGGTGAGCAAGCTAAACTTTCAACACAAGCGACTTTAGGGAAATCAATGAAATTATCGAAAATTCCGAAGCGGTTACAAACTAACCGGTTAGAGATCTGCTTTTTAAAGTAAAAAACAAACTAGTAAAAATGGTTGTCTCAGAGAAAAGTAAAAATTTGCACACAGACAGAAATTGTATCATTTTTTCAAAAAAATGTAAGAAAGCATTCAATAAAGTACTATTTTCTGTTTAGAGAACTTTTATATTTCATTTTAAATAAGGAATATGTGCCAGACTTGTTTATATTACGCATTATAGCAATTATCTTATAATAGTAAATAAAATCCTTGAGAGCTGCTAAATATTCACGGTACGGTGGGATGGCCGCTCAGAGAGGTTTCACTGTATTAGATCATATCTCATATAGTTTATTTTCTTTGGATAAGTTATTAAGCATTATTTCATTGTTGAGGAAAGCTTTTTGGTTGGCAGCTGTTTTGATGCTGAAATAACTATTTTAACATTAAAATCAAGGGGGGGGGGGAATGTATACTGAAAAATTAAAAAGCATTTTAAACAGAAATTTTACTGTATTTTTCATAATGGTTAAAAAAAAAATGTGGTATAAAAAATTAAATATTATTTTTAATTGTTGGGGAAGCTTTTCCAATTTATAGATATACTAGCTGACCCGATAAACGTTGTTTTGCCATATACATTATTCCTAGGATTATTTTAGTAGAAAGAAATGACTAACTTATTCTGTTTGTGAGGATGTGGTATATGAGTGGAAGAGGCATGGAGCGCTGTGAACGATGCTGGAATATAAAAATAACACAATACCAAACATTTATATTTTTGATTCATTGTAATTTATTCTTTACATTTATATATATCTCTAATTACAATAATTTTACTAAAATATAATATCAATCCCTTAATGCAATAGAGTATACAATATTTTTTGTTATCCCATCTTTAGATAACACAAACAAACTGGATGCCCACTGTATGGTTTGCCCACTCGAGAGCATGCCACGTATAACTGTCCGTGTGAAAAACATGGCGTGCTCAAATCTAATCCACAAACAGACATAGTTTGGCCTTGAGACTTATTGATAGTCATTCCATAAAAAATTTTGCCCCCCCCCCCAAAAAAAAGGATGAAAATCTGAAAGACTTTCAGATTTTAAATACGCACTATAGTGCTATATATTAAAATCGTATCATAACTTATGCGTCGTCCCTATTTTTCGTCCTTATTCCATTAAGTTGGAAAGTGTTATCATTATTCATCACTGTGCTGTATTTTTCTTTCTTATTTCATAAAACCCATCTTTGGAATCGAAATCTATCTAAAAATCATCTACTAAAACTGTTTTACAATCTTCGCCAAGTATTTCACAACTATACTTCACCGTTTTATATATTGTTTCCTACTTAAACGCCTTGACTCTCGCCAAGGAGGCGATGATTAAACATATGCAGTTACCATGACGATTTTTTGCATTTATGTAGAAATCGTAATTTAGAATTAAAATGGCGATTTGGAACAACATGTAAGTACAGCATGCCGTTACATTTTTATTTATTTTGGATTACCAATTAATGTAGTTTTAATAATTAAATGTCTTCAAATTCCTTAACTGGCGCGTTTATTGCTAGTTTGTTTACTTTATTTATCACCTAGTTCTTTTTGGTGCGTTTAAACGGTACTTACGTATTATCCCAGCGGTCACTTCCGCCAAACTACTTTTTCGTAGATTTTAAATACGTTGCCAATCATATTCCAAACCATCAACAATTTCATGTGCCCGGCATTTTTCTTGGTGAAAAATTGCTTGTCTTGGTAGACCGCCAGGATAATACGTAAGTACCGTTGAAACTTGTGCATAACTCCCAGACACCCATGACTGCAAAGCTCGCCAAAGTACGGGGATTTTTTAGGTTGGCGAGAGTGGGGGCGTTAAAATATGAATCAACTCTTTTTTGTACCATAAAACACATCTTTGGAATCAAAATCTATCTTAAAATCACCTACTGAAACTGTTTTACAATCTTCGACAGGCATATTCTTGCTGTAGGCATATTCCAACTATACCGCTAAGACATTTTAAATGCTGTTTGGAATGGGCATCATAATCCATGAGTGTACCATGTTTTCCTTTCTTGTTCCACAAAGAACTTCTTCGGAATAGAAATCTATATTAAAATTGCCTAATAAAACTCTTTTACAATATACGCCAGGCGTTTTCGAACTATACGCAAAATATATTTATAATAAATTGTCACGTTTTGGCACCACATTTAGCGATCAATAATGAAAAATTGCAAACCTTGTGCGACTTTCAACATTTTATTAACGCCCCCCCCCCTTCTCCACATTATCTGGCAAACACATTTGAAAAGTAACTCGACACGCTAATGTCTACACAGAAATCCTGATTGAAATTAATAGCACTCTGGGGCTAAACATTTTGGGGTGGACCGCCCTTATGACTTAGGGGTATGAGACATAGTTAAAAACCTATTCTCAGACCTAACAAATATACATAGAAAATTTCATTAAAATTGGTCGAGTGGTTTCGGAGGAGTTATTATTATCGGGATGTATTAAATATAAAATTACTATATTTTTCATTGTGAGTCATGTTTTGAAATGCGTATGTTATTGTGATGGAGATTAACTTATTTATATATTTTTAAAAGTATCAATTGCATTGGATTTAGTCTTTTAGCAGCCAATTTAAAAGTTAAATGCTATTTGCTCATGCCAGTGTTTAAGCTCAGTTCAAGTTTTCTTTAGAAAAAAAAAACTGACAAAATACTAAAATTCCAGTGTACCTAGATATTTACATTCTTAAATCTTCTTTGATATTTTGATATGTTTAATTTTCATTTGTGAACTTAATTTTAAAAATCAGACACATTTTTTAAAGTATTACCTCTTTGCAGAACAATTCTTAATAAAAATGGACTCAAAGAACATTTGAGATAAATTAATTGAAATACTTTGCATGAAATACAAGGTGATCAATTTAAAAGAGTACCCATTGGTTTCTCTTATTATTCTTAAATCTGACAGATGTGGCAGCTGTTCTAACCGTGAAGTATAATTTTTTGAACCTTGTTTAAGAGTGAAAGACAGTTTCCAACACTTATGGACTGATACAACTTTATTTGTGAAGTAAAACAGACATGGAGATGCACAAGGTTACTTAATCCTGTCATTTTATTTTCGAAAAACATAATTCAAATTTTTTACGTTATCATTACTTTCAGCAAATGTTGAAAATTTCTACCACCATTTTGATTGCAAGCATGAATTTGCCGAACAAAGTTTTTTGACATACTTCCTAACATTGTTGGTGTTATTGACAAAATTTCTTCAGTTATGATTTGTTTTAATTCGTATTTGCTTGCAGCATTTCTCTGGAAAACCCTGTCTATGCATGAACATTTTCAAAATTTTCTGTAAGGAATGATAATTCAAAAAATTTGAATTAAATTATGTTTTACAAAAATAAAATTATGACAGGATTAAGTAATATTGCGTGTCTCCATTTCTGTTTTACCTCACAAATAAAGTTGTAACAGTCCAACAGTGTTAGAAATTGTCTCACATACTTACACAATGTTGAAACAATTATATTTCAGATTTAGAATGGTTGCCACATCCATCAGATAATAAGAAAAATCAACGGGCACTCTTTAATATTGATCACCCTACATAGTAGTACAACTATATACTATTATATTTCATATATATAATATAATAATAGCAAATGAAAAATTACACAAATAAAAGATTTTATTGTTTTTCAAGCCTTTGTAAAGAAAGTAAGGAAGGATTTTGCTGGGGTGTAGCATATTTTCTGTTGAAATACTTTCACGAAAAGTGAATACCCTGTCGTTTTATTTTCACATTTTGACAAGGCTTTTCATGTTTTGCAAAAAATGTAACCATATTTTATACCCTGGCTCATCTTAAATGAGAGAAATTGAGAAAACTAATCCCTAGAGAATATCTCATCAGTGGTAATCATCCTGTGACAGACTAAGATAAAGTAGACAAATGCACAAATGACGTTCACAGAAATTTTTCAAATTTTGTAGACAGCTTTAATAATAAATCATGTTTATTATGTTTGATTTCACAAAATGATCAATCAATATCAACTTTAAAAGTAGTAAAAATGGATTAAAATATACTGTAATGCTTTAAGCTTTTGTTACTTTAAAGTAATTTAGCTTACTATGGGGGCAATATAGAACTCTTTAAGGAAACAGTATTTTCTTTTTTTTTCGTAGAAAATTTTAAAGAAATTATTGGAGCTCGTAGACAGTTTTACATTTTATCTAGGTCTGTCTCTTGACAGCTTAAACAAATGTCAAAGTCAAGGTTACTTTTTAGTTAAGTCAAATTTCATGAAAAGGATACGGTGGGGCATTCAGCTAAAAACATTTATTTTAATGTAAAATAAGAAAAGGAAAAGCAATAAAAACAATGTTGAAACTCAAAAGTAGAAAGCATAAGAATGGAGTACAAATATAAAACTAATTGCTTTAAAATGTATTAATCTTAGCACAAGAAAAAGTGAAAAATCTCGAGTATTAAAAACTGTTACTTATGTTACAATGGTGCATATTTAAAAGAAGTTGAAGCTATTTTTTCATTTTCATTAATAATGTATTTAATTCATTTTGGACAGATTGCTGCTGAGGTATCTGCACCTCTTTCTCAGTGCAAGAAAGTGACCATGGTATCTTCTGGTAAAAGTGAAGTTGGTGCTAGTAAGCTAACTGGAGAAGTTCTTGATATTATTGCTAAAGTACCGCAGGTTGTGAGTCAGTTAACTGGAGTTAATATTACACATGTAAGTACACCATTTGCTTACCTGAAACTTTTAAACAAGAGAAAACCGATAAATTTTTATGGATTTCCATTGTCTGAGATCAGTTTCTGAATTTCATATATTTAGAATATTTGAAACTTTCTGAATATTATGAAATTATATCAATGTACAGTTTCTTAAAAGAATGAAAGGAAGGTAAGCTGTTTTTTAGAAGATAAAAATTTATAAAACTTTATTCTAAAATGTCAAATTAAAATAGTTATGGAAGTCCATGTATTTAAATCCACTAATAAAACTAATAGCCTAATTCATATCTTTTGTACGAAGATTTAAATATAATATTTTTATTTTATGATTATTGATTTAAATTTTACTTTTTATTTATTATGCATTTATAGATTATTTTAAACTTAAAGGGAGATATTGGGATTCTATGTGAAATCTAAAATTTATAATATAGCCTTTTATCACAATTCTTAAAATTGAAATGGCTTATTTGTGTCACTAAATAATATGTATAATTCTGTTACTTTTAAGTAATATAAGTTTACAGAAATGTAATAAGCTTTAATTATGATCTGAAGTGAAAACTACCTATCTCCCCCTCATTATTAAAAAATGCAATATACAATTTAAAATATTTATATAAAATTAAAGAATGAAGACATGTAAATATATAAAATGAAATAACAATATACTATTAAAAATCCGACATTCTTATTTACTGAAACAACAGCTTTAACTGTTGGGAATTGCTTAGTTTTAAGATTTGTGATAAATTAACAAAATCAAGACTTATATTGTGTGTGTGTATTATCCTCTGAAAACCTTTTAACATCTTTGGACATATGGACTACACTAATTTGAAATTGTGTTAAATTTCTATATTTTCTAAATGTAATTTTTGTTACAAAACACTTCAAGCACAGTTTTGTTCTTTCTGTTATTGCTTAAACATAATATTGATTAAACTTGAAATTTTTTAATCAGAAATTTTAATAATATTGTCTCTGTGTGAATGTTTAAAATTTGTATCCCCCTTTTTAAAATTAATTTACAGAATAGAGAAAAGTTGTCTTCATTTCAAAATAGATTTGGCTAGTTCTTTTGCATGCAATTTTATTTTATGAGGAGTTTTGTGAAATGTTGCATCCATTTAGTATATTAATAAAAATAATGTGTCCATGATGTTTATTTGTTGTGTAGTCTACAGTATTTGTCTTATAATTGCTTTAATTCTTTTTTATAATAATTTAGAATTAAGGTACTCTAATGTTTATGTTGATTTTTTTCATCCCAAAAATATAATTTTGTGCATGATTTAATTTTAATAATTTATTTGTACTGAAAAAAAAACTTAATTAATTTAGTTTTAAGGGAAATGTAATTTATTTTCAGAAAGAACAGTTCTAGTAATTTATGAATACAGTATCATAAAGTAAAAAAACTGAGTAAGTTGTAAATTTGAGGCCTTATTGTTCTTAAGCACTTAACTGTAGCAAGTTATCTTGATCTCATCCAAAATAGATTACCTTGCTACATATTTTTGCACCTTTCTCACATCTTTTCTTTTCCTCTGGTAGTCTGATTTAAAAATACTTTCACTGCAAAAAAATGTATATAAACTACAATTTAAATATTGCAATTTAAGTATATTATATTGGTACTTAATATAAAACTCCTCAGGTCTGAGTTAGGAAATATGATTATCTCAAAATAGGTAATTAAAAATTTCTGCTTAAAGCATTTGTTTTCAGTGTTTAAATGCTTGATTAATTACTACAGCCAAACTCTAGTATTATTACATTTAAGAGACCATGATATTTATGATATTTTTATTGAGATACACATATTAAATGAAATAAATGCAAAGTTAAGTGACACTGGCCTATCAGAAAGCAAAAGTAATGAATTTTCTTACTAAGAAAGCTGGTAATATGTACATTTTTATGAAAGAGTTATTTGAAATGCTTTTAAATTTTTAACATTAATAGTATCATTCAGATTCAGTCCCATACTCTAATAAGTGTGATCAACATTAACAATAAAAAATGTATTCCTATCTTTGATATATGATTCTATTGCACACAAAAGAAAACAAAGACTTTTTACTATTAAAACTAAGAGTATTTTTGCCATTATTAACATGTCCATCAATGCTTGAATAGAAGAGATTGTTCTGTAAAAAGAAAAAGGTACTATAACTGAATTCAACTGTATCTTTTCTTTATGGAATCACTGGTAATTAATTTATTTTCACCTTTAATATGAAAGTATTTCATTGCATGTTATTGTTGACTAATTTTTCTGACTTTTCCTAACATAATGCATGTATGTTGAATTAATATTAAATAACTAACCTTTATGTGCAGTAAGTTAAAAATGTGGTCTACTGCATTCAAATTTACATAAATAATTTAACACTGTTGACTGAATTATGATATTTGCCCTTTACTGATCATGGTATAAAATTGTGTATGCTGTTCTGGTGTTTAGGGTCTAAAGTTTAACAGTATAGGAGGATGCACTAATCATAAATTCAGTTTACCATTCCTTTTCATGTTCTGTAGTTAAACAATATAGAAGTGCCTCTACAGATGCTAAAAGATTTTGTTACGTTTCTTCTGATTCTCATGGTAACTACTCTCTTAACAGTTCAAACTCTATCTTTATCAAGCTAAAAAGTGTAAGCAGTCTGAAAATGTTAACATCACAATATGTCTAGTCTGCAGGCAATTGCACAAAAACCTAGTTTTTTCTCAGTTGTTAATGATTGGTTAGTTAATTTTTTTTATGAACAGGGTTTCTGCAGTCCATTTAAGCCTCAAAAGTCCTTAAATTTTGTTTTAGAAAATCAGATCCCTGGAAATACCTTGAAAATTTCCACAAGACTTTTGAAAGGGCTTTAACTTTTCAAAATGACTACAAGTTATTACAGCATTTCCCATCCAAGCAAAACAAGAAGAGAAACTAATTTTCCAGGAAGATTTTCATATCTTGGAGTGTTTATGTGCTTTTTTATATCAAGTCAAGCTCAATTCAGCATTGATGTGCTATTGTTAGGCATTTACATATCTGCTGATTCTACTGAATTTTCCAAAAAACTCCCAGTTTCTGGTCATTTCTCATATGGCATTTGCCCTAAAAAATCTCTGAATTTTTGTCAGTTTTGAAAAAACTTCCTAAATTTAATGATTTGAGAAGAAATTTCTTTTCACTAGAAATGCAGTAGGGAATTGACAATCACAAACAGGACTGTTTGTGGTCTGAAAGTATCTGGAATATCAGATTTTTAAAGTAAGTTATTTCAGGAATCTTAAATTTTTTTTTAAATCAAGGGCTAGCTCTGAAAATTGTGTTCATGTATTTTAGCTTTAATTTTCTCCTTCCTTCTTGTGAATGACTATTTTTTGTTGAGCATTCCTTTATTTAAATCTTCAATGCCACAGGATCAAAAATTGACCTTTATTTTACATTTGATTTTATTACAGACTAGGAGCCAAGGCCCCTTGACTCGATATTCTCACTTTTCATAGGGGACATTTGGTTCCAAATTAGGCTTACTCTAAAAAGGCATAATCTTCACAGTCAAAACCCAAAGATTAGATCATATAGAATGTTACCAAGCTACACATTGATTGGTTCTTGCATGTTTCTTGGAGCATAGGAATTAAAATTTCACTATATTTTTAAATATGTTAAAACTATGGAATACCTTGCATAATGTTCACCCATGGCGGTTTTCCGTAATTTGGCAATTTATGTATGCTTACAATCATCATTTCTCTTTAAGTTTGCAAATAAAACAGAACTTCACATATTTTCTTTGCTAAAAACTATGAAACATAGCTGGAACAGGAGTGAGGCATGATCATATCCTGTAAGCATTGCTTGTTACAGATTAACCCCCCCCCCCCCCAATTGCATTGCACATGCACACACTGTTATAAGTTCTAATAAAATGTTTTGGCCGTACCATGAAAAGTAAAATAATGTGAGGTAAAGTAAAGTAATGTTTATTCCTCCCTTTTTTCACTAATTCATGTTAGATATTACAACTGAGAATAACACAATTTTCACATCATGAGTTTAAAAATGAGTTAGAAATCTACACAAAAATTTACTATTATAAAAATTTAAAAGTATTTTTTTTAATGCATGAGCTACCCTTGACAATTTTCGAGCACTATAAGCACTATAATTTTTCAGCAACCATAATAGTGAAAGGAAACTTGCAATTTTCAAAACGTGGGAAATTCAAAAGGTGCCTGGGGATACTAATTAATGTAATACATAGTATTCATTATAAGCTTGACAACAGCCATTGCATATACAGTAGAGAACCAGAAATCCGCACAGCTAGGGACCGTGGCTTGTGCAGATTTTAGGATTTTGCAGATTTCGGGCCATAAAAGATAAATCATTACATTTCTGATTATAAAAAAGTAGTATACAATTACAATGAAATAAGAACAGTCAATATTTCACTTATATTTTCACATTAAATACAAAAGCATGAGAAAAAAGAAAAAATTACACTAAGACTAGCAAAGAAAATGGTTTCAAAATTTCGTTTTTCTAATTTTGAAAGCATGTTCTATGGTGATTTGTTTTAAAATATTATTTTTTTCTACTTCCAGTTTCCTTTTTTTTTTCTTTTTCCTTCTTTCTTTTTTTTATTTATTTTTGCAAATTGTATATTATCATTAATTCTTTAATTCTTTCATTTTTTATCATTAATTCTTTGATTTTTAGAACTTTGCTGATCTAAAAATTTAAGGTATTCTTCTACTAACTTTAAACTTTTATCAAATGGATTTTATTATTATTATTATTACCGAAGTTTTCATCATCAGAATCATATTTATCTGGATTCAAGACACTTTTCAGCAATTTCATCACTGGCGGATGACTTTGAATTTCATTATTTACATCAGAGAAGGTGTGCTGATTTCGGACGTTTGCGGATTTTTGGCTCTCGACTGTATTCCCAAAAATTGTGCTAAATGTTACCAAGTTTTGATGACTTTTGGCAGTATATATATATATATATATATATATATATATATATATATATATATATATATATATATATATATATATATATATATATATATATTAATTAAACCTTTTTTTTACTGAATTCTAGCAACTTACCAAGTTCTTGCTCAAAAGTTATTAGCAAAATAGAAAATATCTGAAATACTAATTAGTTAGACATAACCCCAACACTTCAAAATTAATAATCTCTATTGCAAGTGAGTTTTTCAATGTTGTAAGTTTTAATATTACTCCATTTGAAAACTACCGTGAGAAATAACCAGACTTAACTAATCTTGTCAGAATGTGACATCATAAATTAAAAAATTGCGTGAAATTCATAAACTCTGCTACACAATGTAGCATGCTATTCGCCATTTGAATGATTCTGAATAGCTTCTCGAGATTACACAGTTTGATGTTTTTCACGAGACTGAACCATGGAGGATTTAAATATTTAGATTTATTTTCCACTGTGGCGAGATGAAATGTTTTGCTGTGCTAAATATGCTGATCTGACAAGAATTATGCTTAAAAATGTATTAAGAGGTGTTTTAATGGCAACCATTATAAAAAATGTTTATTGTTTATGCTAATGCATAAATTGCAAAGAATCATCAAAGAGTAGCTAAGGCACCATTGGTTTCAAATATCTAAGCTGTTTCTTTAAATTGAGCCTTAAAGCAGGAGAAACAAACATAGATAATATAAGTAATAGATAGTATTAGTAGATTTGTTTGGTTAATATATGAGTTAAAGCGCAGTATACCACGTTAATAAATACTTTAGTCTATTTATCATTTTTAAATGGTCGTATTACAACTAACTGAACTATAATTTTATGCTGCATTAATGTATACCGTAATGTTTCAACAAAAGAAACTACCTGAATTTCATTTTTTTCCCTTCTTTTTTGAGATTTTGTTTTGCCATAGGTAATTATTTTAGGAAAGTATTCCTCTACTGCTGTGCGAAAAATGGGCATGCAGCTAGTCTTATATAAATGGAAGTTTCTCTGCAAAAATGAACAAAAATAATAATTCTATAAACTCTTTTTTTGCAAAAAAAGATTCTTCTATTGTGAAAAAAATGATAGAAATCTTCTTTTTAAATGCATTGAAGGCAAGTTCAAAACTACTTGCATTCTTCTGAAACTGTCTACTCATTTGGGCATCTTGCGTGGACCGAAGGCCTTGCCCCTGAACTAGGCTATCTTTCCACCATTGTCAACTTTTATTTTGTGATTTACACCTGCACATCTATATAAATAAAACAGTGTAAACTGCCAGTTAGTTAGTTGGTTGGTTGGTTGGTTAGTTTGTGTGTCTGTGTCTCGCGTAGCTTCAAAACGGGTGATTGTAGACCTACCAAATTTTGTATGGAAATCTCCAGGACGGGTCTCGACATACCTCAAAGGGATTTTTTCGAAATTTGAATTATTTTAGGAGATATCGATAAAAAACCCATCGCAAAAGGCTAATTTTGCTCTCGCCATTTCGCAATTGTAACCCTGCAGTGGAAAGAGGCAGAATTTAGCATATCTAGGTTGCCATATTTGGCAAGTTTATTAAATGATTCAGTCTCTTGAAGTAAAAATAAAAGAATCAAGATTTTTTTTAAAGATTATTTGTAAGGTTATTTTTTAATTAAAATATCGTGTGCATGTGAAGTCAGAGCAGAAATGAAATCTTTTATACTCAAAAGAAAAATAGGATTTGGAAATTTTCCGAGACTAAATGTGCAACTTTTTAATTTGGTGAAAAATAAAATGGTTGGTATGTGATTTTGAGAAGATGTGTGTACAGAAGATATTTTTGTGAAAATAATTTTAATATTTTGGTGATGATGATAGTATTTGTAAAATAATTATAGAAGCAGAGCCGTAGAGAATTAAAAATATTGTGGCTCATTGTGATCGATGATAGTGGTTAGTATTTGATGAATTAGTTGAACACAGGGTTTTACCCTGATTTACGTATTTTCCTTCTAACTTCTTTACAAACACACACATCTAGAATACTTGAGCATGCAGTGAACATACTTATTGAAGGAAAAGAAAACGATCATCAACATGCAAGGTGTGAATAATTCCTTGCACTAAATAAAACATCACTTCCGAACTCTATAGATGAAGACGAATGAAAATGCACTATTTCTTAAATCACCGTAATTGAAGAAAACAGATTATTGACGATAATGACAATTTTTTATTTTCAGGATCACAATATCACAATATAGGTTAAATTGCACACGATCAATATTGAAGTAAGGAGAAACAACATGTTTTCACATAAAAATTAGAATATATTATGGGCACTGACAGAGGCACAAGCCCCGAAGAGCAAGTGCTTGTCCAAACCTCCAATGCAGCTCTACTCTGCTCGCTGACTTATAACTAACTGCTCATATTCAAAGATACACAGGGGGGTATGTCACGAGGCCAACTTTTTCCGATAAGCTATTACATATGTAAGAGAGAAAAAAGGAACTGAAAGACTTTACTAGAACATTCGATGCATGCAGCTGTACACAGAGAAGCAAAAAAAAGAAAAACAAAACACTGCGGTCTGGGAGCAGTGCAATACTGCAAGTTAGGCTTTCATATGAATAAGTGCGAAAAAAGAGGATGGGAAGAAAAAAATAAATAAAACAGATTGCAGCTGTAAATTTGATTAGCATAGCTGAAGGCAGGAAATCGAAATGATTAAAAGTGCGTTATTGCCTTACAAATAAAATGGCTGAAAGGAAATTTGAAAGCTTTAAAAAGAGTTACTGTTAAAAACTTATAATTAATTAAATTTAGAATAGATTATTAGTTTAAATTTAGACAAAATTAATTAAGATTTGTCATAATAGTTTTTCATAAAAAATATGCACGTTGTGTCAACGTGACAATGTGATTCTAGCTCTTGGCACAATTTATCGTATGCTTCAGCTACTTCGAATTGTGCATTTTTCTGCGCAGCTGTTTCTAATGTATTACATCCAGAAAAAGGATGTTAGAAATGTCAGTTTTAATTTTCTTGAATAACACTCATGAATAATGATATACTTTCCAACTTAATGAAATAAGAAAAGAAAATAGGGAAGACCCATGGATTATAATGCACTTTTAATATATAGCACTTTAGTGTGTATTTAAAATCAGAAAGTGTTTCAGATTTTCTTACTTTTTTTTTTTCCTTTCCATTTTTTGATAAAGGCCAATATATTCAGAAGCTCATCAGTATTAATATAGGACGAAAATAATTTGTTCTTTTTGGTAGGTTTTTATCATTTAACCATCTTATTTTTCTAACCAGGCACAGTAGCCCGGCACAGTAAGCATCGCATCTGGGAGCTGGCTTCGAAGAGGCATCATTTCGAACTCAAAAACTAAGAGCATAAAAGGAGGTGTCTTTTTATGTTAGCAGGGGTCTCTACACTTACCCTAGGGCTGCTCCTGTTTCTAACCATCTTAATTTTAAATTCCATTCAGAATCTTAAGAGATTTCAGTGCCAAGGAAGCCAGTGAGAAACAGGTTTCTCTCCGAACAAGATTTATTAAGCTGGCGCACCAACTGGTCGCCGAAGGCGGTTAGTAATTGATAATCATTTCCTATGTAAGGTTGCCATAAAAACAGTTCTCCATGTATTCTTATGTATAATCCTTTGCAGAATGACATACTTAGCACCATAAAATAGTTTATCTTGCTCTGGGGACAAATATCCAAGCTGTAAGAAAACTGCTTTAATTCAGGATCTTTTCTACTCAAAATACTTAGATATTCTACTTGCAGTACTTTTCTTCCCTGATATTTTATGCCAGTGATTTCTGTCTCACCAATCTTGCATTATAAGAAAAGTTTGTTACTGGTTGCTTCATAACTTGCTGAGTTAGAAAGAGGGAACTTGTTTTCCATATGAGGAGGGGAAATGATTACCCAAGTGGCAATGTCTCTAGGGATCTCCATGCTTTGACCACGTCATTCCTTTTCTAAAGTACCACTAATTGAGTTTAAAAAGTTTTTGAGAAATACCCTAATCTCATGCGAAAAATTCCTAAATCAAAAACAAAAATTGCTATAAATATTGCTAATGTCAAAATGGAAAATTTATCCCCTAAGCACCATTAACAGTTGATAAATCCTCCAAATTGGAACACCAAGTTCCATGAGGTGCTCTTGTGTAACTGATTATTGTGTGTCCTCATAAATTAAAACTTAAGGAAATTTTCCTACCATTTTGAACAAATTCATATTTTATTTCATATAGAGCAATTTTGTAATTTAACATTGATTGTTCATATGAAGCGGTTTGTAAATAATTCCAACTGAATAATGCCAGATGTATAAAAGATGTGTATGTGTAAGATGTCATATCTTTTCAGAATGTTTGCATTAAATTAAGTATGCACTGTTGATATCTAGTATTTAAATTACAGCACATTTTTCTTTTTTCAGTCTGTGAAACTTGCTCAGGCAGCTATGTGAATGTTTTCTCCAGCCAACTCTACTGACTGGGAATTTCCTACTGGTCCTTGAAATTGATAAATCTTCGTTACTTCTTTGATATTAATTTTTAAATACTTGAATGTTAAATGTGCCACCTTTTTACATTTCAGTTTTATTATATTGAAGAATGATATGACACATTTTTATATTCTTATGTTCTTTATTCTTCATTTTTATATTTCTTAATTAGAAATTGTGGCATCAGTAAAATATCTGTGATGATTTTTCTAAAATAAGATCTGATAAACTGTAATCTTGTTATAAATGTATGTTTTATTAACATATATCTATGTTCTTGAATATATAATTAATATCTAAAATGTATGATTTAATTTATTTGGGAAACAAAAACGATGGTTTACATATTTTACATGGCAAAATTCTTTAATAATCTCCTAGAATAATTTGAGATTAATCCTTTCTTTTTCTGTTATATTTAGTGTTATAAAATTCATTTAAATAAAAATCCTGAATGTGTCAACTATAGCTAAATTTTTAAGAATCATTGATATACTAATAAAATTTCAATTTACAAATGTAAGTGAAATTTTATAAAACTCTTTTCTTAGCATTATGAAATGAAATTATTTAGACAAACTAATTATGTGTGTTTAAAATATTAATTAAATGTGCATTTTCTTATTAATAATAATAATTATTATTTGTAAACAGAAACACTACTTACATTTGTTTGCTTGTGTAACTTATTGTCTTATATATTAGATTTTTACAGCAGATTTTTAAAAATAATTATCCATACACAAATTCAACCATATCATAATCTGTGCTTAGTCTTGTTTCATAAATATAGCCATTAAAGGTATTCAAAAATTGAAATAAAAAGACTACTACATTAACACTCAAGTATGAGTTTATGTAAATACCTGTGCATGCGAAATTTGTTAGCTTTCTTTTGACTGCCATGACAAATTTTTATAATCTCGAAGCTCATCTGCTTTTGCAGTTTGTATACTGAATTTTTCTGTACATTTAAATGATCTAGTAATACATTTCTATTTTGTGCCTTTTTCACCACTCGTTTTTTATATGCTTCATCACATTTTTGTGATTTATAGTTGAAAAATATTTTGGCATTTTCCAGCAAAACTTTTAATGCAGTATTGATGGAGGCATATTTTGTACTGCCTCTTTCATGCTTTTAATGAGATGCTTTTATTGTATATTCTTCTATTGATTTTTTAACTCACATTACATAATACTGGACAGATTATCTAAAATCTCAAGTGTTGAAAATAAAATTAAATTGAAAGAGATTTTCAGATTTAAGCGAATACGAGCCGATTCAGTCTGAAAGGCTTAAAAATAAAGTTTTATGTTTTATTGTGTGATTGATTTGTAATAGGGCTTTGAACTGGTACAAAACCATCTCCAAAGATTAATAAAATATCTAAAAGAACACAACTGAACAAACAAATAAACAAAAATATCTTCTATGAAAACTTAAACCTGAAATAGTTTTAGTAATTTCAATTCAGTGATAACATTGAGGAAATCCTAATCATTTCTGTGTCTGGTGTTTTAAAATCTTAAGTATGGTTGAAGAATATATATTGCCTTTACTGCAGAGTGTCTTCCCCCCACCCCCTCACATTTCAGTGTTTATAGCTTTAAGAAGTGCACGGTTTTGTAAAAGATATGTAAAATAATAATAATAAGAAGAAAAAGAAACCAGTTTCAAAACTGATTTAAATTTGTTGGAACCAATCCATAGTTATTCATGATCCATAAAAGGGACAGAACCAAAGTTTCAAAACTGTAGTAAATTGAATTGGAAAAAAAAAAAAACCAAATAAATAAATGGTTCAAAGCCCGGATTCATAATTTGAAAAAGGAAATAAATGTTCTTGAAAGTATGGTGTGTTCTGAACTTTATCATGAGATTTCTGGTTGCTGGATTTCCTGTTGATGTTAATTTGTTTATGCCATTTTTTAATCAATAAATAATTTTTGTGTTTGATTAATTTATATTAAAACTAACCATTGAAAATTCAGTAGAAATTTAAATATAGATATATTATTAAAAAAAATACTATTTGATTATTTGTTGATAATCTAGTCTATATTGTGAGCATAGTGTTTTGTCTGCATTAAAACTTATAATAAAATACTCCTCTGCTATATCCATTATTGTTTTAATATTAATTTCATAGTTTGTTTTTGCATTAATTTAATAGCTAATTTAAAAACTATGAGAGATTTCTTCACACAAAGTTAAACATGTCCTGAGGATCAAGCAGTCAAACCTGATATAAGTCAAACCTGATGATCAGTGAAAATAGTGGTTTGAAGCAGGTGAAACACATTGCATCCACATACAAAAATTGAAAATTGAGGTTTGAATTATCAAATCAAAAACTTTATTCTAATAAGTTTAGAATGGAAACAAAACTTAAATAGAATGGAAACAAAAAAGAAAAATAAACCTTTGAATAATTTTTAATGAAACAGTGCTGCAGTCCTGCTTCACCTGATGAGCCACTGCTGAGTAAAATAAAACAATAAAAAGAAATAGGCTGTATTTTATATTTTGAAAAATCAATGAATTTTTTTAAGTGAACATTTTTGCATGAATTAACCTTTTTTTATGCAGTGTTTCCCAAACTATTTACAGATCACTTGATGCTTGGTTTAACAAGCATTTCCTAGTGCTACTGAGAAAGACTGATCTTAGTGTTTATAGTCTCAGTATAAAAATTTTTGTGCTCTGCTTTAAACTTTTCTCATCAAAAGTGCTGTGCAGATGGAAAAGTTCTGAGAAAACCCTGCTCTTATGTCTTCTTCTGAACCAAAAAAAAAACACTTCAGCTCCGAATGTGTTGTAAATTAGTTAAAGTTTACGCATGGCTTTTAATTTTTTTTTGTTATAATTATTTTTGTTATTTTAAAAGTTTTGTTATATATTTAAACTAGGAAATGAGCGATGGTAATGCTAATGAAGTTATCTTTTGAGATTGCTATTGTAATGAACTTATTAACACTTCTAAATGTTTATATTTAGTGTATAGCATATTGTAGTTTTTCTCTATTTGTTTTTTCATACAGTATTATTTTTAAAATACCTCTAAAGTTTTTACTTAGTTTTGAAATACTTTTTATTAATTATTTTAGATGAGGATAGGAATTACTTAGTGCTTATCATATTTGTGGCATTTAGACTAGTATAGTTTAAAATAAGTTATTAATTTTGCTTAAGTTATAATTAGAGGTACAGAATTTTCATTTTTACAAAATAGATGTGAATTTATGTAAAATTTTCTTATAATTGCGAATAGATGCAAAAATAAACAATTTGTGTTCAAATTAAGGAAATTTTTTTATTTCTGTCAATAAGTGCAAAATGTAGTTTATTTATATTTTTTTTAAAGAAAATTATGTTGAAAAATCTTTCAAATGTAAACTCAAGATTCAAATAAGCTTCAAGCTTTTCCAAAAATCAATGAAATTAATTAACGAATTAGAAAATTCAAGTTACCCATTTGCTCACTATTTGTGGAACTAATTAGAAAGCTCGAAAGCAACTCTTGAACAACAAAGTCAGGGCATTTGGATCTACACAATGCTAAAAACCGCATCTGAAAAAAACTTCCAATGAACTTTCCTTACACATGAAATTAAATACAATAAATGATGCCTATCTTCACATTGGTCAATTATTTTGCCCATTTATTGCTGCAAGTGTGACTATCTTAAATTACATTACACAAAAGCTTTTCAGAAATTGCTTTCTTACGAGTACTTCCTCAAAATGAGCTCATTAGTGGTACACCCAATATCACTGCCTGTTACAACCTATGAACAGGAATAAAGATCCCAAAGTTAAGGACATATTGTGAGCTAATAAATGCTCTTTTTCAACCTTTACTGAAATAGTTCTACAGAGCATTTGAAGCCTGCTGATAGTTTAGACGCAGAACGCTTCTTTAGTAATCGTAAGGTTGTTGCTACAGAAAGAAAAATGACTCTAAAATAATCATATGTTGAAATTACAAGAATGTTGCTTTTAATTAACATTGGATATAAAATTGTAAGTGTATAAAAATGTTTTATATACATTTTATGCAAATTTTAGTGAATTTTCTTAAGTTTCATATTTTTTTTTGAAAAATTCCATTTTTTTTTATTTGCAAAAACTCTGTACCTCTAGTTATAATTATTTTCATGCCCTTTATTCTGTGCTCTTTGTGATCTTAACTAGTATTTTAGGACACAATTAATTTTCTATTGTCATTATTATTAAGCTTAGGTAATAACTGCAAAAAACTATTTTCAAATATAACAGGTGCTATTGTTCCTTTAATATTTCCTGAAATGTGGCCAGTTAATTTTTAAAATACCACTTGTCTTCTTTTTGATGAGAATTTTTGAATTTTCACAGTGCGTTTTGTGCCAAAATTTTGTTTAATGTTATAACTGATTTTTACACTTTGTTGAAATGAAATTTTTTAAAAAATCATATACATTTTATATTTTCTCAACATTTTACCTACTCTGGCTCAAATAATACTCCATCTTTATTTTAAACAAACACACACACATGACAGTTATTTAGTGAAATTTATTAGGCCTGCTTTGAAATAATTTGTTTGTTGCTTTGTGTTAGGTATTTTTCATAGAATATTAATTACCTGAACTAATAGAAAAAATGAATTATAATTGGAAATCTCTTGTTAAATACTCACGTGAGTTTATGAATTTAGAGGTATTTATTTAGGAAAAAATGAAACTTCTAAACATTAATCAAGTTATGCTTGACACTAAAAAAAAAAAAAAAAAAAAATGAAAATGTTTCTTCATGCAAACAAGTCAAAGGGCTTGTCTCATGAAGACCGAAAGAATTTTTTGCTCAAAACGATCGTAACATTTTATGTGTGCTTTTTTCACAAAGTTTTTATTTATTTTTGTTTCTACATGTGTTGTATTGTGCAGCTTTACAAACAGTCAGTCTATTATGAAACATGCTGGGAAAAATTCTTAAGCACACTGTAGTCTATGATATTTTTAGTACTATATGATGCTCAGCTGATTTTGAATGACTTCTGCACATATAATTTTTCCTTCTAAAAGTTCCATGATGCATGTAGATTTTCTGTTTATAAAAGATAATAGTTACACTCTCTAAATAAATACTTGCACCTTTTGAGCATCTAAAATAATTTATTTTAAAGTTCAAAAAGCCATGCAACAACCGTGCTTTTTTTTTCTCATCTGCCTTGTCAAATTTAAGTAGTCTTGTCTGTTGAATAAATTAAAAGATTATTTTATTATATAAACTCGCTAACTAAATGCATGTGTGTGTGTGTGTGTACCTTTAAAATATCTTTTAACAATTAAAAAAAAATCTTTTAGCCACAGTTTTTATTTTTTTTATCTGCCTGAAATTTCTTTTAATTTACATATATGATGTATTTTAAAGCTTCCCAACTAAATATATTTTAGAAAGCAATTCTATTTTATAGAGAAAAGCTTGTTCTTGTAAAAAGTTTGGTTCATTGTAATTTTATATCATGTTTTTATTATTTTTGTAAATATATTATGAGTTATTTGTTTTATTATGCAGAGAATTTATATTTTGTTTAATTTTACTTCACAGTAGTCAATTATGTATTTATGAATTTTTATGTGTAGACATTTTATTTTTATAGTATAGTTTTATGCTGTTAAAATATTTTTCTTGACTTCATTTGAAATTTTCTCTGTATAACAATTGCGTATAATCCTGATTATTTTATTAAAGCCTTGGCACATAGAATTATGAAGAATGTTAAAAATTATTAAAATAATTATTTTTCTATCATATTCTAGATGACGTTAATTATTTGTAAGTGTAGAATCATTTCATGTATGTGTGCAACAATTTCAGGAAAATGAACAAATTTTAAATCAGTTTTGCAGGATTAGACTGCTGAAATAAAATAAGTATGGATCCAGGTACTCAATTTAAAAAGTAATAATGTAAATTATCTTATTATTCTTATGTTTTTTATTGCACTGATACAAATAAGAATTTGACATGAAAAATTTTTTAATATTTATTTAGATTATCTATTTTATCATTTTTGTGATGTACATACGTATATTTTATGAAAATCATACAAAGTAAGCCACCTCAGTATTTTTATTTTTTAACTGTGCATATTTGCTTTATCTAGTCCTTTGACTTAAAATTTTGTAAAAAAATTGTAAAATATTTTAAATTACAGCATACATTGTGAAAGTACAAATTCACGCATTCTAATGTACTTTGCTGAATATCTTTATTATAAAAGTGTAATGTAGCAATAGAATAATATGTATAGGTATGGAATCAATGTAGTGTTACTTTGTTTGACTATTATGCTAATTGATTTAGTTGGTATATTCAACTGTATTTTGAGAAAAAAAAATAAAAATTGTTATTTCATAAGTGCTATTTATTATTCAATTACAGTCCCTGTTTATATTATTTTTGCATGAAATTATTTGATTTTGAAATTTTAAAATTGATCGAATTACTAAACAAGTGCTTGGAACTTTTTTTCTTTGCTTAGAATTATACAAAAAATTGGAATGCTATAGCTATAATTTTTTACCCTTGTACTATTCTACCCTATTAATATTTTCTCTAGTTGGCTAAAATAAGTAAATAAATAAATCTATTTTTTTTCGTAGTTTATGAACATTGGTATTTTTATAGACGTCTTTTGGTATTGTCTGACTACCAATTTTCTCCACAGTAATAGTATGATTATCCCTGCAATTAATCGTTTTTAATTTACATTTTATTTAAATCAAGATTAATGTACTGAGCACAATACTCATGCAATATATTTTATAACACTGTTACTGTTTAAGTGGTCAACAAGAAGTTATTTATCTTAAAATGGCAGTGTAGTGGTGCTAGAATCAGTTAAATTCATGTTTAATGCTGGATTTTTCTAAGAAAAGTTAATCTCAAAATATCTTAATGAAAAAAAAAAAAAAAAAAGTCCTCCGATTTTTAAAAAAATTACTCGAGGTATTCCGTTCCCTCTTTGAGGCTGCCACAGCAGAATGGACAAGTCAGATTTTGGGATGAATCGTATGCAGGTATTTATATTTGCATCCTTTGGAAATTACAAATGGCTCCAAATTATTTATTCCTTGTATAGTACAAAGCATAGTATCATATTACTCCAAACCAATCTTTTCTGACTCCAAAACTGGTAGACATCCAATGTGTAAGGTTCCAGGTTCAGACCTGCTGTGCAGCTGTCAGTCTAGTGGTCTGGGCAGTTTTATCCTAATGTAACATGAATATGTGATATTACACCTTAAAAAGTCCTGCATTTGAGGCATCACACCCCTCACCGTGTGGCAGCCGTTTACTTAGTACAGGGAGTAGAATCTTCCAGCTTTTGTTGGATTTTCCGACTTTTCAAAAAAATTTCGGATTTTAAGAAAAATCTGCTCAAGAATGTCCAGTCTGAGCACCACTTTTCCAGAACATTCATCTATACAGTGAGGCCTGGAGGAATACACCACCACGTTTTTACCAGATTTTACCCCTCTACCTCTACTCCATCGATGACATAGTCTTGCTCTGATGTCATACCGTGGGAATGCGTAGCGAAGAACGAACAGCCGATCTCCCATAACGGAGAGTCAGTTCGACCGCGTAGTTGGTCATCTTTGTGGGTTGGAGAAAATGGCACTCCGGCAATATTTCCAATGGGGAGAAGGTTTCACTCAGATAAATGTCATATTGGAATGCTCTATACCAGAGGTTCTCAAACTGTGTGCCATGACACCCAAAGGTGCTGCGAGAATATGCCAGGAGTGCCATGGAGATAATCAAGAGAAGTCTAAGTTTTGGGGGAGTATAATCAAAAAATTTCCTCTGAACCAGTATTCCACAAAACAGTTGGCTAAGCCAATTACCAAGTGGACGAAAATAAAAATATTTCGGTGAAGTTTGAGAGAGTTCAGTGTCCACTCACCTGTCATTAACAGGAACTGCCACCCAGGTGGTGTAGGGGCTTGAGAATCATTCTATCGTGCCTTGAGTCTGGGTTCGAATCCCAGCGTGGCCATGGATATTAATTTGTCCGTCCTTTCATAGGTGGTAACACTGTCCGCCCTCCTAATAAAATGGCCTCAGTGCCTTTAGGCAGTTGTAGTGGACAATTACAAATTGGCAAGTGCCCGCTCGTTGGAAATAGAAAAATTTTACAGGAACTCTCTCTCTTTCCCTGAGAGGGAGGGGGTGGGCACAAAACTCTATAAATACTTTCCCAAGAGAGTACTTTATTGTTTGTTAGCCTTATAAACAGTAAAGAAATATTGAAAAATGCATCTAAGCTGTTTCATTCTAAACCTTTATATTCGTAATGCTTTTAGCCTGACAAGGGTGGAAGCGGATAAGGACCTGATGTGGCAGAAAAAGTTTGGGAATCCTGCTTTATTCAATTGGCTTATCTGTCAATCAGTCTGACAAGAGGGGGGGGGGAGTCGTGGGCAGGAGTTTTCGAGGAGTAGAGGCCATTTTCAGCCAATGAGAAGGGCCATTGAGGCTTCATTTGTTCTGCTTCTGTTCTCGCCTTGTCTCAAATTATCACTCCTTTACAACAGGTGCTTCATGTCTCTTGCAGTGATTAGATATTCTTGCAGAGATTTTTACTCCCACTTTGGAGAAGGAATGTTTTAAGAAATTTTAGTGTATTATGGCGAGTATTCATACAGATATTGTTCATTGTTTCAATGAATTGGATGTCCATGCTATAGACAAAGGAGTGAAAAACTGTGAGCTGGAATTGATTGGAAAAGAAATTGATGGAGTGTATATTTGAGATATAATCAGAAAAATCAACAAATGTGAAATTGCATATTGCTGAATATGCTAACGGGGTAAAGTATAGCACTCGGGGATTTGATGTGCTAGCTCGCCACATGAAATCTGCAAAGCACCTGTCAAATGTGAAAGCAGTGAAAGATAGCTTCACATTACTTAGTGAGTAATATTTGTTCAATTTATTTATTTTAAAGTTTTAAAATTTTTAAGATGCGGCACCCTCAGATAACTGGATTACATGAATACTCTCCAGCAAAACTCTTGATTTTCAATTAGTTTGTATTCTAACAACTTTAGAGTTTATAACTTTAGTATCAGTCAATTTACTTTCGGTTTTGTTTATTTTGCAGATCGGCAAATTTGGCCATTTATTAAAGTTTTTAGTGGGAAAAATTCCTTTATTACCCTTCAACATCCCAGTCTCAATCTTTCAAAATCCCTTTTTAAATACGTAAAATCCCGATTAGCATATTTCCCAACTTTTATACTTTCAGCATAAAACTTACGCTTAAAAAAGCGTAAGTTAAAAAACGAGTTTTACAATTTTACGTGAAATGCCCATTTTTTCACACTTTTGAATGAATTTTTTTATATTATAATAAAATTTCTGTGGTTATAGGATTAAACTTGTTTTATATTATAATAAAAATTTCTATGGGTGCTCCACACCCATAGAATTTTTTCAGTGGGTGCTTGAGCACCGGAGCACCCACGTAATCGGTGCCACTGACACCCAGCCAAATCTACTAGACATAGAGGCATGAAATTTTAGGAGCAAGGAGAGCATTTTAGGGGAATATGCCTGGCGAGGATTTTAAACAGTTTTAGTAGGAGATTTTTAATATAGATTTTATTTTCCATTTGTATTTGTTGGTTTAACAATATTCATTTCGCAAGAACAGGTACTTCAGCTAGTAATGTATAAACAAGTGAAATTGCTGAAGAATGAAAAAAATTGCATTAAAATTTGACTAACAACTTGAGATGGAGGATTTCTAACATTTGTCAACGTGGAATTTCCAAAATAGACATCACCCTCTATGGTCAGCCATTCTTGACAGCGCATTTTAGAGGTATTTGTTTTTTTAAAAGAAGGCAAAGTTGACTTGTATGTTATTAAGGCTCATAAAATAATGTTAATCCGTTGAAGATAGTGTGTGTGTGATAAATAGGTCTTCTACAGAGGCACTCAAAAGAATTCCTCTACATTAATGTCTCAACTGCTTTAGATCGTAATCTATTTCAAGCATAGTACAATAGGTATAGAAATGTTTATAACAGTATCTGCAAAATCTTGCCAGACTTAATGACAATAAATCACCAAGTTTGGCACAAAAATACTGTTGTGTTGGAAAGTGTTTTATAATCTAATCGTTTGGCATGATTTATCTTTCTTGTTAGTCTTGATTTAATTTTAGTAAAATAATGAAAAGCATGAATTTAAAAAAAATTAAAACTTTTTATAATTCATTCATGATTGTTAACCAAGAGGTAAATTAGTATGAAATATTTCAGCTTATTTGGAGATTGTAATCCAAATCAGTTCCCAGTTAACCCAATCAAGGTTTGAAGTTTTTTGCTATCTTCTCAATGTTTGATCCAGACTCCCATTGGAAGATAATTAAAAAAATTATAACTTGTAATTATCGATTTATGTATTGTTTGATAAGATACATAAATCCGCTAAAATTTTTGGTCAATTGCAGATTGGGGAGGTGGCTTGAAATTTTAATAAAAATTTATTTCTCAATTTCAATTCCATGATACTAGTCCCCCAAACATTTGTACAGATTCAGCATGAATCCCGTCCCCCAAGAATCTGGATTGTATTCCCTAAAATAGATCATGAAATCTTCGTATGACTCATAGGGTTTATAATTAGAGGTTCCATTTGATTTTAACCTGTTAGTGCCAGTTAGGGATAGGCATTTTTATAGGATATATAAATATATTAATAGGATAATAAAGTTCATAAAATTATTATTTTGGAGGGAGAAGGTTAATTGCTGGAACTAGCCTTTTATAGGCATTGGCCACTAGGCCATAAATATTGGTCACTTTATTACGGAGGCACTTAACAAATGGACCAGTGCAGCGTTGTCTCGTAGCACAAAATGACTCCCAATCTCCAGGCCAGGAATGTAACACAGACCCTTGGGTTCTAGTAGAATGGTTCTCTGGCCACTACACAACCCGGTGTGGCAGTATATTTAACGTAAATACACAAGTCACTATTTTAAAAGAAAATTTATTCAAAAAGAAGAACAGTACATCAATAATATCTTAAAAATTAAATGGACAGATATAAAGCACTGGTAGTTGACCAGACAATACGACGCATAACTATAAACGGGGAGAAATGAAATTATAACTAAGAAAAGCTGAATTTCAAGTTGAGTGTTTAGAAAAAAAAGAAATGCATTAGAATTTTTTGGGGTTTTTATCATAGAATAATTTTTTACTATTTAAAAAGCAGGAAGGAAAAGTAAATTCTGGTATCTATTAAAAATATGCTATTAAAAAAGTAAAGGCCTTTATAGTATACTGTAGTTCAAACATGTTCATAAGTTTAAGGAACACTTCTTTAAGCATAGTAAATCAAAAAAACCTGCACACATATAATTGAACAATAAAGTTAGAAAAATGACTGGTCAAAACTGCTTTTTGGCTGAGCTATTTATGCCGATGACAAACCAACTAAATGTGCCAAAAAAAGCAGCAACACTTTAGTTAACATTAAAAATATCTAATAAATTTTTTAACTTTTTCACATACATTTATATGTAATTGAGGAAAAAAATCATGACAAAAATAGCTCTAAAACTGTGCAATATTACTTAAAGGTAAAAAGGCAGTTATGCACTAACATGACTGAAAAAAAGGACATTTACCCATGTATTGTGACTCAAGCTTATAATTCAGAAATGGTGTTCTCGACTTCAATACAAATATAAAGCTCTTTAAGATTGGTTAGTATAAAAATGAATATCATTACAGGTAGACAAAAGTTTCATTATAAATAACTTTACAAACATACATAAAAAATCCTTAGTCACAACAGTTTTCCCAAGAATGTTCGGTTAGTATAAAAATTTTGACTATTAGTAAAGGCAGTAAAATTATTTACAATGAAACTTTTGACTAACTTAGCTATCAATATATGAGTATAATGTACAGTGTAAAAAGTTGACCACTTATATCGAATGGATAAAGTATTACTGCGTGTTGCCATGTTTTTGGGACACTTGTATCATAAAAGTACTAATAAAAACATTTTAAACAAACATTAGATGTTCACACGCTGTAATACTAGCTCCAATATATTTGCTTGCAAATATACTGGAGCTAGAAATTATTTAATAGATGCACTCTCAGACTTTTAATCTGTAACCTTTCAAGAGATTCACACTGCACGAAATCGCTTTCTCTAATTCATATTTACTTGCATATAAAAAATTAGTTTTGATAAAAATCGTAAAACTTATTTCACATAACAGGATTCCCTAAAGCTCATTTCGACGAATCTATCAACCTGTGTAACAACTGCCTCTGCATGACAAGCAAGCAGCTTTCTTAATGTTTTAATTGGAGAAATGGATCTTTAACATTCAAAAGAGGTATTAAATGCAAGTTTTTAAGCGATTGCAATCGAAAGAATTGGTTAAGCAAACCTTAGACTTTATTTCCTAGCGGCATATGTTTTGAAGTGTTTAAGGATAAAACTGATGTTTCTATAACACAAATTTTCTTGGACTAATACAAAAGGAATACATTGGCAGAATCTTTGCAGAAAGCATGTACACTGTGCAGTCGGCTCGCTCCCTTTATAGTAAGGGAAATGTTCTATAATAAGTTTCTATATACAAGTAGTTTTTTAAATTAATCCAGAAAATAATCCTAGAACATTAAAACGTATCGAGTAAAGTTGACCAGATCTTGTGCTATTGTTTTCTTTATAACATTATCGATGTCAACATTAAAAAAAAAAAAAAGGATTAGATTTACTCGCTATCTAAAATACTTTCATCAGAAAAAGCAACATCTTTTCCAGAAGAATCGATATTGTTATCAGAATCAATTGTTTCATTCCTAATCATAACTTTTGAAGACATTGCTATGATTAATTTGTTGGCTAAACGATAATTCTCTTTCATCAAATTCTCCCAATTTTCTGTTAAAACTATCTCATTTAGGTTCATGTTGAAAAACTCTTGGATTGCAGACATAAGTTCTGTCTCGTCGTACTTGTGTGCAAGAATAACGGCATCGACAAAGTCTTCTACTGTAAGATTATTTGCGAGGCATTGCAAGCAAAATGATGCTAATGAGGAATTTGCACATGTGGGGAAAATGGTCAATTGTGATTTTTATTAACAGATTGGTTATCAAACTGTTCGAAAACATTAATTTAAAAGCATATATAGATCTAAATAATTGTAATTATAAATTTAAAATAAGTGAAAAGGGTTGAAAAATCATGTGACCTCAAAACGGTACGTGATTGGTCTGACGTCACTATGCACGATCGTTTCTATGTTTACATTTTTCCAGCGTGAGAATTTGCGTAAAGCGTTGCACTTCATTCTTATAATATCGTTTTAAAATAATTTAATTTGTCTAATTTAGTGCTGTTAAGTTTCCCGTTGTTGTTTATTTATTCCTTTACTTAAAAATTATATTATATCGTTGCTTTTATTGTTAGTTTTTTTTATTTCATTCCTGTTTTGTTTACCATGGCTTTATTACCCGGTTTTGTAAAAGGACAATCCGACAACCTGCCTAAAATCAATTCATTTAGTGTTTTCCTTTTTGGATAACAATCCCAGTTTTATTGGAGCAGAAATTCGAGGATTTAAAGCTCAGAGGTATGTATACATTTGTTTTAATTTATAGTATATAGATTGTAGAACGCTGACGTGCGTTGTTCTTTACACTAACCTTAAAATTAGACATTGTCTATGCATATTAAATTAATCCCGTAGTCACAGTTTAATAAACAGCTTTTCTTATTTTTCATTCATATGTTTAATTTTGTAGAACTAATTTTGAGTGTAACATTGCAAGCAAGGGCGCCGGTGGGATCTTTTGTAGTGGGGTGCACCCAATGTTTTTACTGTCCTAAATTAACAAAAGTTACTGATATTTTCACGTTAATTATATTTTTTCGAATTCCAGCGGGTGCACTTGCACCCCTTTCTGGCGCCCATGACTGCAAATAATGTCTGTTATAAGATATTGAGCATATTTAATTGTGTATTAAAAACACTGCCAAAATTACGATTTTTTTTAGTGTTTTGTATTTATATAATGCACTTATATTGTGCATTGTGTATTTTAAACTGTAAAAGAATCAAACAAATATTGACCAGGCATGACAGTTAAACTTTTACTGATGCTATAAGAAATATATTTACAGACACTCTCTCTAATCTCCAAATCTTATAATCCACCATGCATTTCAGGTGTAAATGAATAACTTTACATTGGAATATTTCTACATGGACTGAAATACTGATACCAGAATAAGACTATCTCTTAATGTTATCAGCTACTTCATAACTATTTGTTGAAAATTCAGGAGTATTTAATATTGGTACAACCCATCCCAAAATGATTCTGAAACCGTCATACAGAATAAACCAAAGAAAAAATATTCCTTGTCAAAGGGTTTTTAATTAGCGAGAATTACATTAATTTTATTTCGAAACAGTCTTTTATTTGTGAACCAGAAATAGCATTTTTAACACAATTTTCAGACTAAAACTTCTGAGAACAAATGTTAAAATTTAAAACAAACTACTTTTACATCAATGTTTATTTTTAAAAAATCTGGTATTTTACATTTTTTAAATAAACATGGACAGTTTATTGTTCTACGTATATGTATTATTATGCTTGAATTATTTACATTCCATAATTGATAGGTTGAGTGACTGTTAAAAAAATACTTGATCTTAAAATTTGTTAGATCATTTGTATGTTTTAATATTTATTTATGCATGATTAAATTAATCAACTCACTCTAAATCTGCAAAAGAAAAATATAGATTAAGACAACGACCTGTAATCCGAGTTAGAACACGAATTGTAAACAAACGTACGATGGTGCACTGTGACGTCATATGTATCCGCGTAGGAAAAGCAGCGTTTTTGAGACAAAGTAAATAGTGCGCGTTGGAAAACAAATTATATTAGCTTTTACAGCTTTAAAACTAAAAAAAAAAATAGGCTTTCGATCATAATTTTTCATTTTCTATATCATCAATGTAAAACTGAAAAGCGTGCAAATTCCTCATTCTGGTACGTCGTATTTGTGGGCTGTGGGATACAAACCAAGAGCGCTGCAGAAAGATATTGCATTGGCTATTCCCGAATACAGATATTCTAGAAAAAGACCAAAAGATTGATCATCGCAGCCTGGAATGACCACAGTGCCGGTCTCTTTTTCGGACATTTCGTTTTCGAACATCGCAGAAAACACAGGAGAACGTGCCATGAGAACAGACTTGTGAACCTCGAATGTTTTACCATTTACTTCGAGAGTCACGTCACAGGACTTCTTCAGAGTCAACAGGTCTTGTAAATGCTTTGAAAGTTTTTCAATTTCTGGAAAAAAAAAAAATGATTGTAAGGTTATTTTTTAAAATCAAAACGTATCAAACAAACTTTAAGGACTTCATGTGCATAATGTATAAAATAAAACTGAACACAATGATTTTAAGAGGTTATCTGCTCTTCTAGGCTGAAGAATTAGAGTTTTATTGCATTTTGTTGCATGCAATGAGCATCACACTAGAGATAATGCCTCCAAAGTTCAGTTCTAAAGAACATTTCATTCACATATTTTTAATAACTGTATGGGAACAGATCAAACTAAACAACAATTAAAGAAAATCAAAAAACTGACTTTAGTTCACCGATGTTTCAATTTTCAAAAACTGATGAACTTATTTCAAGAATTGAGAATCTTATTTTTAATTTTATTTCAAAAAAGTAGCTAAAAATTTTATTTGGCTACTATTTTATTACTTATTCTAGGAACCAAAACTGTAGCATTTTTTCTGTATTAAAAAAGCGCGTTCACATTTGTAGCATTAAAAGAAACTGTTATGGATACTGGAGGACTTGCATTAAGCTTATTTAATATATGCATTTTTGATGTGCAGTAATACTTCCAACTACGCTACCCCGAGTTAAGCGATTTCTCGCGAAGCCACGCGATTTTCAAAACTCGTCGATTCGTCTTTTGTTTACTTTCAAAATAACTTCAGTTTACGGTTTTAATAATCATAATTTGTAACACATACGCATTATCCAAGATTTTATTAAACATTTTCTTCTTAATTACTGTTCTAGTCTTCGGTTCCAATTAATAATAACTTGTATGTACATATTTATATGCGAAATTATACCTTGACTTACGCGATTATTGCTCGGTAACGCCTATCGCATTAGATCAGGGTATTACTGTACTTCAAAGTTAATTTGAAATCGCAATACGATATTTCAATAACAATGTTATACGGTTTTTTGAGAACTTGGGTTCAGTTTCTGTGCCACATTTGGTGATACTTCGACAAAAGTTGCCAAACTTGGCGACAGTTCACGAGATTTTGGATATGTACCACACAGTAATATGGATATTTGTGCTTTTGATCGCCAAATTACTAGCCTACATTGAAGAAAAAGAATGCCGAATATTTGAAAGTATGAGAAGGGATTCTTTTTTGGTTGAAAAATGCCAGTTTCCTTATTTTGTATTTAGTAGCAAAAGTCTCATTTTTAGTTGCTGATCCCAGACAGCACAGCAAACTTGCATCAAGCTTGATTTATCAAGTCAAACTTGAATTAAGCTTGAAAATTAAGCGTGTAAGCTTAATGCAAGCTTGAATCAAGTGTTCAAAGTTTACACTTGCCCAACTTGCATTAAGCTTGACATAGCAAGCTTTATTTCAAGCTTAAAAAAAAATTCCTAAATAAACATGGCGCCCATCGGCGAACTCCCACATATTTTACTTTTCCACGCATTTTCCCCCTCTATGCTGAAATTTCAAGCTATTTTAATCCGTTTCCATCAAGCCTCCGCGGATGGGATCGAACTCCTAAGGTTTGGGAAGCCAGCGCCGTATCCATTGCATCCAATCTCACTCGCGCTGATATGACTAAAGTTTGAAGTGACCGTTATGGTTGCCACGCCGTTTTCTGGCGAGATTGATCAGTGGCCGATGCCCTGTTTCATTATTTTTCCATGTCATTATTTTTCCTGTGTTTTATTTTTCCATGGGTTGAATAAAAATTAAAATAATGTTGTGTGATTTATAGACTCTACTAATAGGGAAATTAGCATAATATAAACTTAAAAGTAGCACACGTTTTAAAACTTTCAAAATAGCGACACTCATGTTGGGCAATATTGGCCAAAATCGAGACAAACGACTGATTTGGAAATCAATTTCGTAGCATAATTGTATTTTATTTTGAATAATTTCAATATTTGAAAAATATAGAATCTTTTTTTAAAATTCTATGGTCTAGTACATTTATGACTGATGATAAATTATTTGTTATGTGGATGTGGCTTTCCAAATCAAGCAGTAATCAAGTTGTATTCAAGCTTGACAGTTCAAATGACTTCTCCAAGCTTGCTGCAAGCTTAAAATGAATTGAACCGTCCAGCTTGTATTAATACGTCAAATTCAAAGAAATGTCAAGCTTGATTTAAGCTTATGTGCTGTCTGGGATGGGCACCCTGTAAAAATAGCGAGATTCATTTTCTTTGAAAACGTTACATAGGTGTTACGATGTTTCAATTTATGTAACGAAATATCATCCAGCCATAATTCGCAATAACTGTTTCTTTCCCCTCACCCACGAGCACGTAACATTTGCAACATAAGATCACAGAAAAATATTATGCAGTGGACTTACCTCTCAGTTCCATTCTGTTTGGTCGAGGCGTCACTTTAGCCAGATCGCCTTGTCTCATAGTGCACACAACAGTCAGGACACCAGAAGGCAACAGTTCTGACCTGCGTTTGAGAAGCTCTGACCTTTCTAAGAACATACTGTAGCCAAAACTCTCTCCAGCCTTACTGAACGTGTAATTCAATTCAGTATGGATATTTTCCAGGCATCCGTCGGCTTTCTTCAAACCAAACGTGTAATTTATATTGCATTTAGAATCTAAATGTTTCCCTGCTCTGAGGAACAAAGAAATGTATTTTTCGGATTGTTTATTTTTTCCGCCAGCGAAGATTCGCAAACACCACTCATTGCCGATGAAACAGAAATAATCATTTCGGTAACATTTCCCTGCATCTGTGGACAAACTGGAAAATTTTTGTATTTCCCACTCTACTTGCATAAGGATGCATGTTTCTCCTCCTTCACCAATCTTTCCAATGCAGCTCATTCTTGAACATGAAAGTGTTAAATTCTGGATTCTTCCTATAAATCAAAAGTGTTTTAGCAACTGACAAATGACGACTTTAGGAGAAGATTTGACAAATAGGTCTACAAGGAAAGAGTGAAATAAAGCATAACTAAATTCAAGAAATGAAAATCTAATAAATAAAAAAGAGAAATAAAACGTATAACAGAAACAAAACAAAATTTATATCAGCAGTCGAGTTTTGGCACGCATGATATGCCGTCATCAGTGCCAGAATGAGAATGACTAAATTACTTTGAAACTGAATTTGCTGAGGATTTTTGCAAATTCACGCCCCGAACAAATTAAATTTCTCGTGCCTCAACGACTCTATTGACACTTACAATTCAAGATGGTATCAATTGTCAGTTTATCTTATATCGGAAACACACCCTTAAATTTAGAATTAATGAGTATATACTAGGGTGGAGCACTGTTATATGGGAAAAATTTTGTTAAATTTTTATTTATAATAGTGATCGAAGTGTGACCCAAGATTAGAGGATTTTAAAAAGCATTACTTTTTTAAAATTAGTATTTTCCTTCTACCCGCGCATTTATATTGAAAATTTACATTTGTGCTAACATACTGATAAAACTTGAAGGAGTATACTTTTTATAAATTTTATTTTTTTTCATAATAATAAATTAGTTTAATAAGTCAGATAGAACAAATTAATGCTAATTTACTAAAAATGTGAGCCACTTAAAGCATAAAATATGCATAAGCATACATAAAATTAGTCAAAAGAGACCTTAAAATCACGTTTGGTGTCGAATTTGGGCATCAGGTTTTTTGACTCAATGTTTGATTTTATGAGACCTCCTCTGGCCTTCTTATCACATACCTGCATAGAAACCTCTGTTAGTATCTTTACTGAACCTTCTACAGCATGGGTATGCCATGGCAGTCTTAGAAAAGGCATTTTTGTACTTCCTTTTGTTTCCACCATCGAAAGCAAATCTCCATTCTTGACGTCCCTAAGGATGGGAGGTTAGAAATATTTTTGTTGCCAATCTGTAAGGTCTGTGTATGATTTGGCATTAAGCTTAATTTTAGGGACCTCAAAAATACGAGGGACCTTTTCAGAATTAGTCGCTTCTCTTGCTTTTATAATCCTTCTAGCAGCAAGTTCACGAATGTCTTTTTCAGGATCTGAGAGGATCGACAACAGAAGATTCTCAGGATGCGAAAAGAAACTGTTCCGCTCAATGACAGGGTCGACTACTTTTTTTAGTTTAATTGGAAGGCATCGAGAATTCGAAACCAATTTCCAAAAATTTCTAGACCCATCTTTGCATGACGTATGAGTTTTAATTTGGAACCAACCAAGCGCGTAAACTCTAACAACAAACATGGCAAGATGATTAAGGTTTTCAGATGGTTTACTTGTGGAAATATATAGCCTTAATATCCTGTTGGCTTTTGTTAACCATCGAGCATGCGAAATTTTCCATGGAGCTAGATCGGGAGGACAATCGCCACTAATTACTGCTGATGTAATATCGTACAAGTAACGTTGATCAGAACTTAGGTCTTTGATGGCCAAAATATCCGGCAAAACGCTTTCTATCTTTTCATACCGTACAATAGGATTTTCTTCACATTTTTCTAGCAATCTTCCAATAGTATCAGAATAGGAACTTGGCCCAGTAGTTGCCCCATGTAAGAATGAAAAAAGGTGTTTTAGGGGCAATTCATTCGTGTGTAAAATGCATTCCTTTGTAAAGGTTGATTTAAACGTTTTTCTAACAACCGTATTACACCACCATTTTTCCCTGTGTTTGTTGCTGTTCCATCACAACCAATAGCTACAGCTTCTCTCAATGAAACGTTTTCAGAAGAGAACAAGTCATACATCGCACGTTCTATGCTCTTGGCCGTCCCAGTACCCAGGACAGCGTAGCCGACATAAACAGAGCCAGGTTCCTAATGTGTTCTTCTACAATAACTTGGCGCTATTTTTTGACTCCCTTTTTACTACATTTAAAACTTTATCTTTTCTGCCATCAAAGTATATAGCTGTAACACTGACGACCAGTAGCGCAGCCAGAAATTTTTTTTAGGGGGGGTCCAAATTACTCGGACTCGGGGGGGGGAGATAAGACCCCCCCTAAAATGATTATGTTGCTGTTCACAGGGCCCCCATAAATGACACCCATATAAGTTTCTGTATGGGAGGGGGGGGGACTGGTCGTCTGAAACAGGCACTCAGCACTCATCCCTTCCCCGGAAGAAATGTTTCACGAATTTTACCTTTACAGAAAACATTTGAAATTTTACCCTCAGGCCCCAGAAAGCGCAAAATCAGTGGGACAGGGGCGTAGCCAGGGGGGGGGGGGATATCGGGATATATCCCCCCGCCGAAATTTTTGGATTAGTGATGAAATTCCGTCTATTTATACACATATAAGTTCATATCCCCCCGAAATTTTTTTCCAGGCGCATATCCCCCCCCCCGAAAAATTTTCCTGGCTACGCGCCTGCAGTGGGAATACCTATATTCTCCCCCCAGTGGCGGATTTTACTCTTGAGAGGCCCGAGGCGGAACTCAATTTTGAGGACCCCTCCTCAAAAATAAATAAATAAATAAATAAATCACTACATTATTACTAATTATTTTAAAATGTTTTAATTCCTTTTATATCTAGTTTATGTCTACAAACCAGGGCCTGAGTTTCACTATAACATTTTTGTGCCCAGGGCACTTTTCAGATTTTGTGTCCTTTAAGGCCCCTTCAGTGATCCAGAGACATGTCGCGGCCACAATGTATTTGAACGGGGAAATTTGACATGGTTAGGAAGCTGCGACTGGCGGCGACACTTGGGGTGTCCTCTACCGAACAATAGATGGGGGATGTGCGAAATCGCCATATTATTCACGGTCCCCAATTATCTTTTGTTGGTTTAATACCGGAGTATCACCACCTTTTTAAAGGAAATGGTTACACTATTGAAGAATTGGTTCCGCTATTGGCACCCTACTGCTAGCGACCCGCGACATGTCTCATTGAAGGGGCCTTTAGCTGGCTCAATTTTTGTGCCCCTGTATATCGTGTTAAACTCAATTTTTTGGCTTATTTCTCCATGTGTGCCCAGCGCACGTGCACCAAGTGTCCGTCCGATAGTCAGGGCCTGCTACAAAAGGAGTATTAAAATTTTAAAATAATTTTTATGTTTATAGATTTGTTCATCTTAAAAAAAAAATTATCTCAATAATTTTTGTACTACGTTTCACTTTTCATGATTAACACTAAATAAACATCAGCATACCTCTAAGTATAACCCAGCAACTGCAGTTTTATATTGATTATTTTTCACTGTTACTTAATTACGTCGAATTACTTTTTGTGGACCACTGGCATATGTCTTGTTTCAGTCATGGAAATTTTGAATACTTAACAGGTACTTTTGAAAGTCAGAACAAGGGAAACTTGATCAGAAACATGACTTTGACATCACAAAGTTCAGAAGAATTCTTTACTTGGATAAAATGAACCAAAAATTTAACATTCCTTCAAGAACATATATTTATAAATATTTAAATATATTCATAAATTTCCCGTTTGGAACTGCAAAACTAAGCAGTTTAATAGTAAAAGTAAACTTTCCGTTTAGTCTAATTTTTGTGTTTATTCAAAAACTGTCAATAAGTTTAGGACTATTAATAATGAGTAATTAGGTATGAATACACGCTTAAATCTATTGATTAAAACTAATACTCCTTTATTGATTAAATTTCTTATCGGCTGATTTAAATCCTTTTACGCTAAAATATACTCATTAAAGACAATAATTTGTTATCTTCTCAATTCGCCTCAATGCTCTCGATTCGCTAGATTCTACTTAGCTCAATTTTCACAATATTTTTGTCTATTTGAGTATTCTGTCTCTTCTCCCCTACGACCCATATCCTATTACTATCACGTGACCAACGCTCTTCAAACGATAACGGTTCATAGTCACAAACGCGGACATCGTAGCATCATGGCTCACGGCGGGGGATGCTTAGTTGTGTGTATTCGCTTGCGATAATTTGGTTTTATATCCGAATACCAAATGCATCTTTTTCATATTCAGAGATGTGAAATAAATTCAGCCTAGATATGGAGGAGATGCTTTAGGTAAAGATTTCGCTTTATGACATAGTTTCTTACGATTGGATTATAAAAAGCTGTTGTAAAACAGATGAAGTTATGATATCTCAAAGTGAGTAAGTAGTATTTTACCTTTTTCATATAAATAAATTTAGTTGCTGCTTTAATTAAATCTCACAGCTGATTTAACCATGATTGCATTTCTGTATTCTGACTGTACTGTGAATTCGTTTTATAACTAGAGACTATAGTGAAATTATATTCTATTTATTAAAAAAATACTTTTTTATAGTGTATTAAGATATATGTAATGTATTTGCCTTGATTTAAAATTTATTTTCTCGGGCTTATAATCATAGATTACAGCTCTGATAATAAAAAATGAAGAAAATGAATAATTCAATATATTAATCAAAAACAGCAAATTTTCATAAAACACCCTTTTTATAGCTTAAAATAATAATCTTAATTGAGTACAGATATATTAATTAAAAAAGGGCTGATTTTGTAAAAACGCTCATTCTATAGCTTAAATAATAATTATAATTGAGTACAGTTATATTAATCAAAAACGGACAGACACTCCTCATTTTTGATTATTATTTAGCCTAAATGGAGCTGTTGTATAATGCTCAAAAATTGAGAATTTTTCGCTCCATTGATTTTTGTCGATTAATGGAGCAAATTTTACTCAATCGGGAGAATGGCTGTTTGAAGTCAAAAATTGAGTAAAAATATACTCCGTTTGATTATAGATTTAAGCGTGTAATATATATACACACACACACACATTATTCTATATTTTAAATAGAATGAAAAAAAACTACAAGAGAAATTTAAAAAAACCAATACTTTAAGTAGTTAAAGTACAAAAAATATTATTGACTTAAAAATAAATTTCACTTGATAATGGGTAAATGGATATCCCTAGTAGTACAACTAGTTCAAAAAATCTGGAGTGACTCCACTCGACTTTCCGAACACTTACGATTAAGATCATTACCAAGCATTTAAATAAACTTTAATCGATGAATAATTCAAATATATGTACCAAAATGAAGCTCAATCGAATGTATCGTTTAAACGCTAGCGCACTTTCAAGAATTTCTCCCCATAGGCTATAATGTAAAAGGAATTTTTGGCGTAGCCCTGTAGAAAAACTATAAGTCTTATACACACCGAAAACAATACAGGTCTTGCGACGGTGGTTTATAACATATATACCTATTTTGAGCTCAATCTAATGTACCGTTTAAACGCTAGCGCACTTTCAAGAATTTTCTCCCATAGGCCATAATGTAAAAGAAATCTTTGTCGTAGCCCTGTAGAAAGACTATAAGTCCTATACACACCAAAATCAATACCGGTCTTGCGACGGTGGTTTATAACCTATATACCCAATTTGAGCTCAATCGCATGCCCCGTTCAGGAGCTATCGTGTTCACTCACATACACACAAACACACACACACACACACACACACACACACACACACATACACACATACATCTCGTAAAAATAGCATAAATAAATTCAGAAGCCCTCTAAACGTGTAAATACACCAAAATCTCGAATTCGAATTTTTTCATGATTACAATACTTTCCTTACTTGGTACATGTTCGGAAAGTAAAAACGTTTAAATTACGTTGGAAACACGTTTTTTGACGCTAAGAACGTGTTTTAAACGCTTTTTGGACTAATTGTGCTACTAGGGATGCTCTAAGCTTAGGTCCTAGGCAGAGCCTGTTTATCGGCAGGGCAACCGGGGCACTTGCCCTGGGCCCACCAATTTCAAGGGCCAAAATTTTTGTACTTTTCAACACAGATTGTTATTTATTAATTCATAAAAAACTTAAAAAACTGTATTTTGTATGTAAAATTTGGATTGTCATTACCTTGAGACGTAAGTTGATTCTCTGACACTTTACTATTCTAAGGGTCCTCTAAATCCCATGAGCATTCGATGAAAATCCGTGAGCCAGTGTTTGAGCCTCTTTTCGTAAATTTTATTATAAGAAAGTCGCACCAGTTTTAAGATACATACTGTAAGTTTTTCGGTTCTTTTCATTTATATTTTAAAGGAGTTTAGTATAGAAGTGTACGTATATGTAGTATGTGTCTAGATATTCATCATTTGTGAAAATAAATTTTATCCATGTATGCAAAAATCATTTAATATTCTTTACTGCAATGTATGCATACATTTAGTATTTAAACTTGATATATATTTCTGCAGATAAATATGTGCCCAAAACAACTTAAATGCGGACTATGTAATTTCTTTTAAGTGCAAAGGCCGAAAAATTTGTATTTGCCCAGGGCCCAATATCGTGATGATCGGGCCCTGGTCCTAGGTTTATTATTAATGTTTAGCATTTTCATCTGCGACTATAAAATACATGCCGTATTTATAATACAGTTATCATAAATATTTTTAGTTGAAAACAAAAAATTAAATTAATCATAATTTGTTTTTTTCAAGTTTTTAATTAACTGTGTATGACATTCCACTCCAGTTCAAACTTTGAATTTTAACCCACTATCATCCGATCGAGCTGAAACTTTGCACGCATGTGAAATTTCGGTGACGCTAAGTATTGCTTTCTTTAATTTATCAATATTTTTTTTTAACTATCAAATATCTTCCCCCAATCCCCACCAAAAAAGTGTTATCGCACATGTATCAGCTCATATCTTTTTAATTATTGGTCGGCAATTTTTTATCATTGCCTACTCGGAAAGTTTCGATTCCAAAAAAATATATAATCGGTTATCCCTAGCTTAAATTTTTAATTTTTAGTGATTTTTCGAAAGAAGATAATTTATTGTTTCCAATTTCTTTTACATCGTCACAACCAACAACAATTATATATTCTAGGTATATTTGAAAATTTCACTGAATACAGAGTGTCCTTTCCTAAATCATTTAAATGAAGAACGGCTGAAAAATATAAAATATTTAATTTTTGACAAATTTTTCAATCTCAAGCTGTAGAATAAAGCGGTTCAGGCTTTTCTCTTTTAAAATGAGAATTATTCTTATCAGACTGCACACTTTTTGATTTGGGAGGGGGGAGGCAATCTATAAAGCAGGTGTATTTGAATGTCCTACTGCAATACCAGCTACTGAGCCGCAATCTGATTCAGTGCGGCCCAACCAGTGGCTGAGCGCATAGCACTCTGAACTGGGAGACGGAAGGTGCCTGGTTCAAAACCCGGTCGCGTCCGCCAACCTAACCGTTAGGAATTTTCCGTGGTTTCCTCCAAAACTTAGCGTAAATAGGGGTTAGAATCACTTAGAAAGATCCCCAAGGGGAGCACCCATACCCATCGGCATAGATCTCACTTGTAGATAATTGGCCGTAATCCCCCAACCCAACACAACTAATTGATTCCGGATAGGAAAATGGCATAGGGACCCTCTGCACCTGTATTTTTTTAGATAAAACATAGTGAGCAAATTAAAACAATGCAAAAAAATCTAGGAATTTTTCTTGGAAATAATGGACAGTTGAGGGCCCTAAAACTCCAAGGAATGTTGCATGAAAATACCAGGAACTTTATTGAACAGCTCAGGAAAGATCCACTGAATTGCATATTGTTTAGTAAAGTTATTGGTATTTTCGTGCAACTTTCCTTGGAATTTAGGGCACCTCAGCTTCCTATTATTTTTAAGGAACACTACTGGAATTTTTTTTTAAATTATTTTTTTTTTTTACAATTCTAGTCATTTTTAATTGAACTGCCTGTTTTTTAAGGTCGTGAGACCACTATTCGGTTAAGTGACGGGTTGAACGAAACAGTAAAGTTTTCAAAGGGAAATGTATACTTTCTGTATAGTATTTGTAAGTCTAACTTATCCTTATTTCCAAGGAACGTTTCTGGATACTTTACAGTGAAATACGGAATTAAAGCATCAATTACTTATAAACTATAAGTATTCGTATTAAAGTATTAGTTTAGATTATGGTCCAATGCTGTGAAGAGGAAAGGGAGTCACCAAAGAAAAGATTGTTCAAAAGCGCTTTCTACTCTAGAAGCAATCCTGAAACTATGAACAAAGTTTACGTCTCAACAACGTAAATGAAGTTACGGACGTGAACAAAGTTACTAACAGATATTTTGGATATTTTGCATATAGTTTTTTTCTTTCTGAAAACCGAATTTGGAGGCCCCTTAGAAATATGAGGCCCCATGAGGATTTCCCAATAGGCGCGCGCCTCATGCGCCTATTGGGAAATCCGCCACTGTCTCCCCCTTTTGGCAAGCCAGCGTATAGCCAGGGGGATATAGGGATTGATATCCCCCCTCGACACTTTTGCATAAATTAAACGTTAGCTGTTAGACTTTGGTCTTGCAGAACTTTCAATTGTTCGGTGTAATGCAAATCAATCAAACAACATTTGCCATTATAAAAATGTATTATTGTAATAAAATTGCTAGTTATAAGCTTTTTTACATTCTTATAAGAAAAACGAGAGAACTAACGGAAAACTGTAAGCCTCTAATCGTTAACGACCGCAATTTGAGATGGTGGAGTTCTTTGTTTCTTAACACTAAATAAAATACATTCAGGTGTTCTAATTCTAGTCCTATGTTCATATTTATTCTATTCATTAAAAAATATCTCTCCTCTTTTAAAAACCTTTTTAATAAAGCATAGCTCTAATAAATACATACAAACTCCGCATATCGTGTACTCTTAAATATATCCAAAGAATAATACTGAAAAGAAAAATTAATAAATCCCGTTCAAATTTTAATTAAATAGAAATTGTAAAATATTATTTATATACAATTATCATACAAACATGAAACATGTCAATTGAAGAAAATATTTCACAAAATTATACATCAGCTCACATACATAGATTGTAGGTCTATTCAGGGACGTAGAAAGTAGGGGTGCTGGGGGAGCTATGGCTGAAATATTTCCCTGAAATATTTTAAATAGGCTCAGTACACCCGTGAGGAATTCTCCCATGTTTATGGTACATTGTTTACCTCAAACATGATTTCAAAAATGTAGTCTACTTTTTCTAGGAAATTCACGCAATATGCCGCAAAGAGTCAAAAGCCAAGAGCCAAAAGAGAAGCTCTGCAAATGTATTCGATACTTGGCGAAATATTTGTTTTTCGCATAGTTGGTAAAAAATTACTCAGCCTGGACACTCCGACTTGCCTAACTATACAGTCATATTTTGAAAGATTTATTACACCGAACGTTTAAATTCATGTACTAAATAAAGCTCTTTTTTGTGGGGGGGGGGGGAGGAGAGATAAAGGCGATTTAAAACGGGGACTGTTTTGAAGAGAACTCTTCCCCAGTGGTCTTTAAAAAGGAAGATAATAAACAAGTAGTTTTATGTTTTTCAAGTAGTTTATTATAGCTATCGCACAGAATAACTGTAAATAGAATTAATAAAAGAATAACTGTAGATTTAAAAATATTCTCCATGACAACAATTAAAGACATTATTTAAAAAATGGTATCTCTTGTAAAAGTAATATTTTATCACATTATTCACGCAATTTTAATTTTCCTATTAAAATTCTTTAAAACTGTAATGTTTAAAAATTTTTTACTCAGAAAAAACTGAAATTAATTAAAAAAACTTTTCCTTATTAATATATCTGCCAGTTACAAAACATGCGTTCACTATTTCAAGTTTTGTAAAAAAATAAATGCAATAGTTGATTCTTCAATTGACAGGAAGAAAATGTTCAATAGGCTAACTATGAACTTATTGATTCATCATGTATGATTTATTTAAAAAACACTGAAAGAAAAGGAAATAAAAAAATTGTGTTAATCTCGTCTTGTGTGTCGATTGTGTAAAGTCTCAAAACCTTTATTTATTATATTACCTCGATCCTCCATTACCTAAGAAATTAATAAAATAAATAAACAGCTCTTCATATGTTTTAGCATAATATCTGTTTAAAAAGTAACAATATTTGGCACAAACTGGAATTAAAAAAGAAAGGTAATTTAATGCATTTGTTATCATTGACTACATTGTAGTTGCCAGTAATAATAAGCTTATGATATAGTTTTAAATAATCTTTATAAGTTAGATCATCACATCTTGTATACATGCAAGTACCATTGTCTATGTTTAGAAAATTCTTGGCTAATTATAAATAAAAACACTTCAACCGTCTGCTAAATTATACTTGAAAGATCTTTTTATATTAAGATTTTTACTGATAATAAATTATGAACCACGTCTGTGTTATTCAAGGAGTGATTCCCCCTCCTCGGTTGTGTAAAGTTATTTTGAAATTTAATCAAGTAAAGTTTACCTCTTTGTTAATGTAGAGCCCAATATCAAGAGGATGAGCTTGAGATTCAGCACCCTCAAAGGTTTCTTTCGGTGCAACAGATTTTTCACCGGATCCGGGCCCGTCCATACTATCAGCAGTCTTTGATGCTACACGATCACCATCATTGGCTTTAATTTTTCTTCTCGAAGAAAGATAAAAACATTTCACTTTGGGTTTTCTTTCTTTTTAAACTGGACGAAATCATGATCGTAAGAAACAAAGAACCCAAAACTTAAACTTCTGCTTACAAATTAAAGGCATCCAACTCAAGTGAATTCACTGAACCATTCGAAATTTCGTTGTACCACATCTAAGCTCCCAGCAGACCCTCTTTTTTATTGTTTGTTGTGTGTATGTGTGGTGTATATTCACTATTTGAATACTGTGACTTGTTTATCTCAAGAAAAGAAGAGTGGTGTGCTTGAAGACTACAATATAGGCAATATATTTTCCTCTGTTCTTCATGACAATTTTGTTATCAGCTAATTGTAGCATGAATAGATTCTTTCTGAGGATATTCCGTTCCTTTGCGCTACAAGGGTGCGAATTACTCCTTTACATTGTCCGATTCGTCCATCCTAGCCCCACAAATTCCCTATCAGAGACACGACTGGAGATTTATTGCCTAAGGAGTCTCTATATGACAGTGCTTGCTGGAAGCCTTTGATGATTTTATCTTGCGTCCTCCTTTTCAAGCCAACTACGGATACAAAGTTTAAAAAGATTTTTTTAAAAGAAAAGACACTTTTTAGAGAATAAATTTGGAAAAGAAAGAGAAAAAAAGGGCCCTTTTTAGAGAAAAAAATGGGCCCCTTAAATTGGTGGCCCATGGGAACACTCGCCCTGTAGATAAACGGACCCTGCTCATAGCGGCCCCTTAGCTCATAGGGGGGGTCCGGACCCGCTGGACCCCCCCCGTCGCTGCGCCACTGCTGACGACTATTTTTAGTTAATATTTCTTTGCGTCCTTTTGATCTTTCACGGCGCAATTTTGATCTATATTACTTCGACATCTGACTTAATGTCATGAAGAACGGCTGATGCGATTGCTGCAGCAGCTGTATCAGATACGCCATATCGGTCACATGTATTTGATAAAGATGGCAAGCTGAGTTTTGGCTTTTTCTTGGACACTTGGTACCTTGAAGAACACAGTTCTAAGCCATCGTCTATTTCTTCAGTATCTTCTGACTCATCCAATACAAGAGGGGGCTCGTAAGGAAAGTTCAACTCTATTCTCCTGTTTATCCTCATATGTAACAGAAGCGTAATATTGTTATAGTATTTGATTTCTATCATTTCGCTTTTCTATTTTTTTTTCATTTGTTAAACGTCTATACCACCAATAACCATTTTCCTGCCAGTCCTCTGATCCGTCAGAAAAAGTTGTTCTTCTTTCACAACTCTTCTTTCTTTTGGGCATTTGCATTGGCGAACGTTGCAAAATTCAAATCAAATGCGCGGGTAGATTGACTCAAAATAAATAAAAAATATTTTAGGATACGCTTTTTGAAAGGTTGGGTCACATTCTTATAGCTATTAAAAAATGATTTGGCAAAATTTAATTTTTCGCTCCACCCTAGTATATACCTCTTGAGGGGAAAAAAACAACAACAACAAACCTACCAGTCTTCCATCGCTAAACATTGCTGAGATGCCAGCCATATTTTCGACTTCAGTTCAGCTAAACTCATTTGCAAACCTCGTTCCCTTGAAGTTGTCAATATCCACAAAAACAATTAGTATTGTTAATGTTTATTTCGTTGCCCCCCTCCCCCCTCCTAAGTGTACGAAATCCCTCTATTCTCAGAACCTTAATTTCCTATTTTCCCTCTAGCTCTCAAAAAACCCTCTTCTGAATCATTGCTTTCCTATTGGCCCTCGTAAACTATCTTGAATCCCTACTTTTTCTGTATAAATCCTCAAATTTTGTCATTCTCATTCTAGCACTGACGACGGCATGTCATGCATGCCAAAACTAGACTGCTGTCTTAAATTTTGTTTTGTTGCTGTTATACGTTTTATGTTACCGAATTTAAGAATAATTAATCGCCAGAATTTATCGTGAAAAAGTAGATTGCGTTACAACTCATGCGTTTGGCATGAATTAACTTTCATTTTTAATTTAGTACAGAGAGCCCAACTTTTATTTCTTGGTTCAATTTTTGTAAGACTAAATAAAAATAAATTAAAGTGTAAATAAACTAAAGAAACACGCGTTTAAAGCAATCTTAACTAAAATGTAAAATATAATATTTAAATATACAGATTTTGTTCAACAGGTATTATGGCCCACAATTCGGTAAAATTTAACATTTTGAACTAAGTTTAAAATAAGAATAAAGTGACTCAAAAAAAATAAAATAAAAAAAAAATTAAAAAAAATTAAAAGCGTGGAGTGCTTTTCCCTTACATTTTCATAGTAAGTCATTAAGAATAACTCGAAATAATTTTTTTTAAAATTAAATTAAGACAACTGATATTAAATACCCACGTTTTCCCTGACATTAAAGATATTTTTTTGCCCGTCACTTTATTCTTAATTAAACTTAGTTCAAAATGTTAAATGTTACCAAATCGTGGAACATAATACTGCTGTTGAACAAAATCTGTTCATTGAAAGAGTTTTTCATTTGGCTAGAAATCGCAAAACCTTAGTATTATTGCAGTACTTTATCTCTTTCAAACAAAATAAGTTTAGATAAAGTGCACCGGAAATATATGATTTAATGGAAGCACAAGGAAGTCATGTGGTTTCTACAGATTTTTTCTATAGAAATGCTGACAATCTTATTTTTCTGAAATTTAGGTACACAGTTCAAATTGCTTATAAATTCCCTTAAAAATTCCAATAAATAATACTCAAACTGTGAATAAAAAATTCCACACCAACCATAATCATACTGTTCTAAACAGCAGCATGCCTTTTTATACAGGGTTTTCATTACGGAAAAAAAAAAAAAAAAAAAAAAGGGGTGAGAATTTCTCACCTTTTCCCCAAAACAGAGATATTTAAAAAATTTGGGTGAGAATTTTTCCACTATAGATTTAGGTTTGGTAAATACCCAGTGGGTAAGGTATTTATTCCTCGGACCCTAGACTATTTCTTATCAATTCCAGCAGGTAAACATCCCAAATCAGGATATTTATGATTTTTAGTTATTTTTATTGCATGCAACTGGACCTCCAAGTCAGTTACATGCAGTAGCATAGCCAGGAATAATTTTCGGGGGGTGGCCGAGAACTCAAAAATCAGAATGCAATAAATTTAAAAATCGATATAACACATCGTTTTTTGTGAGAGGGGGGGGGAAATAGCCCCCTTAATTTTGACCTAAAAATGTTCGCATATAAAAATAAATTAAAGAAAAGGAAGAAATTAAAAAAAAAATCATTGGTACTCCCAGAGCGGGAACACTGCGCGTTAAAGGGTTAACCACGAAAACCAAACCATTAAGTGTAGCCACTTGAAAGGTTACCTCTGAGAAAACCCACTTATTTCTAACAGCGCAAACGCAAGGATTAACTATCAATAAGAAGAGTATGCCTGTTTATTTTTAATTATATTGTGAAACCTAGATAGTTGACGACGCAGGACTAAGTACTTCTTCAATATTCTTTACATTTGATCGACTGTTTGATTTTATGGTGATTAAAGACAAAAATGTTGTGAAAGAAAAAAAAAAAAAATGTGAAAATTTCGTAATACATCGTCACAATTCTAAATGCAACTATTAATTACAATAAATTTAAGTATTCGTACTTTATAAACTCACTTTCAGATATAAGCATTTTAAAAGACTTACCATACGAAGTACCATACGAACCCTGAAACAAAGCGGGAACCAAAAAATTCAGTTTAAAGCTGTGTACTGGAGCATACAAATTGAGCCAGCTATATATACAAGTGCATTAATTTGAAAAGTGCCCTGGGCACTAAAATGTTATAGCCAGGCCCTGGTCGCACCTAAATGAAATCATAACATCCATATAAAGCCATATGCAGAAAAAAGTGATTTCGGAGGGTGGGGGACTGGGCTAAAATTAAAATTTTCCGGGATGTATGTGGCGCTAAAATGTTTCACCTTTAATTTATCTCCAAAGTCAACGCAAATAAAAGACCACGAATGTATTGAGTAAAACCCTCACCATCCCCCCCCCCCCCCCGTTCTCCTGGCTACAGCATTGCTCATCTATTCAGCCTGACATCCCCCCCCCCCCATGTTCCGAGGGAAGTATTTCAATCAATCAAATTTATTTCTATTTAACATTTTAAAAGTTCGCTTTACAGTCTGGCGGCCTTACAAGTTTTTGATCCTCTAACAACGGTTAAAACTTTCGTTGAAAGTATAATTTAAAACAAACACTCTAATAAAAGTAAATGAATACTTAAAAGCTCGCGTCCTCCCCTCCCTATAAATGAATGTTCTATTTTGTAATTGATTAAAATTAACTAATGAACACAATATTGCACTTACTTCTAAAATCCGTGCTTCACTTCCACTTTTAATATACCGACAATAGATATACCCAAGATACCGACACCTTGCTCCATTTTAAAACTTGTTGCATGGATTTAGATTCAGAAGGACTTCCATCGGCAATGGGATTTCTTCCACAAAAGCGGGCGCAAAGCCTATTCAGTCGACAGATGGCGCTGTTGCATCATCTGGCAAGTGTTATCATAGCATTGCATTTTATTTTTAAATTAATGGTTTAATTTATTTTTCAATTTGAAATGTCCTTGGGCAGCGTATTAGCAAATATTTCCTGTGTATATGTACTTATTTTGGGATTTTATAGTACAGAAATGTGAAAAATGTACACCCTCCAAAAAAGTATTCGAGCAAGAGAGAAATTTCCTACGTTGGTTTCGTATATTAAAAATTATTTACCATAGAATATGGATTAGGCTATGTATAAATATGACTTTCCGTATTTCTATGAAGTTGTGCGTTTTTCAAAAACTCAATTATTATTCGCAAATCTAAAATAGGAAATTTTTCTCTTGCTCGAATACTTTTTTTGGAGAGTGTACACAAAGCTCAAGTCTTGTTCATACTTTGAGTATGTTGTGAGCATTTAGGCAGCATAAAAATTTATATTCACACTAAGCCAGCTAGTTAGTGTCAAGCAGTGGCGGATTTAGCTCTTGAGAGGCCCGAGGCGCAACTCAATTTTGAGCCCCCCCCCCCTCCTAAAAAAATACTTTTCACTATAGTTATACCTTTATATTGCGCGTTCTATGCACACGTTTTTTACAGTAATTAATGATTTACTTAATCACTTTGATTAACCAATATTAAATTACAACTGTCTGGTGGCTGTATTTAAAAGGTTGCTTATGTTCCGATTGAAGTAAAAGTATTAAAACGATCCGCTAATTCTTGGGTAGAAAAAAAATACACTTTATATTAAATTTACTACTTATGTGTATTTTTAATGTACTCAAACCTTTCTTTGTGCGGTATATGAAAATTTCAGTCAAATTGAAAGAAAATTGAGGAAGTTATCAATAATTAAAAAAAAAAATAGTAGGCTTGATCGGTCATTTAGTTTTTAGATTTTCGACATGTATTTCATCATATTACATGTATTTCATAAGTTTAGGTATTGCATCAGCCAATTACATTACGTATGTATTGAATTCTATAATCGCTTAATTTAAGTTACTTTTTTATGCGGTCCCTATTCACCGCATAAAAAATAATTTTTTATTGTGTTGCGTAAACTATTTTATATAGTTGCTGGTGAAGTTTAGTGCGATTTTTTTAATGCGTTTTCTTTTATTCGGTCCCTATCCACCGCACAAAAACAGGTTTGAGTGTAATCTAATAATCTTTGAATAATAAAATAATATTTGTAGATTATTATATTAAATTTCGCAATCATTAGCTAATAATAACAAGAGACATTTTGAACATCAGTTGAACATTTTTGAACATTAGTTGTAATTAATTTCATTCTAAAGATTCGGATTTATTTTTTGAAATTTCTGGGAATGGATGGACTAATTGATAAAGTCCACAAACAAGGACAAAGAAATCTCATTTTTTTGATTCTATATTCTCTTATTGAAAATTATGTCTAAAATATAAAAGTTAATTTATGTTTAAAATAAAATTATTTTAAAATGTTTTCACTCCTTTTACATCTAATTTATGTCTACAAACGAGCATTAAAAATAATTTGTATAGTTATAGATTAGTACATTAAAAAATATTTTACCTCATGAAACTTAATAATTTTTTTTTTACTACTTTTCGCTTTTTAGGATTAACACTAAATAAACATCAGCATACATCGAAATATAACCGCGCAAATGCAATTTCATATTGGTTTACCTTTATTTTATCGTATCTGGTATTTACCTCTTGTTTCAATCGTGAAAATTTAGTGCTTGAAACCGCAAAACTGTAAGCAATTTAATAGTGAAAGTAAACTTTCGGTTTAGTCTAATTATTGTGTCTATTCAAAAACTGGCAATAAGTTTTGGACTATTGTACGATATTAGTACTATGAGTACGAATTATATATATATATATATATATATATATATATATATATATATATATATCATTCTATATTTGAGTTAGAACAAAAAAGTCCTGGAAGAGAGTAAGAATCATTATTTTAAGTACTTAAAATATAAAAATATTACTGGGTTAAAAAATAAATTCCACTTTATATTGAAAATCAATATGCTCTAAGCTTCTGCCCAACGTTTCTTATTAATGTTTAGCATTTTCATCTGCGACTATAAAAAACATGCCGTGATTATAATATAGTTATCATAAATATTTTTTAGTTAAAAACAAAAAAAAATTAATTTAGTCATCATTTACTTTTCAAGTTTTTAATTAACTATGTTTGTCATTCCAGCTTAAAATTTGCTTATTGATCAATTTTATCCCGCTTCCTATTATGCGACTGAGCTGAAAATTTGCACGCATAATTCCGGTGACACTGAGTACTGCTCTTCTTAATTTTTCAATACTTTTTTTAACTATCACATATTTATTTCCCCCAAAATTGTGTTATCTCGTACATATCAGCTTGTATCTGCTTGATTATTTGTCGGCAATTTTTTTATTATTACACCCTCGGAAAGTTCTTTTGATTCTAAAAACGATAAAGTCGTTATCTCGCTTAAAATTTTAGCTTAAAGTTTTAATTTTTAGTGATTTTTCGAAAGGTAAATTATTCCTCTCAATTTTTGCACAACTGACATCCAAACAGCTATACATTCTAGGTATGGAAAAAACACTCAAAATACTGGTGTTAAACGCTAAAATAAATAAAAACTTTGTGAAAAAACACACATAGAAGGATACTTATAACAAGATACGATCGTTTCGACTGAAAATGCAAGCAGTCTTCATCAGTCAAAGCTCTTCGTCTCACTGATTTGTGAGATGAAGTTTTGTGTTATATATATTCTTTTTGAGAACCGAAATTTTGAGGCCCCCTTAGATTTGAGAGGCCCGAGGAGCGAGCCTCATGCGCCTATTGGGAAATCCGCCACTGGTGTCAAGAGATCATTAATATATTTAGTAATTTGTGCTGATACCTGCGATGATGGATCATTTTTCCACATCAGTATTAAAAATAATTATTTTTTTCTGGAAAATATGTAAAAAGGTAAGGATAATCATTAATGAAGAAATAAAATAAAATGTTTCTTTTTTTTTTAAAATAAAGGCTATTATCCCTCTATTCTAAGAAAAAGTAAAGACCGCTGTCGCCGCCGCTGTCAAAAGCTTGTCAGCGTATCTCCTCCTAAACCGTGGGGATTTGAGTTTCGACTAAGGTGCCCACAGATTCGAAAAATTCCGAGGAACCGGCTAAGCTGATTTAAATTTCGAAAATCGATTTATTTTAGAAGATATTAATAAAAAACTGAAAAAATAAACCGAATGGTTGCCAGATTTGGCATAAAATCATTCATTCCTTTGCGACAAAGCGTTTCCAAGTATCTAGAATCGCGTGAAATTTACAAACATGAGTCAGAATTACGCCCATTTTATGCCAAAATAAAAACTATATGAAATAAGTAACTCAAAATGTGTTACACAAAGTTGACAATTTTCAAATAGTTAGTTCGCTTAGACAACACGAGTTTAGAATGAGCGATTATTCGTTTTTCCAAAACAGAATAACTATATAATATCTTGAAAATGAAAAATAATTAAAATTCAGATTATTTTAAAGCCGGTTCTCGTCCAGCTGGATCATTTGCTACCAGTAGAAATATTTGGCGGCGTTAATTATGCCATTATAGCAGTTACAGTACACTTTGGATATTTGCTAGCGCGCCGAGATGGTATAATTCGTGGTGCTAAGTACGCCAATCTGCAAACGATTATGTAAATGAAAATATGGATAACGGTTTTCCGGTAACATTACATGAACAGTAATTACAGGTTGCGAACATGTTTAAATCGCCAAATAATGAAAAGTCGCCATGGGTGGCAAACTATCCTATCTGTTCCGTAGCTTTTATTAACTTTACATGTACGCAAGTCACCAAATAATGAAAAATCGCCATGGGTGGCAAATTCGAAGGGTGTCCAATAGGTTTTACATTATTAAAAATACAGCTGAAACAGACGTTCTGATGTTATTATGCTTTAGCTCCTAATTAATATAACTTTTGAATGGCAACATTGAAAATCATTGTGTTTCTGAAGAGTGCAAATAATTTTTCCAGCGATTATAAGCGGAGTCCGCACTCCAGGTGTAGTATAGCTCAGGGCCCGTACAACACGGATTCCCATAACAAAATATCTTCCGTGTTATGAGGGGGAGGGGGTCTACTGTTGTGTGAAGTTTAAATTTTTATATACCAACTAGCTGAAGTACCCGTTCTTCGCACGGGAATGAATGGACTTTTTGATATTACGATTTGTGGTGATTACTATTCATTGTAATAAACAGATATAGCAAAGTGGATATCGCGTTATATTGTGTCCAATAATCATGCATACCGAATTCCAAGGCAATCGTTTGTACGGTGCAGAAGGCCATGCGGCGTAGCGCAATCTAGTGGCGAGTTTTAGCAAAACGGATACGGCGAAAATATTTTTCGCATTCAGATATCGATGTATACGAATTTTCATGACTATCGGCTGGACAGTCCTGAAGTTCATGTGCTGACGCGACATCTAGTGGCAAGTTATAGGAAAATGGATAGCGCCAAACTCTTCCCCGTGTTCAAATATCTATGTATACCTATTTTCATAGCGATTATTTGCACAGTCAAGAAGTGATACACTGCAGGGCCATCTAGTGGTTCAATAAAGTAATGATTTGCTACAGCGCCGTCAAGTGGCGAGTTTTAGCAAAATGGATAACGCCAAAATATTCTCATTGTTCAAATAGCTATGTATACTGATTTTCATAACGATCATTTGCACAGTCAAGAAGTGATACACTGCAGGGCCATCTAGTAGTTAATTAAAGTAATGATTTGCTACAGCGCCGTCAAGTGGCGAGTTATAGCAAAATGGATAACGCCAAAATATTCTCATTGTTCAAATAGCTATGTATACTGATTTTCATAGCGACCGTTTGAATGGTCAAGAATTTGGCCTGCTGCAGCGTCATCTAGTGGCGAGTTAAAATAATAATGCATTGCAGTGTCATCTAGTGGTGAGTAACATCAAAAGGAACGCAGTTAGAATATATTCTTCGTGCTCAAATGTGTAAGTATAAAAAATTTTATGCTGGGCGGTCGAACGGTATAGAAGGTAATGCTTTGCAGCGCCATTTAGCGGCAAGTTACAGCAAAATGGATAGTGAAAAATATTCTCCGTGTTCTAATATTCGCGTGTACCAAATTTCATCGAAATCAGTTGGACGATATTCGCATAGCAAACGGCTAAACGGAATAGAATTCAACGTTGTGCTGCGGCACCAAGTGGCAAGTTAAGGAAAACGGATAGCATAAAAACCTTCTCCATGATAAAAGACTTAGGTGAACCAAATTTCATCGTGCAACGGTGCTCAACGGTGCTGGAGTTTTTCAACCTCATAAACACATACCAACATTCATTTTTATCTATAACCAGTGTTATTATATATACCAGTCTCAAATAAAATCCAGTTTTAAATCTAAGCCTCGCCAAAGTGCCAACATACGCCATTTTGCAAGAGTTTTTTCAGGGAATCATTCGAAGCATTGACTTAGCAGCAATCAAAATGGGAAATGGTTCGACCGCCAGGCATTTATTTAAAAAGTGGAATCCCTTAATACAGCCGATTTTTTTTTTAATTATCAACTATAATGTGTTTTATTCATCGTTACTCCGATGTACTAAATGAGAAGATTTCAATTTTCTGAAATTTGGCGGAATTCCCCCAACTTAAATCAATGTATTCAATTGGCGAGAATTCTGAAGTTAGATCGCTTGAAATCCCTTAATAACTGCATTATTTCCTCACGGATCATTAAACTTTAACGCTGTATTCTAATAAAACCTTTGCACTTGTTTTCAAAAATCTATTTCCTTAAGCTCTCAATAAATTGCGCCAAGCCGAAAACTGGGCAAACCGCTAGAACTCACTTACTCAAAATCCATATTCCAGCCATTTTATTTTTTCGCCAAACTAAAAAAATTTACACATTAGCCTCGGAAATCTTCAATTCTTATTGTTTTGCGTGTAAAGCATTACATTCCTGCTCTGATTTCCCATGCACACGATATTATAATTTAAAAAAATATAACCTTACGAATATAAACTAACAAAAAAATCATTATTATTCTTTTATTTTTACTTTGAGAATTTAAAACATTTTTTTCAGCAAAATCGCCACACATGGCAACCACGATCCTTATTTCACACTTTTTTCACTACAGGGGTTACAATTACGGAAAGATTTTTGCGTGAAGAACATAAAAAATCTCTTAAATTCCGGGAACAGGTGGACTTCCAAAGTTTTAAAGTGGACTACAATTTATTCTATATTATTTTACATATCTGTGCTAAATTTCAGGCCGATAGGTCTATTTTTGTGGATTTGTATACGAACGACATTTTATTCGGCAAAATCGCCACACATGGCAACCACGATCCTTATTTCACACTTTTTTCACTACAGGGGTTACAATTACGGAAAGATTTTTGCGTGAAGAGCATAAAAAATCTCTTAAATTCCGGGAACGGGTGGACTTTCAAAGTTTTAAAGTGGACAGTGGTTTATTCTATATTATTTTACACATCTGTGCTAAATTTCAGGCCGATAGGTCCATTTTTGTGGATTTGTATACGAATCAAATCCACAAATAAACAAACAAACAAACAAACAAACAAACAAACAGAATTTCATTTTTATTTATAAGATGAACATGCAAGAACCAAGCAATGCGTAGCTCAGTAACATTCTATCTGATCCAATCTTCGGGTTTTGTCTGTTGAAATTATGTCTTTTTTACGAATAAGCCTGATTAGGGGCCGAATGCCTCATACGAAAAGCGAGCTTAGCGAGTCTGGGGGCCTTGGCCCCTAGTTTTGAAAAATAATGTAGGGAAACAGAATATACGGTTTACCTCTTTTTGATAGCAACAATGAATTTATTAAAAATTTATGTTATCTCAAAATACTCTTAGTTACAAATGAGTTATTAAAAACATATTTTTGGGCTATTATCATGAAACATGAGAAAAATAAACTTCCTATTTATTTAATAAATACTTATTAATTAGTTATGTATAACAGGAAGAGTGAAATTATAAAAAATAAATAAAGACTACCCAAATTTACTAGAGTGAGGAAAAAAAAGAATTGTGGACTGTGATGCAACCCAAAAGTAATATACATACAAATCTTTAAAACGCAGTTTAAATAACTACAGGGTTGTCCAAATTAAACTTCCCCAACTCAGAGGCCTGTGCAAGATATTGTATGAGCCATAATGTGATGAAATTTTGAAAACAGACACTTCAGATCACGCGCTCGTCATTTATTTAAAAAAAAATATTAGTACAAGAAGTTGACGATAGGTGGCGCTGTAACACTAGTAATTTGCATATTGCGACAACGTGATTTGCAGAAATAAAGCTTCTGAGCCACGTATCCAAAAGATGAGCCCTACAAAAGTGGAAGACAGGCGCTGCACAGGCAGTTGTTTCCAGCTCGCTGATGCACAATGGCGGCTTTGAAAGACAAAGCTTAGTTGAGACTAAGTTAGTGAAACTTTTCTATCAAAATGACGAGAACTCCTGTTCTGCGATAATAGCATTCCGTCGGCTAAAGAACTTAGGCCGAGGACCAATAACACCACTTGCTTTACGAGACATGACAAAGAAGTTCGAAAGAACCGGACAGCTGGGAATTTTACCAGGTAAAGGACGACATGTTGTGGATTCTGCACGCGTTCAAGACGTTGCTTTGGCGGTCGTGGACGCCGCTAGCCAATCGGCGCATGGTGTTGTCAGTGTGCCAACTGTTTCTCGTGCTGTTGTACATCTGTAGAACGTCTTATTGATCTGCAGCACCACCTATCGTCAACTTCTTGTACTACTAATTTTTTTTTAATAAATCACGAGCGCGTGATCTGAAGTGTCTGTTTCCAAAATTTCATCACATTATGACCCATACAACATCCTGCACAGGCCTCTGAGTTGGGGAAGTTTAATTTGGACAACCCTGTACATTAACTTTGTAGATTGTCACAATAACTTACAAATATGCAGACATAAGACTTTTCTGCATATTTCACAGAATATATGTCAAAACTTATAAAATGGATTTTATCTCTTGAGTACATAACTTTAAAAATGATTATTTTTCTTAATTTTTAAAGCATTATAATAAATTGTTTTGTTTTGCAACATAAAAAGTAAAATAAAATAATTACGTCAAATAAAATTTATGAGAAAATTCTATTATTAATTCAGTGGAATTATTTGCACTTGTTATCGCCAGATGACAGCATCAAGCATATATGTATATACCCCTCATATGTATATACCACCTGTGTTTGCCCTCCTTGTAGATCCCCACGACTTGTTTATGACGGAGCGAAATATTAACAGGGACATACAACTCAATTTCATCTCCCAGATGATCATTGTTTTTTAATAAAATCCCCCTAGAAAAAACTATTTTCCGCCTACAAAAGTTGAGGGGCATTGCATATTTCGATTTTCTACATTTTTAATTGAATATTAATGGTTCTTTACTTTTCCTTTATTCTTGTCGAATTGTCATAATAATAATTTACAGTAAGTTATGCTTTACTGAGATTCACTAAAAATCTGAGCAATTTTAAAAACTTAAAGCACAATACGGTCTCTGAGAACAAAGGGAAGGGGTTGGGGAGATTGTTTAAATCAGCTTAAATCGAACATACTTGTCGAAACATCTCTATATGTTCCCATATGTGAGAACATATGGAAACTATGTGGAAATCCCATACGATTATAACTTTGGTATTGAATAAATCATTTAATGAAATTAAACACTTTGCTGCAGTTGATTTTGTTAATATTAAACTTTGAAAGTATTATTTATTGTTTTTGGCAATTTCCATTTGCGGACATTTCATTCGAATCTAAACATAAGTAAATTTTGAAATACAGTAAATTCTGCTACGTCCGTCTTCAGGGCAGGCACGTATCCAAAAAAATTCTTTTTTTTTTGGGGGGGGGGGTGAAAATTTCGGGGGGGGGGGTGCAAACAGTAAAAAAGGCAGAATTTCACACAAAAATACTATATCATTACCATTTTAGTAACAAAAATCCAAATTTCGGGAATACGTCCTTGTCTTCAGGCCCTTGCTAATGGGAGGGTGTGTGTGGGGGCGGGTCTTCCCCCTAACACTATCAAAACTTGTATGAAACTTGGCAATAGTTTTGAAAAAGTTTTAACGAAATCTATAATTTACTTTCTGTTTCTGGTACAACTGGCAAAATTGCGCAAATCCAGTTGTCAAAAGTAAAAAATTAGTAATATAGTTGCTAAAAACCAATTTTTGACTTGGCAGTTTATCGATTCCCCCTCCCCCTAAAAAGGTCTTACTAATGGTTCTGTCCATCTTATAAAAATGGGTTCTTTTCTTCTTTCTTTATTTTTTTTAGGATAACGTTGCTCCGTAGTGATCTTATTTTATTTTTTCTTTTCAATGTCGTTTTAAGTTATAATATTACGTCTTAACAATAAAGTTTTAGGATTAAAAATTGCAAAGGGTTGTTAGTGCTGCCATCTTTCTTCAAAATATAAGACTAATATAAAAACATTAATAGCGTTTAATTGGTTGTTTTTCCATATTACCTTTATTTTTAGTTAGAAACAAATTGATTTATATTATACATACATACATATATATTTATACATACATACATACATCCACACACTGTAATTATAAATGGTGTTTGCCGGTATAATGTATTTCCATATGAATGAACATTCAAAAATAAACAATTAACAAAACGTGAACCGAGTTATTTTAGTACATCATATAAGAGTAAATCTTCTAAAGCAGTAGTTTAGAAAAGTACCTTGCTTTTATTCTACTTTTGTTTACTTTAATTTTATCTTTCTCTATAACTTTTTTTTTCAAAAATATTGTGAATATATTAACATAAATGTTATTAATGTCTTTTGTTTTTATTTTTTTCCAAGCGTGTTCTACCTGTAAAGCGATCGCCATACCAGAACTTTTGAACAGCTTTAAAAAACAACCAAGGATATTAAACACGCGGAAAAATTAATATTGCTTCTTTATCCAATGCACTATGGACTGACAATGACAGTAAAGCTGAATGTATCAAGCAACTTTCAGAAAAAATTCATAAGTACAAAAATGGCCTTCAAAAATGTTCCAAGGCGTATCCGTTTTTGGAAAAAACGCGAAATTTCGTACGTTTAACATTTTTTCCTGAGTGTTTCGTAACTTTAATAGGTTCATCGTTGGTGCCAGTCCACAGTAAAACTTGTAAAGAGACATTCTAAAATTTTTCGAGACTTTATCGCAATTAATTTTTTAGAAAGCTGTTCAAAAGTTGCATGATTTTCCAGTTGAACACTGCTTTAATTTGGAATTACCACTTTATTTATATTTCTCTGATTATTTTTTCCTTAAGTACATGTTTCTGTGATATTTTTTAAAAATTTCTAGTGAATAATTTGTTGCTCTCATTTATTATTTAAACTGTATTATTTTATTATATGTTTCTCTAGTTGTTCAATATGTTTATACTTTTGCTTTTCTAGAACTTTGTCACTTTATAGAATTCTTTATCACTTCTAATGTCCCCCTCTCCCCTTGTATTTTCTTTACTTGTGCTTCCACGCCGGTGCTCATATATTTCTATGAATGAACAAATTTTTTGTGGGATTACGACCGATTAGCTCCGAGGGGGGCTCTAGTTCGAAGGGTGGGGTGCCCTCCGTGGGGGTCTTTCTTAGGGGTCCTAACCCGTATTTACGCTAAGTTTCGAAGAAGACTCCGGTTAAGTCGACGGACGCGCGATGGGACCCGAACCCGGGACCTTCACACTTGAATGAACAAAATGAAACCTATTTTAATTTCAAATCCTTCACTTAGAGGCTAGTGCAGAAGGACTCGGGGGAAGTACAAAGATACATAAGCAATTTATTTTTTTTTTTGCCTCCTTCCTTTGCATACAAAATAAATGAATATCTCATCATTAAATTTATCTAGAGTGGGAAAGGGGAGCCATGCACTGTGAACATGATCTTTGAACATTTTACACCCCCTATTATTTTAAACTGCAATTTATTTTATAGTTGTCTCCATAGATGTCGCCATCAGATAAATTTACCTCTAATAGGGTTAAATAGTTTTCTGTGCTATATGATTTTTTTTTTTTTCTTTTACCGGAGATTTTAATGATTTGCAACATTTTTTTCAAAAACATTATTTAATGACACACTAAAAGGTAAAGAAATAAAGGTTGAAATTTTAGGTAAACTATTGTCTAAAACATACCATCGTACTTCCAAGAATCAGAAAGAACGTGTGCCTGCCTCAGTGGTGAGAACAGAAATATAAGAAATTAGCCTCCAAGGAAATTTCTGAACTCATTTCAACGAAAATCATGTTTTTTTGTTTCAAGAGTATGGTATATAGTATACTGCCCAGGTATAGTGGCTTAAGAACAATTCTATCCAGGAGCGGCTCGTGGGTGATTTAAAAGGAGGTTCACAAAACAAATTTCGAAAATTAAATATGCAGATACGACGCACCTTACAAATTAAAATATATTTGCGTTTCCAGCCGTTAAAGGAAAACAATGCTCGCAACTGAAAGAAAAAAAGTCATCTTGGGTCTTCTATTTCGTCACCAAGATATGTTTTAGCAAAGGTGCTGTCTTGACTCATTTTATTGCAATTTTTTTTCAAAGGATAATATTGAAAAATGCCACTGCTTTAGCTCTGAAACACGTATCTTAAATATTTACACAAGTTTGTAAAAAAAAGTAATGTCGTGAAAAATCGTAGAAAAAAAAATATTAAGAAAATAAAATAAAAACGAATTAACTAACCGAACGTAACAAACCAAGGCAAAATCCGGAAGCGATACCGCAAAAAAAGTACCCATGGGTGCACAATGAAATTGTGTGAACGGACAGATTTCATGAGTGCCGTGCTTCCTCCCAGCTGTCTGGGCTTCTGATCCCAGAGGGCGGTTCAGAGAGAAAAATTTCCGTTCGCACGTGCGACTGATTAGACTGTGTTGTAGTAACCTACACTACAGTGCGTTAGCTATAATAAGCGTATTTAATAATAGTGGGAGGAGGGGGGAGAGAGTAAAACTCACGTTTTAAATTCACATAAATCTAGAAGCGTGCTTAATATTTGCTTTAAATTTAATTTGTTAATGTGTTTATTCTTCAGTTTTTTCCTTTGGAGGTTCACGTGCTCAAATGGAGGAGCCGCCACTGATTCCATCACGTCTGGGTTCGATTCTGGGCCTCCATCGGATGCTCCCATAATAAAATGGTCAGTGGTTGGAAACTTGGAAGTGGCAAAAAGGCTAACGGCCCGTGCACGACCATTGGAAGAAAGTCTTAACAGTATTTGTCATTAAATTTATTTTGTCAGAGTTGCTACACATTTTGGGTACCATCATAAAAGCCAGTATTGAAGCAGAAAATGGCTAAAATCTTGGCTTTAGTCCAATGCATGGTGATATTTTTTAGATGGGCGATCAATGCGCCAGGTATTGGAAATTCGATATTTTAAAGCTGCGAAAAAGTCCGAAAGATCTTGAATTTTTATGTATCCATTATTATTATTTTGTAATGTGGCTACTGGGTGACATATGCTTGTTCCATTTGACGTCATTGAACTGTTAATTCGGATTTTTGAAAGTGCGTTTTTAGTTATTGCTTTAATGTTTATATCTACCTGTTGCCGTTCGCAGTGTGGAAATATCGTCGATTTTGGTACCGCATACGTTAGCGTATTAGATAAGTAGATAAGATGTTTTGAAGGGAAAATGGAAATATTTATAATAACTGTGACTCTCATGAGGGACCACATAAATCAGACTGTAAATATAAAGTAGCAGTATTTTAATAAGTGGCTTAAGCAAAAGGCTGAAAAGTGAAAAATTGGGGCTCTCGTTCCGTTACAGAAAACATGTGGAAGTTAGAGAAGCGACTTCAAATGTGATTCTCCAAATCGTGGCAATATGTGCTACAATACTTCTAACCGAAAACTTCTAAATGAGTTAACCCATTTATGCCTAGTGTCCCTTTTTTGGGCCGGCACTTTCGCTATCAGTCGAAAACGTTATTTATTTTTCCTAGCCTTTATTCACGAGTATTGAACCTCAACTCCACAAAATATTTTAACGTGACCCAGTGGGATGCTGACATTTGAATTTATATACATAATGATTTTAAAAGAAACCGTACCTTGTGCAAGAAGTTGACATGAGAAATTTATCGATTATTGCTGGTATTAGCAGAAATCGAAGAAAGTCGCAAAAATATCTGGGCACAAATGGGTTAATATACTTCCGTAATTTAAACATAAAAATAATAGAAAAATTGTAAAAAATCTGAAATAATAATAGTAATTATAATAAAAGCGAAGAGATCCAAAATACTAGCTTAGAAAATACAAAGCGCACAATTAAAAGGTAAATTCAGCATACGGATTAAAATATCCAATTAAGTGTAACGATATAAAATACAAATCCAGAATAATTTATTATTTATGGTCAGTAAAATCGTAAATAGCTTAAACCTAAGTTAACCTAAATTAGTAATAAAAGTAAACGCTGTCAAAACAGGTAACTAGAGGGCAGCACTATCCCAAAACATCGCTCAAAATGTGAAAATAGAGTCTTTTAAATGCATAGAATCTGTCTTTCCAAAATCTGAGGATCCACCCATTCCCTGATTTTTAGAGATTTTTCGGCACTTTCAGCTCTTTGATTTCTGAAAAAAAAAAAAAAATATTGAACATTTCAGTCACACAAACTTATCGTAACAGTATCGTAAGTGAGATTGGCATCATTTTAATTTCCCGGTAGGGCTTTGAAGGCAAAATCGCGATCCTTATTCATTTGAAACCTCATCCTTATTCATTACAAAGTTTAGCGTTTTCTTCTTTTCGCGAATAAAATGATTTCTTCTGTATGAAGCCCAATGCATTGATATAAAACTGTCTGTTCCCTGCAAAAAATGATCTTCCGAATGCGAAAGTTTTCCGGAAATGCCCTTGAACAGAGACCCTACACAAGAGCACCTACAGAATAGCAATCCATTTCCGATGACAGAAATACACGTTTTGAAAACGTGAGGAATTTCTTTATGAGTACGTTTGCGGAAAATTTCCGCATCCGAAAAATTCCGATATGCTGGGAGTAGCCTGCAAGTAATAATATGTTGTTCAGTTCTTTGATCCTATTCCGAGCGAACTGCTTTTCAATATATAGTGTGATTGACGTCATTTTTAAGGCATGCATTAAATTTGCGTTGTTACAAGTTGAAATACTTTGACTTTTGTGGTGAAATAACATTACTGATTGCCCAAGCGAAAGAGATTGGGTTTGGCGCGTTGCCAAAAAAAAAAAAAAAAAAAAAAAAAAAAAGAAAAATGGAAGAAACCAAAGAGGAGAAAGGAATCTCTGGGAGGGACGGAAAAGTATGGTTGGAATTTCCTTTAGCGATAGCAGCGTTTACTTGCGATAGACTTTAGCGATAGTGTGTTTACTTGCCCCTGTCGAATCCATCATAGATGGGATCCATCTCCCCTATTTTCACACCGCGAAACAAATTGGTACGACCAGTAAATCACCTGACACGTCTTTTTCGGCTACCGAAGCACTACATGAGAGATATTGTTAAAACATGATTAATCTTGTAGGATTCGCGCTCATGTACGGCTCCTGGTAATTGGAGAGATCGGTAGCCTCACATTCGAATTAAATAAAATGTAAAGTAGCTACAGTAGAATGAATTGAAATGTGAGTTTTGTAAGTTTCAATTTTCCGTTTGCTTGATAATTATGCTCTTTTATTTTCCTATTGTATTTTTTCGTATTTAACGCAAAATAATCAAAGAACGCCGGGCATTGCTTTCTTTTAAATTTAATTTTAGAATTTACATTGAGTGACAATAATCATGTTGTTTCTATGGTAACTGTGTAATCAGTTACTCCATGGATTAAACTAGAAAGGATATAAGACATTTTTGGTATCGAAAACTTTCATAATGTCAGGCATTTTGTCGACAGTGCCAGATGACACTGCATCTGATAAGAAGAAAACACATATTGTGGTAAGTTGTGCTCTGGGTAATTTTAAGATTGGTCGCCATATATACGAAGAAAATTAAATGTAAAGTAGATACAGTAACCTTATAATCGTTGTCACACCTAGTAGAAGGCAAAGAGTGTAAGAATAACTAAAAAACTGCAATTAACTTTCGGATACTTCATTTATGTCTAATTAATCATGACTATACAAACTTTTTGTACATGTATCTAATATTGGCTGCAGACTCCTATAAGCATTTATATGGAAAAAAAAAGAGTAATTCTAACTTTCTTAACATTTTCATAAAAGTTTTACTAAATTTATTATATTAGTGCAAAATAATAGTTGATCTTCTCTAACAGAAATATTAATTCAAATATTTCAGAATTGCTGATATTAGACACTAGGAAAATTAATATAAAAAGTATTTGGTCGACAATTTTTATAACCTTCTCGGAGGAGATATAAATTTAATATACCAATAATTAGAAGAAAAATACGATAACCATTTAAAAAAATAGATTTAAAATCAAAAACTAAAGTAAGTATTTTTAAATCGTTTCCTCCCCCCGATTAAAAGCCCAATTTCCAGACATTACTTCACTAGTACCATCCTCCAAAAGACGATTATCAAGAAAATTTTAAAAATAAATGATGTCCTACAAGTTGTTTTCAATTACGGTAATAAAAAAGAAAAAAAAATACAAATTCAACGTAGGAAATTTCTCTCGCATTTGTACAGTTTTGTGAAACTGCAAACAAAAATAAAATGGAGATATGAGAAAGTCAATGCTAATTCTCCTATGTTAATTCGCCAATGATAACATGTATGCAGAATTTTCATTTCTACATGAGTTGAAAAAGATTTTATTAATTTAGTTAAAATTATTAATTAAAGTCATTGGAATTACTTATATCGCATGTGATACATGGGCACGAAGGAGGATAATAGGGTAAATTTTTATAATACTTGTGCAAAATAACAATGAAACTAATCTAATTTATACTTTTATTTCAATAATATTATAATTTTATTTCAATTCAACATTTGTACTTTTATTTCAATAATACGTTTTCAGTAAAATTATAAAATATGTACATTTTTAAGAGTGTCTGAATGATGGCTTCTATTTACTAACATTACAATGTATAAAAGACTTAATAATTTTAATTTAAGAAATTTGGAAGAATTATTTTTTATTCTTTTTCATTAACATATTGCTCAATTTTCTATAACTGTAAAAAGAGAATTACAAAATAACCTGCGTGACTTGAAATTCTATCAAACTTTGCTCAATATAAATTGAAATTCACTAATTTTTAAGAGCATCAGATAAGAGATTTCCATTTACCCTTATAGGAGATTATTTTCTCATTTCTGTCATGTTCTCCAGTCTTTAAAACTTTATGCACACATTTAATCTCCGATTCAAAACTTTGTAGTCATAAATGATTAATTCAGTGTGAACACTGTTATAAATCAAATTTGTTCTAATTACGAGCAAAGTGCTTAGTCTAAAGATTAAACTGTCAAGTCTCGTTCCAGTCTCATGTCAACAAAGGATTCCGTTCGTTAACTCTAATGATTGTCTCTGTCACTAGTTCTTAATTTAAATACCAATTTCCAAACTCGGTATTTAAGCAATGGTAGTTATTAAAGGGAAGTATTTTCGGGATAAATTCGAGAATATAATCTTTTTGAAAAAAGTATTTTAAACTTTCATCTGTTTTTAATCTTAAGTTATAGAAGAAGACGTTTAGAAAAAAATAATTGGAACTCATTGTGTTAGGATAGCTATTTTGTATAAAAACTCTTTTCAACTTATTTTGAAGGTTTTGCACAGTTTAAATAATAATTTAATTCCTCTGATGTGCTTTTTCATGTTCTACGCGATTCCATTTTAGTTGCAACAAATTTTTTCCAGGGTCCCATTTTTTCGAAAATTGTTAATTTTTGTGAATTTGAATACTTGATTATGTAAATTTCAATAGTTCATTTTGTCAATTTCAACACTCATTTTTGTGAATTTTCATAGCAATTTTTAATAAAAGTAACTATTTTTGTTAAAATAATTGATAAAACATTTTAAAATGTAGGACAAAATGCCAATGATGGGCTGTTTTAATCGATTGTACTTTTGTGAAGGGGAAGCAAAACGGATCCAATCTTCGTCTGCATCGACCCCTGGTAATATCCTAAACAATTTATGTTAAGAAAAGCATAACCAAAAATTTTTTTCTATTTTAAAACTTGTAAAATATATATGAAGCTTCTCTCTCGACACAATTACGTGTTTGTTAAATTTTATTATTATGCTTTCTGCTTAAAATATATGAAATGCGATTGTAGAATGAAAAAAAGGCAAACTTAACACTGAGAAATTTTTTTTAACGATCACTAAAAATTTACTTTTTATGAAGCCAAAAAATAAAATCATTATCAAAATTTTAACTAATTTTAATATCAATGCATAATGATACATTATTTAAACGATAGGAACGACGAAGACGAAGAAGAAATAAAAAGGAAACTCATTAGAAATTCCTTCCTCTCTCAAACCAATAAATGAAAAATAATTGAAATATTTTTAACTTACCTGTACATGATAACAGGACGTTAATTAAAAATATGAACATGATCATTTTCCTTCGGAATAGTAAATAAATCATCATTAACACTCGCTAGTAAAAAGTTGTAATTATATTTTTCTTATATTTACAAACATTTTAATAATAAACCCAGATAATGATTTGAAATAAAATTTCTGTCTTCAGAAATAGAGAAGTATAAACTTTTTCAACGGCGATATCACATTTCCATTATTTGTACATGCATTAATATATTTGAAATACGTGACATGTTAGTCAAACATTTATAAGCTTGCTATGATTAACCACGCTTTTAAGTCTGATAATACTGCGCTTTTAAATAATTTCAATAATTGTGTCATATTAAATTTCAATCTGTTCATTTTTAAATTTATTAATGTGGACAAATGCTAAGAGCCAATGTTCAAAAAATAACTCCTCGATACGTAATGACTATAGCAACTCAAAAAGCGTATTCAAAAGTCAAAAATCGAATTTCATATGGTTTTCTAACGGAAAGAAAATTGTTCTTCAAGAACTGTTGAACGGCTGAAAAAAAATATACGATACAAGAGAAAAATTAACTGTAATTTTTCTCTTGTATCATATATTTTTAAGAGCAGAGGAAACTGTTCCTTCTGCTCTGTGAGTCGAAGGGCTTGTCTGATGAAGACTGAAAGAATTTTTTGGTCTACACGATCGTAACATCTTATAAGTAACATTTTATGTGTGTTTTTTTCACAAAGTTTTTATTTATTTTAAACAATAAATTAATTTGAAATAGTAACAATATTTCTTGTGTTACTAAGATATAAATTCGTACAAACCCGACAAAGTCGAAGAAATATACAACAGTAAATAATTTGTACAGCAGTAAATTTACTGTTCTTTGGGCGGCCTTGTATCATTTGATGCACAGACCGCTAACGATTCGCTGACAGGGGGACGACTGTCCTAAGGCAATTGGATTTCTAATTTGTGTAGCAGATCGCCTCATTGTGAGGCATTTTTTTATCCCTGGCATATTGTCTTACATTTACTTTCTGAAGTACTAAGTGAGGGCTGAACTTCAGCTAACTGAGGATCAGTGGGACAAAGCCCATACGGCTATGATTCAGAAGCACTCTAAAATCTCTAGAGCACCAAATAAACAACACTGAGCACCCATTATATCGAAACTAGGTTAAAACGTACTTTCTTTATAACATACGCAGGAGATAGGTCCCGATCAGTGGTGTAGTCTTAAGAAAATGTAGGAGATGCTCATTTTTGAAAAAGTTTATAACCTAAACTTATCTGATTAATTGAAATTATTTATTCCTCAAACACACACACACACACACAACAAATAAAACTAATTTAACTATTATTTATTTATTTATTAAGTAAAATTGACTAATCGTTAAATTATTAATTATTTGTTAATGGCGAAAGTAAAGTCATTTTGATCAACAGTGTAAGCTATTTAATTTTTTCATCTACATTTGTCAACAATCCAATGTACAAGTGACAGATATTCTTTTGGATTTGCATGTGACTATTCGCTACCCGAATTTTTGTCACTTTTTTGACCGTTCGGTGAGGATTTTTTTTTTCCCAAGAGTGTGTTCAGGAAGATTATAATTTATCTATTTTGAAGAGTATGTGTTTTTCACTACTGAAGTTTTTACAAAGGAGATTGGAGGTGATTCTTAAAGTCTTTTTTCAAGCAATCTAAAAGTTCCCTTTTGATTTTTATGCAGATGTACTTGCTCTCGCGAACAAAACGAAAATTTTGATTTCTTCGAAGAGCTTTCAAAACCTAGAAAATCAGCTTCCCTCCTGAGAATAAAAGTAGGGGACGTACGGGATGATATAAAAAAAGTAGGGGGGGGCGGCGTCCCCCTTCGACTACAACACTGGTCCTAATTAAAGACCTATGTGTATATTATACAACTTCGGTTAAAATTTATTAACAAAAATGTATACTTAGATTGTAATAAAATTTTGTGTTAGAATGGAAACCAAAATTTTGCATTTATTAGAAATTTTATTTTTTCTGAAGTTCTAAAAAAATCCAGTTCAACATTCCGTTTCTATAGCGAGCCAAATTGTATATGTATATGAGCGAAGGAAGCGAGTATTTCTTTTGCTATGACAGAGTTATAAACATGACTTCTTTTGTTTTTATTCATCATTGTAAATGTGATTGTCGTAATTTCTATGTCCCTTATGTCTAATTAAAAAAGAAAGTCTTAAATATCCTCCTAAAACGCATATTGCAATGAAATTATTTGCCTATTTCCGTTTCCTGCATAATATTGAATTTTACCACTAGCACTGTTTATTACATTCTTAGGTTATAACGTAGTATATATACAGGGTGTCCAGCCTTAATGTGACCCAATAGCTAATTCCCGAACCGTTCGGTTTAGATATGCACTTCCAATTTGAAAAATGTTTTAAAAGAGGTATAGAATGTTTTTACGTGCTTTTCGAACCAAACAACCCATTTAGAAAAAAATTAGAAAAGTTAAATTTTTATACGGTCCCTAGGTCCTATCACTTATATTTAGGAAAAGATGCAGTACACAAAAACAACGTAAACACAAAAAGTTTCATTTTATTACGATAAAAACTGAGCGAGTTATGAAACTTTGAAAATCATACATTTCATCCATTTTCTTGGCCAATTTCAAGAAGCTAGTAATGGACCGTCTCCAAAGTGAAATTAATTGGAACTCTGCCAGAAAACTTTCCCTCTGGCTCGCTAATGGCTTAAAGTCTTGCCGCCTCTCTCTTATTTCTGTTACACTGCCCATACAACAGTACCATTTCGCAGTGTTCTTCATTTGTATACATCTCGTTCTCCCGTACTAGAATTCGTAATATTAGAATGCGACTGTATACAATTGCAAGCGACTATACAACAGATTTTTAACGTTCGCCACGATCAGTACCGCAGCAAATCAGTCTGAAGCCGCAGGCAAATAAGTCTATTTTTTTGGAACTGCTTTTGAAAAGTTTTCTTCGTCCAAAATATTTTATTTTATCTATGTTTTACACGTACACAGAATAAATTTTGTTTCTTAAGTACTCAATTATTGTAATATGAACATAATGTATGTACTTTTAAATTTAAAAACGATTTACATAAGAGTGACGTGCAAGAGCGAAAGTTTGCTGGCAGAGTTCCAATTAATTTCACTTTGGAAACGGTCCCTTACTAGCTTCTTGAAATTGGCCAAGAAAATGGATGAAATGTATGATTTTTAAAGTTCCATAACTCGGACAGTTTTTATCGTAATAAAATGAAACTTTTTATGTTTACGTTGTTTTTGTGTACTGAATCTTTTCCTAAATATAAGTGATAGGACCTGGGGACCGTATAAAAATTTAATTTTTGTAATTTTTTTCTAAATGGGTTTTTTGGTTTGAAAAGCACGTAAAAATATTCTTTACCTTTTTAAAAACATTTTTCAAATTGGAAGTGCATAGCTAAACCGAACGGTTCGGGATATTACATTCTTAGGTTATAACGTAGTATATATATATATATATATATATATTTTTTTTTTTTTTTGGTTCCCATGAGAGTACGTTATAACTACAGCATTCATTATAATTTCCTCCCCTCCTGCCATACTAAGTTAACTCCTTTAATATCAAAATTCTTCATCACAAGGAGAGTACGAAGTAGATTTTTAGCATAAATTTTGGTTTAGGTTTCTAATATATGATTCAAATGTAATTATAAGCATACGAATAATTTTTAAAACAACATTTTCATTTTTAACTAGATTAACTAATCTTATTTTACTTTGAATGGAATAAAACTAACGAAATTTTGCTAAATCGAGAATGATTAAAACGTGAAATGGCAAATAATAAATTACTTTTATAATTATCATCTTGTGTACTTGCAAGGAAACCCAAAATAAAAAAAAAACCCCAACACTTGATAAAAAGAGCACACCGAAGATTAGTCCTTGAAAGAATCTTCCAGACGTGATTATGAGAAAGAAATGAGGAGCCAGAAATAATTTTATCATCGAAAAGAAGCATAACCTTCACTGTGACCAAGAATATATATTTTTCTGTTTGTATTGGAGAATGAGTAATGTTGCATCCAGGGATTTCAGGTCTAGAGGTTGGAAGGATTTTTATCAACTAAAGGATAATAAAGTTGATAACAGCAGGATCTGTTGTGTGTTTAAGACACTACGGGGGAATTAATTTTCAGATATCAGGACCCCTGGAGAAAAATTAATAACATTTACGATATTTAGACGCACATTACTCGGTTTATGGAAAAAAGACACTGCTGTATTTTTTTATGTAAAAAAAAAAACCAAACGAACTATTTTGTGTGTGTGGTTCTTTCTTTAACGAAATATGCACGCTTTTAGTGATTTTTCAAGCAAGCTCTTTCATCTTTAAAGTTCGAAATTAAATTTTGTTGCACAACAGACCAGGTAAGGTCTAGTGCCTGCGATTTCGATTCGCGTCTTCTTAACCATGGTTCCAGGCACATAAGCCAGGCCAGATGGCTAGCCTGATGCGTATAGTTCCCATTTTTTAGTTCACTAGGTACGTTTATTTTTCATTTTGACTTTGAGGGATGAAAAACTGAATTAATCTTGCCCATCTCGAGGACCAGACCTTGAACCTGTGAAACAACAGCACTGTGTGTACCACTACGTCACTTGTTTTCTTTAAAAAGTGCAATCTACTGATTATGTTCTAAGCTGCTAAGCATTTTTCTAATTTATTTTCAAGGAACTATTTTTCTTGGTGGTGAACGAGGCCTTTATCATAATTTGAAAAGAAAGCGTGTAAAGAATAAAAAGTAATGATAAAGTAACATTGCAAAGTTTAGATATTAAATGGAATTTCACTTATAAGAGATTCAAATAAAATAGCATTTTAAATGTAAAATGTTTAATGACATAAAGTTTGCATTTCATTTAATGCTACATTAAAATTTTAACTTGAATCTCCTTGTCTACAGTTTAAAGGTAAACCAATTAATCCCACCCACTTACGGCCTTGACCATAGGAATTGGGTAACATCCCACAAGCATTTAAATGAAGTCCATGCTCTTTTTCATTTCCACGGTACAATTGATACTGGGGTACAATAGATTCCGCCTATTATTTTAAGAGGCAATACTCTCATTCCAAATTAATAGATGGATAACAAGTTGATATCTTGCGGTAACTGAGAGGGTTCTTCCGAACTTGATCCGATCTAAATTGATAGGTTTTTTACAGAAGTAGTGTTTTATATGTGAGATATTTATATACAGATTTTTTTTTCGTTCGGTCCCACCATGGCTGAGTGGGTAAGACACTAACATGGCTGATGGCCGAACTGTGAAAGTCGCGGGTTCGATCCTATGGGCGGCTGTCGATCTAACGGTCTAGAGTGTTGAGTGGTTTGCTCCAGATGTAACGCGAATACTCGTTAAACCCCTTTAAAAGTCCACCACCAAAGGCACTCTTCCGTTTGCAGATACCCCTCGTATAGGCTTTTCATAATACTGAAACGAACAAATCGAACTTTATTTCGCTAGGTTGCTTCATGACGGACACAATCGCTTTAGTATAAATTTGAATTTATTTTCATAGAGTTTCATTTATATTTTCTCTAACATCGATATTTTAAATAGAAAATTAATATTTTACATTTTTGTATGAAAACACATCGGTGTGTAAGTCGAGTGATCAATAGAGTAAATCAGGAAATCGCCCCTCTCCCCCTCCCCCATTCGAATTTAGGATATTAAGAAACTGATTTAAATTTAAATTAATGCAGAAAGGCAAGTCATTAAGTGAGTCACAAAAGTTATATGGATTTTGTAACTTACATAATTACTCTTCATCGCCGCGAAATTTCATTTATAAAGAAATCTGGGTACAAGAAGTCAAAAAAGTTAATAAGAAATAAGGATTTATATTGTATACCTTATATTAAAAAGGTGTCACTTTGCGAGTGACTCAATGAATTTCACATGCAGTTTCAATTGATTGAATTTTTTAGTCAAAGCATTTTGACTGAATTTTCATTGGCATATTATTTTTGGAAGTTGTTAATGATAATTTCCTTTTCGAGTTGATACTTTAAACACTCTTTTGGTTTTATGCAACAGAAATACAATTGGAGGATACCCACAATGAAATTGTAAAGATGCCGTACAATTTCATTATTATTATTATTGCAACTTCATCTTAGCTTGCTCTTTATAAAGCGGTTCTCGTAATTTATTTTTGGAAATATTTATAAAAATTCTTTGTTTATACAACTTACTATACACAGCATTTTTATCTAAAGTGCGGCCCAAAAGCCTTTAAAATGCTGATGAAGCCCCTGCCATGATTGGTAAAAATGGGGGACTCGTTAAAATGGTTAATAATGAAGCCGTCGATGCCGGCAATTCGATCTTGATGGCATATCATTGTATCGTACATCAGGGCAATTTATGTGGAAAATTTTTGAAAATGGAAAGTGTATTAAGCGTTTTTATAAAAACCATTAACTTTACAACAGCTTACGGACTTAATCGTAGACACTTTCGAGATTTTCTTAAGGTAATGGGCACTGAATATGCAGATGTTATTTATTATACAGAAGTCAGATGACTCAGCAAGGGGAAAATGCTCAAAAGGTTTTGCGAATTGAGAACTGAAATTTGAAGACGAAGATTGGGTTTTAGATTTAACTTTTTTAATAGACTTAACAGAACATTTGAATGATTTAAATTTGAGACTTCAAGGAAAAAATCAATTTAATAATAATATGTTCCAGATAATAACAGCGTTTGAAAGGAAGTTGAAATTTTGGCACAATCAAATAAAAGTAAAAGATTTGACACATTTCAGTACTTTGGTAATATACCTCTGAGATAAACTTCTGAGTTGCACAAAATATGCAAAGGATGCTGCATTAATTTTTGATTTAATTCAAGAGTTTGGAAGTACATTTCAAGATTTTCGAAAAAATGAAGAGTATTTAACATATTTTCTACGTCATTTTAACTAGAAATAGGTAAATTACCTTCAAATCTTCAAATGGAATGCATTGAACTGCAAACTGACATTCAACTAAAAGAAAAATGTGGGAATGTTTTTTTACTAGAGATTTATAGATATTAACTACTCCGAGATAAATATCCTAGTTTTCTCAATCATGTTTTATTAATGTCTTTAGCTTTTGGCAGTACACCTATACATGTGAACAATTATTTTCAGAATGAAGCATACAAAAAAAAAAAAAAAAAAAAAAAAAAAAAAAGAAGGGACTAAGATCACTGAGAAGCATCTTGAAAATGCATTAAGAATTGCAACCTTGTCTATTGAACCCGATATCAATTTGCTTGTTCAAAGAAAGCAAATTCATCCATCTCATTAATTTGAATTTTTTCTAAACTAAATCAATCCACTTCAAATCCAAACTAAATGAAACGAAACTTTTACAGATTTGAAATAAATATGTACATATGCTTTTCTAATTCAAATTAAAAAATATATATATATAATAAAAAAAAGATTTATCTTAAGAAAACTACATAGAGTTAATTTTTATTTCAGTTTGTTAAAAAAATATTGTATCTGTGGCCCAGCAATTTTTTTTTGGCAATGCAGCCCTCAAACGGTCATAGTTTAGACAACAATGCTATACAGCAAAGGACAAATTAAACACTTTGACTTGTATTCAATAAACATAGTAATTTACGTTGATCTCTCTGTTTTCTTGCAAAAAACAAATTAGTAAGACTTATGTGCAAGTGAACTATGACTGATTTGCTCAGAAATACCAATATAATCAGTTTGATAATTATTTTCATGTTTTTAATATTAAAGTATTGAATTGAATATGTTAACCTATGTTTGAAAAACATAAAATCGAAGAAATATAAACTATGTAACAAAATCTTGTTATATTTATCCATAAAACGTCTCACAAAGGAACAAAAATAAGTTCTCATGCTTGATAAAAATAACATCAAAGGTGAGCCCTTGTAAAAATCCCGCATATGTCATAATCAAAAAAGAAACAGAAACCAGAGATATTTTTATCAGTGAGACATGAAAAATCTCGACCATATCCAGAATGCCTTTGCTTACATCCCAGAATCAGTTAATGGCATTTAAGAATTTCACTTCTCAAAATGTGAAAAATTTTCATGTATGATAATACAGGGTGTGTCACACTTCCTTTCCGGGTTTGGAAGGCTTATAAAAAATAATATATTACAAATACAGCAACAAAGTTGACTTTACTGGAAAAGAAACATTGCAAGCTTTGTTTCACAAATAATGTGCTGCCCTAAAGAAACAAGTAAAACCTCCAATCACCTAAAAAATTAAATATAGGATGAATTTTATAGATCGACCATGAAAGAAATCAAGGAATTACTGTATTATACGTGGATTTTACTGGAAATGCAAACAAAATGTTATGCTCTTTAAGAAATTGATAATGAATTGAGAAATCTACACAGCATAATTCTATAAAAAGGTACTGGAAAGACGAAGGAAATGAGCCTTTTTCCTTTTAAAACAGTTATAAAGCGCTTTTTAAAAATTCTGTACTTACTCTTTCAATTTCTTTTATGGTTCTTTAACCGGCATTTCCTTAGCGAATATATTCCTTAAGAAGATGTACGTTTCTTCTAGACAGTCACTTGCCGATTATAATTGTTTCTTTGAAAGCAGATATTTTAAATTATTTATTTTAATAGTTATCAGTATTTAAATGAGAATTATTTTTTTTAAAAGAAGAATATATTTCGCATATTTTCAACATGAAATACGCAGAATAAATAAAATAAAAGGAAGTAGTAATTCCTAGAATATAATTAGGTTGCAAAAATATAGTATTGCATGCTATTAGCTTATTGGAAACTACTGTACTATGTACATTTAAAAATGGAAAATGCTTAATGTCTTAAGATTTTGTTTTACTTTATAATTTAATTTTTTAGAAACTCATTATTTTTTAAGCGATAGAAAATAATGTAATGAAATACACAGAATCAAAATAAACAGGAATTACATTTACATGCTTGTCTTCATACTTTCATGGAAGGAAAATTAAATTAAAATTTTTTCGCTAAAAATAAGAGCGATATTAAATTCTTGCAAGATTGAAGTGTGATTCAACTGTAAGAATTTCTCATAAAATTATTATTATAATGGATTGATAACAGGTATTTGAATACATATATCTTGATTTATTTTTAGATTGCAACCCTTATTTTAAAAAAATCTTTCGCAGCTTATTAAGGAGACTAATTCAATACGTGCACCCGCTCTATGTTGAGCATTACACGATTGGTAGCCTCCACGGGGATGCTCCCAGAAAAACAGAACTTGACTAAAATTATGAGAGCTCAAAGAAGAATCTTACTAAATTACCGCTGCACGTTCTTACATAAAAGGATCATAATCCTCACATTATATGAAAATGGCACCGTAGATAAATCCGCAAGATTTTTTGCAGATGTCATTATCAGAAAGAAAGCAGGAGCCGAAAGTATTTTTATCTTCAAAACATGAAAAATGCTTAATGCGGCCAAGAATACTTTTTGATTGTATTGAAGGATGCGTAATTCTATATCCAGGGATTTCTCTTCTAGAAACTGGAGAGATTTTCTTTTTCTTTCTTAACGTATGGATGATAAAATTGATATTCCTACTTTATGGCGTCTGTTTAAGACACTACGAATAATTTTAATTTCTTGATCGCAGGATCCCTGGAGTAAAATTTGTGTCATTTATGACTGTCTAGCTGCGTATTATTAAAATAAAAGATGGCACTATATACATTTATATTCTAAGGGGAAATTATTTTTATGTAGTTTTAAATAAATTAAGTGCGAGTGAACTTTATGATATTCTTTTATAATACATCTCATGTAGATAAATGGTTATTAATAGAATATTTTGTATTGAAGATGCTTTTTTTTATCTTTAACTACTAAAAGATTTTCTTGTAAAGAATAAGTTAAGAAATTTTTAAAAAAGCGAGTGAAAAATAGATAATATGAAATAATCGCTGAAATGACAGAATTTAGGTACATTAAGTTTTCTAAAACAAACATAAGAATAAGTAAATGATTTTTTTTTAACCTTTAAAACGACCCAAGCAAAAGTTAAGTGAGAACAAAAAAAAAAAAAAAAATGTAAATAGTAACCATTTTAAAGATTATAGAAAGAAAAACCTGAAGAGTGATATGTTCAGGGATGTGCAAGTGAGCTTAAGAGAAAGTGTGTTGGAAAAAAAAAGACCAATTCTGAATATAAATGTTATCTCCAAACTGGTGATTGTACTGTCAGAGATGGTTTTATATTTTTGTCCTGGTAAATGTAAACAATATGACTTCTGGGATGATCTTTTCACCAAGCTTTACTCAGAAAAATAATAATATTTTTTGTGACAAATAGTCTGTTATTCCATGTGATTTGCTATTTTACATTTATCGGTTTTTCACTGTTCATTGGACAAAATAGAAAGGGAAAACGGCTCTTTTTTTTTGAGGAATTCCAAATGATAATACGAACCTTAACATTTTCGGAAACATGTTTGCCCACAAAAAAATTTCAAAAACTTCCAAACGTCCCACAGGCTTAGTGAATGAAATTTTTAAAAATAAAGAAAATTATTTGAAAAAGAAAAAAGTCAAAGTCTATATTTTAAGTTAAATAAACATCTATCATTTAAACCACACTTATCACGTTTAACAGATTACATTTTATTTGTTTAAACCACTTTTATGTACTGCAATAAAAATGATAGAAATCGTTTGTTTTTCTCTAAACATAAATACATAAATAAATCAATAGTATTTTATGAACACATGTCTTATTGTGCATGTACACTTTAATCATCAGACAAGAGACAAACATTCCATTTAAAATTCAGTTCACGCATTAATTTCTACTATTGTTTACAACAGTTATAGGTAAAATAAAGTATTATTTTCTGTATTTATTTACTAAGTGTTAGCTTAAAAAAAGAGTTGATAGTTGTGCTTTAAGAATATAGGGAAAGGCGGGGTAAGATGTCGCATTGGGTAAGGTGACGAATTCAGTAATTCTCTCAGGTATTTACAAATAGCAGCACGTCTTGGTCAGCATAATGAACACCTGGTTATGAACTAAGACTAGCACTAGGGCAGCCGCCTGTACTTGCCTTTTAGAGGAAGAACAAAAGTTCATTTTCCAAGGGTGTTCGTCTAATATTTGACCGTTCAATGTAAGGAATCAAGATTCTACGGTAAGTCTTTTTACGTTATCATTAAAGTATCCTGAATTCTCATCTTATTGCGTACAAATTTATAGCAGATCCTTGTTTAAAGATATTTTCTTTAGTTACTAATAAACGTTGCTGTTTGAAAAATGGCGTGAAGGGAAAAGAGGACGTATGTTCAACGGGCAAAGATGACGAATGATTTTCAACTCGTCACCTTACCCTAAACACTTTTTTAAATACATTTTCTCCAGTTTTCATTCTTATCCGTTCTTAAGGGCACATAAGACATAACAAAAACAATGAAAGACAGGTAGTTGAAATTTTGAGAGAAGAGTGTGAGAAAGCCGAGGAAGAAATTGCCGTCGCATCTGTTATCAGGAACTCCCATAAAACAAGCTTTGGACGAGAAAAAAAAGGAACAAGAAGAGAAAGAGCTAAAAATACAAAAATGGATTGACTAAAAAGGCAAACAAAACAAAAGGAACGAAGAAGACACCACGACGTCATTTGAAATTTCTTCATCTTCTGACGACTATTCTATTCTCATTCTGTACCGTACATCAGCACTGCAGATGGTATGAACTTGGATGATTTTAAACATAAATGCTGCATCATATGGGTGGAAGAAGGCAAGGATGAACTTTGGTATGAGTGCTTAAAGTGGGCTCATACTGAGTGTTCCGGATGGGATAGTGGAGAAGCCAACCAAAGACCTTAAAAATGTGACCTGATCATTTAAATGGATTTTTTAATGTTTCTTTTAAAAATTATTTGCTAATAAAATGTTCATGAACGTTAATTCACATTCCTTCATCTTACCCTATCCCATTAATCATCTTACCCCGCGGCTGGGGAAAAATGACGAAAATTACCTTCTTTAGGAGAATCGTTGTTTAGCTTCTTTAAAGTTGAAACAGGCAATTGAAAAAATTCGTGGTGAAGGGCAAAACACGAAAGAAGCTATCCCAAAAATCTCAGTTCTTAGACTCATTCACAGTGGTGAGTAAAAATCTTAGTTGCCTAAGTTAGTAAGCAATCTGCATTCCAAATCTTATCTAAATCCGATCAGCCGTTTCAACATAAAATAGTAGAAAACATTTAAGATGACAAACTTTCGTTTTTATAGTATTATCAGGGTAGTGTTCCTTTTGAATTAAGCTGCCAATCACAAATAAATGGGATCTCACCATTGCCGAGGGGATAAGACACTGCATGTGGTACATGGCTCAAGTTTGAAGATCTTGCGTTCGGGCTAATAGAGCGGCTGTCCATCTAACGATCTGCACTTTTGGTCGGTTTTCTCCAGATGTAACGTGAATACGCGTTAGAACCCCTTAAATATCCTTCGCCCAAGGCACTCCCACCGCAAGCAGTTTCCCAGAATGTAGGCTTACCATAGCACAAAACACACACAAACTAATGGTTACCATGCAATTTTTTTTAATAATTTAGGAGTTTGACTTCCATCCTCTACTAGGAATATTGCTCGGGTTACAACAGACCACGTAGTCGGCCGATGATAGACCGAGCAAAATTGTTACGAGGATCTGCTCTGCCTTTGATTTTGAAATATGCGCGCACACACAGACGCATATTATTTCTATTTTTTTCACACTTCCTTGAAAAGGAACCTGAAATAAAAGATTGAATGCACAATAAAAATAGTACCTTACATGGAATCTTGTAAAGTTTACTGCTGACACCATTACGACAATGAAAACTGGAACCAGTGGTGATTTTTATCACTGAACTATGAAGAATCTTAAATGCGACGAAAAATGCTTTTTACTTACATTAGAAGATGAGTAATGTGGCATCCAGGAGCTTCAGTTCTAGAAAAGGGATGCTCACACACACACTCACACACACACACACACATATATATATATATATATGTATATCACACAGATATATACATCAACAACAGAATAATTAAGTGGATAACGGTACGTCCCAATGTGTGCTTCAGACACTACGAATGGAATTAGTTTTTAGGTCACAGGAACCCTGGGGTAAAATTTATGGCATTTATGATATTTCGCTTACATGACTAGATTAAAAACGTATAATATTTTAATCTCTAATATAATAGAAAAGCAAATATTTCCCTTAGGGAATACCATGGAAGTTAAAAACATTTACGTATTATTATTACTAGATTGCTATTTTGTCAATCTTTGTTTATTATGTAGGGTTTTCTTCCAAAAGTAGTTGTTTTCCGTTGCCTTATTTGTAAAGGGACTGTCTTAACTACAAAGGATTTTGGCAAAAATTTTAAGTCGCGAAAGATTAATAAGTGAAGTGCGCTGTATTTCACTAGTTATATGCTGTATTTCACTCATTGACAACATCGAGAAATATAAGAATGTAAATTACACAATGACAAAATTTATTGAATTTTCTGAGTATAAGTTTAACAAGTTTTTTTGAAACGATTTATCTCTCTTTGAGAACTACATAAATGAAGATTTCAAACTTGTATAATCATATGCAATAAGAAGTTTATTTTTCAGGCAATCTTATACGACTTTTAGAAAACGTGGGATTCTGTGTAGAAAACAATAAAGCACGAAGAAGAATAAGTTTTATAGATAATGAAATATTAAATCATCTGCATGGTAAGGAAATACGAAATGTAGACCCTCGTCACATAATTTTTGTCTTCATCTCTCCAGTACCGGACAAAGTTGAGCGTACGCATACGGATAGAGTGAGAGTGACCAGATAATTTGAGCGTATATTTGCGCTGATGATGCTAATTGGCCAGTAAGAAATTCCTAAACGGAAGTCTTGTTTTTTAAAAAATGTCAAAACTAAAACCTTGAAACATTAAAAAACAATCTTTCGACTTTAAATCTACAGATTTCAATGCTGTGAAAAATTCCGTCGTAAACTATGGTTTTTTAAATTTAAATAACGTATGGGAACTTGCCGATCAGGCATTGTCCCTTACAACGGCCCGAAGGTACCCCGCCCAGTTGGGATCGAACCCCGGCCGCCGAACCCGAAACCGGAGTACGGTGCTTTACCCACCATACAACTGGGTCGGCCGTAAACCATGGTAACCAACATTACTGTAAAAAATAATAAACACACGCACAAAAAATAAATAAAAAAGAGGTTGCATGCGAAGAAACCTAAAATGATAGTTTGAGCATTTTGGAGTACTTGCCACTTTTATTTCAGCAAATGGCGCCACAACGAAGCTTTCAATTATGTTTGGCGCCACAGTTTAAAGCCTTCAATTACGTTAATTGCAGATGTTTTCATGTAAAGCGAGGTAAGTGCAAGAAAATGGCATCAGGGAGTTGTTTACAGATGGAAGAACAAGTAATTTAAATTTGGGCAGTGATTGGGAATATCGTGAACTCCGAGATGTGAATGATAAGGGATGATAAGGATCCCGATTATCTCTCCGTAACCATTTTATTTCAAAAACTGTTTAGAAAAAAAAAAAGCGTTTAATAGTTTATCAAATGCATAAGAACCGTTTTCTATCAGTTTCTGATGTGAGAAAATATTTTTGCAGTCATTCCCACATTCGTCTGGAGTAGGTATAAGATATGCTGTACCTGTACAGCTGAAGTGTGAAGATTTGAGTAGCACATGCAATGGTCCAATGTATGATCTCAGGCTTAAAAGAAAAGACTTATTTAGATAAAGCAAGACTTGCATGCTTTTCAAGATTAATTAGACATTCCCAGACAGCACAGCAAACTTGCATCAAACTTACAGCAAGCTTGATTTATCAAGTCAATAAACTTGAATTAAGCTTGAAAATTTCAAGCGTGTAAGCTTAATGCAAGCTTGAATCAAGTGTTTAAGTTTACACTTGCCCAGCTTGCATTAAGCTTGACATAGCAAGCTTAATTTCAAGTTTAAAAAATTTTCCTAAAAAAAATTTCTTAAATACACGGGGCGCCCGTCGGCGAACTCGCCCCACATATTTTATTTTTCCACGCATTTTCCCCTCTATGCTGAAATTTCATGATATTTTTATCTGTTTCCAACAAGCGTCCGCGATCGAACTCGGGACCTAAAGGTTGGGAACCCAGCGTCCTGACCATTCCGCCAATCTGCCTCGAGCTGGCATGACTAAAGATTGAAGTGACTGTTAGGGTTGTCACGCCGTTTTCTAGCGAGATCGACCAGTGCCCGATGCCGATCTGTTTCTTTTATTTTTCCATGGGATGAATCAAAATTAAAATAATGTTATGTGTGATTTATAGACTCTACTAATAGGGAAATAAGCATAATATAAACTTAAAAGCAGCACACGTTTCAAACTTTCAATATCGCGACACTCATGTTGGGCAATACTGGCCAAAATCGAGACAAACGACTGATTTTGAAATCAATTTCGTAGTATAATTGTATTTTATTTTGAAGAATATCCATATTTGGAAATATAGAATTTTTTTTTAAAAATTCTATGGTCAAGTACATTTATGACTGATGATAAATTATTTGTTATGTGGATGTGGCTTTCCAAATCAAGCAGTAATCAAGTTGTATTCAAGCTTGACAGTTCAAATGACTTCTCCAAGCTTGCTGCAAGCTTAAAATGAATTGAACTGTCAAGGTTGTATTAATACGTCAAATTCAAAGAAATGTCAAGCTTGATTTAAGCTTATGTGCTGTCTGAGATGTATTTCAAGAAAACTTCATTGAATTGGATTTTAAAAAAATCATGAGTCTTCTTTGGGAATTCAAGCTGGAAAACTTATTTCTTAAATCTTAGTCTTTAAGAAATTTCACCAATTCACCGGCTTGTCTTTTTTGATGTGACTAACTTTTATATATATTTTTTAAAATCAGGTAAAATATTATAACTATAGAAAAAAATATTTAGTTTTATCATCTTCTTCAGCGAAAGTGAAGTATGGTAAATACACATTTTTAAAAATAACCTAAGTAAAATATTTATTTTAAAACAAAATTTATTTCCGAGAGATAATCAGTGTTATATATTTCAAGTAATGATAAAATTATTTTAAATTCCAAACTTTCAGAATAAATCATAGTATATCAGTAATTTTTTTTCCCTTATGAAAAGGCAAAAATATAAAATAAAATCTAATCTAAAATAAAGTCCTGCATTATACTATTATTTTTACATATCGTGACCATTATAATCTTTTATGCAAATTTTCAGTCCCGAGTCTCATAGTAGGGGAAGGTGGCATAAAATGATCCCCTTAATGAGGAAACTTGTAGAAAACTATATAAATGTTTATAAATAAAACTTTGCACTCTATTTTGCAACATGAATTTTTTAGGTAATATTTTAAAAGCACAATGAGTAATAATAAAAAAATATAGTCCAGGTGTGATAATGAAAAATATACAGGGTGAATCTAAACTCTTGGGCAAAACTTTAAGGGGTGATAGGGCACATAATAAGGAATCAGAATCACATAGCAATGTGAGGTCGGCAACGTCGTCTTCGTGTAGCTGTTAATAATCACTTCCGTAAAAAGTGCCGGAACAACAGTGCGCTTTCCGACCATTGTTTCGTCTGAAACCAATGTATTTTTCGCCGAAAACAGAAGACTAAAATTGACAGTTTCAAAATTCTATTTTATTTCATGGATGAAATTTTTGGAGACGAGCCTATTGTTTATGAAACTTGGTTAAGTAATTAGACGAACACTTCAATACTTTTCACAAAGTGATTATTACCGGGTAAGTTAAAACTGCGTTTTTGACCCCAGATTTCTGCGTGTTTACGATTCCTTATTGTGTGCCCTATCACCCCTTAAAGTTTTGCCCAAGAGTTTAGATTCACCCTGTATAGTCCATATAAATATACAGTCCAGGAGATAATAAAAATATATAGTCCAGGAGTAATAATAAAAAAATATAGTCCATATATAAAATGTCCAGGATCATTTTACCTTCAACCAAAGGACAAAATTATCCTTCATTTGATAACAATTATAAATTGTGTTTTATCGACAAACTAAAACATAAAAAAAATACAGTACATAAAGAAATAAAATAAGTTTTGCAGTCATATAGAATGCATATAATTTATTTTAGGAAAATTTTCCAATAAGAATGTGTCACAAATAATGAAATGGAATATTTCAAAATTATAATTCAAAAATTATGGCTTGCAGTAAAAGTGGAAATAAATTAAATAATTTAATGGAGAGTCACATATTTTGTGAACGGGTGAAGGGCTGCCAAACATGATGGCTAGGATTCGGTACTGGAGTTTCTTCAGTCGATGGATCATTTTACCCGGCGATATGGCCTCCTACCTAAGATCATATTATTCGATGATGCCGAGATACATAACAAACGTAGTGTAATTTCCATCTAAAACCATACTCCATTCAGTAAACCAAGTCATATTTCTGTAAATGAAAGACTGTATATCGAAATAAATAGGAAAGGTAGTGCATATCTCATATCAGATGTTATAAAACCCAATTTTTCGAAGAGTTCTGTTTAGACGCATAATACTGTCACCGCTTGAGTAATGCCATTGCTTCTTCTTCACTTGCTTAGTGAGTGTGAACTAGTTTATGTGTTACCCAGTAGATAGAGATATTTACATATATGGGGATCGTTTTACCAGCCGGAATCATTTTGTGCCACTTTCTCCTAATTATCAAATACCAAACACCTAGGAGCTCGTAAATGAAGCTCAGAATTTTGCATGAGCCATGGGGCATAAAACATTGCAAACCTTAGAATATTATTTTTTATATATTTTGTAATTACTGCAATTCCCATACCTCACGTTGTCGTGCCAATTGGGTTATATTAAAGCAAACATACCCGATGGATATCTGCCTAGGAGGGGAGGGGGGTGCCTTGGGATAACGTACCTCAAAACAACCAAAGCTTTGTTTGCCTTAGTTTAAGCCCGAGCCTTTCAATTACCGATTCACGACCAACGAAAATTTGAAGAAACGACAGATAAATAGCTAGATAGCTAGCAGCAATGAAATTGAAAACTAAACAATGTTACTCCTAATATAAAAGATATATTTTTAGAAAAACAAGCAAATTGCACCATCATTAAACAAGGAAAAATTTCAATTTAATCTAGAATGAATAATTTCTAAAATAATTGGAATATAATTTATTCTTCTACTCAGTTCTAATTTATACTTTTAAATGAAACCAAAACATGTAATGTAGAATACTCTGAAAAAAAAAAATGTGATTTTAATAACGTATCTCGAGATGAAATACCAGAAAAATTGAACAAAATACGTATTTTTTTTAATTTCTTTTTCACAAACAAGAGAAAAATGCTTTGAAAATAAATAGTGCAATATTTATTCGCTTATATTGAAAGATGAACTTTCACGTAACACTAAGATTCTCTTCAAGTGCTTCTCCATCTGGGGAATACGAGAGAAAAAAATTCTAAATATACATCATATGTTTCTGACAATGCAGAAAAATACATTTTTTTTTTCTCGTCACAAGAATTTCGTTGTCGATCTTTTATAATCAAAATTGTTTCTTGCGGAATGCAATCATTTATTACAGTCTAATCATATCACATATGTTAGAGTGGAGCATGTTGTTAGATCAAAATAAAATTCAGATGTATACACAGCATTCTATTCACATATAAATCATTTTGAGTTATTGTGTATTTTTATGAACTATATATGGAATAATAAAGTTAAAGGCAATAAAATATAAACAGGAATTGTTCTTAAAACTTCATTGCATATTCAAAGGATTTATGCAAGTTTGATTTGTTCCCGTTTTATAAAAATGCAGCCCCTCTCCCAGAAAAGAAAAACACGCCTACTAGAAACTACATGCTAAATAAAAAATGTGCATTTTCTTAAAAAGTGATTAAGATATATTTTAATTAATAAATTTTATTTTAGGAAGAACATAATTAAACTTAAAATACTGCAGTGTCTACAATCATTTATAAAATATGTGGAATAATCTAATTTCTAATGGGAAATGTGAATGAGTAATAAAATTCTCGTCATATTTACTAAGTTCATTTGATAATAGATCAAGTAATGAGAATACACTATTATTAAATGAAGTATTATTAAAATTAAAAAAAATGAAAATTCAATGCCACTTTTGCATTAAAAATGTATGACAAATGCCATGACTTGCAATGTTGTAGAGGTTTAGAGTTGAATAAAATGGTACAACTCAGTATAACTTTTGTAAACAAAAAATGAAAGAAGGTCTGGAACTGTTGTAATTTAAACTTGCATAACAGTAAACAGTGATGTGTAGCATTTACAGAAGTTGTAACGCACCAAACACAGTGTAAATGCAAAACAGTAATATGTATGAAGTGGTAGTTCATTTTTTTTTTCTCCACCACAGCCTACTCATAAATGAAGCTCAATATCTCGAATATGTTGCTTATGATTTGCATACATGATGATTTGTATTCATACCGGATGATAATAGATTGCAAATGATGGCTCCCAGCCGTGTCGGTGCAAACGTCCGACTCCGAGTGGTGCCCAAAAGGATAAGAGCTGGTGCACGTAAAATCTGCCGTGGCTCCAATGCCCTCCATGTTGAAACGATACCTCTGGTGGTACCAATCCAGGTGCTAGGTCTTTCATCTGGAATTGGTTCAAAATTAGGAGACCTCTCAGAGGGGGCAACTACTAGGCGCTCCTGAAATGAAATGACTAACATCTCGGGCCCTCGTAGAGATCAAGCTTACAAGTCCGTTGACCCGGCCATTATAAAGAAACATATTCTTCACGTTTGATAAACACCAAACGTCCGTAAAACAAGTCCAACAATGCTGGTGGTGGTTTTTTTTAAGGAAGATATCTTACTTATGGGAGTTTAATTTATTTGATCAACATTGATACCTTTAATTTTATCATTAATTTAATGCAATGCGATAAAAATTTTTACAAAGTCTCAATTTTCAAAAAATAAAAAGGAACTATTGTAAAAATTATATGAAAGGTTACAATAAAGAACAAGCTATTGTATAGTAAGTGGAAGATTTGAGTCGGAATATCTAATATAATCTTTATTTAAATCCCTTCTTTCATGTTATAGTTGAATTAATAAAACAAATTTTATTATTTTCAGCAAATTAAAAGACAACAATGTTATTACACAATGCTTTTGCAAAGTCAATTTTGTAAGCGTAGTCTGTTATTTGTAACTTCAATTAATTCAACATATAACCTTTTATATGTATTCGCTAAAATATCACACTACATTTTTCTGTAATAAAAGTAATCATAACGACGCTCTCCGTATTACGATATGAAAGGAAATATTTCGTGTGATTTGTTCGACTGTCATTAATAGAAAGAAAGCAAATAAATATTGCTGTCATTGAAAGAGGTTTTGAAAGCTGCCTGGTATATTGTTTGAAAACATTCTTACATGAATAATGTATAATTCGTGGCTTCCACATAAAAGAACCTTACCACTGTCTTATTATCTGGAACATGGTGTTAAACAAAATTATTGTTTGCTTTCGAATTTATGTATATCGTAGAAAAACTAGCATTCTTTTATAAGTTTGCGCAGTTTAATGTTATTCTTGGAACGAAAATTCAATAACGTGAAATAATATTCTTATTGCAATTATAAAAACGTTATCAAATCGAGCAGGAATTGAGAAAAAGAAAAATTTCTATACTTTTAGCGATTGAATAAATATAAACCGTGGCCGAAAGAAAGGCACACTTTACTATTAAAACAGTAGTTAAAATTTTTGAAAAATCATAACACAAACAAATTGCCACTCTATGGACTCTATTTTATTGTTTATTTTCACAGTAGGTTAGGCCATACGTTCGGCAGATTCATTTGTGGAAATTAAGGAAACATTATTTTCATCACACCTTCATGATGGGATTTAAAGTTAGGAAGATGAATATTGTGGTTAAGTAAATTACACCATGCAAAATCATAAATATTATGAATGGTAATGAGTTGCATAATACTTTGAAGACGAAGATTATGATTAAATAATGATATGTTTTCTTCGAAATTTTTTATGAATTGTAATGAGTTATGTAATCTTTTGAAGACGAAAATTATGACTAAATAATGATATGTTTTCTTTGAAATTTTTTATTAATGTTTCGATTGAATTGCCAAAAAGCATTACAGTTTACAAATTTATATCTTAATACATTAGCGTGCGTTTTGACTAAAAATACGGATACAGATTACGAGTTTCCTCTCCAATGGTACTCTTCTGCCTGCAACGTGCTGGTGGTCCACTAGCTCTGGCAACTGAGCTGAGGACCACCAAGCCTGCTGAAAGCTTACTAGCTGCTAGCTAGCCTGCTGAGAGCCATTTTTGTCCCCTCAACATCATTTTAAAGAAGGATGCTCAATTCGAAAGTAGAGCAATCGTCCGGTAGAAAACATTCGAAGTCCAGGAGTCGAACCCTGTATGCAAATTAGAGTTATGCGAAAGGGTTAGCGCACGCGTCCTCGCAACAATATGTATTGTCTGCAAATGCAGATGCACGGCAGTTTCCTGAAATTCTAACGATCCGTGTGCATGTGCTGTAATCTCGGCTATTCCATTTGATCTTGTGTTGCAGTTTTGTTCATGGTAGTTGAGGATACAAACGGCGCCCTTCCGCCATCTTTGTCACCGAAGTTGAAGTGATGTCTCAGTCCTGTACTACACAAATAAAGCCACAGGTGCACGGTATGCGGAGGCAAGTGGATGAGAGCCATGCGAGATTGTATGAAAGGATATCCCGCTAACTTGTCCGCCAGTTCGGCTATGAATATGGCTTTTTGATTTCAACGAGGTGAAGGTAATCAGAAATGAAAAAAAAATGATCATTGTTAAGTTTTAAATTGGTGTTTTGCAGCGGATGAAGCTGGATTTACTCTAATCAACTGCATGTTTCATCAACCTCCACTTTATTCAGCAAGATTCTCGAGGGTATAGTATAATATATTTCCTCTTAAACGGAAAGAAATATGAGCAAAAATAAATAAATAGTTGTGCATTTCTATTACAAGTGACTAACAGGCAATTGAATTGCAATGTGCTTTTGTTAAGTAATATGAAAGTTTAGAAATTAGCATCAATTGTATATTTAGCAGTCTTCGAAAGAGGCCCATGATTTAAGAAATTTCTTTTCGTGTAGAGACATAGCTAAGCCATTAGTGAATGCAAACCCCCACTGTAGCCCGAAGTATAATTGTGCATACTTGTGATAGACAAGGAAGGTCCTTCATCAGGATAGAAGGAAAAAATGATGTCCTGGAAGATTTGTGATACTGACTGGCAAATTGTTGTGTTAGATAAATATGCATCTCTTACAAAAACATAGGGCATGGGGGAGACTTTTTTTTTAGACACAGTGTTTCAATAACGGACCGACAAACTTACTGGAATTGTAGGGGGCACATACACGACTCAGAATCACATGGCAATGTAAGGTCAGAAACGCCGTAGTTGGGAGCTTGGGTGCAAAGAATCAAGGTAAAAGACCAGAAGCAGCAACATGGCAATTGGACAGAAATATTTTCTTATGAAGGGTTGTACTACAGAAGGTGTACAAAATTACGACCAGAAGTGGCCAGGCAGGTCTGTCAGCTCCCTCACGCGTGAAGTATGGTACATCCGTGAACAATACAGACGCAACAAATGTGCTGTCTGCAACTTTCTATTGTAGGAACCATGTAGAAACCGCATTCCGGTGTGGATAATCCCCAGGCTGTAATGATTGAACGCGTTAAAGATGATAAGCACTCATTTGGTTTGCTGGAAGTATCCTACAGGCAGTGGAGTGAGAAAAACCCATTTGTTTGTCTATCATTCGAGTACTAGTACTTGGATTGTCTTCTGCCAGGGGTAAGACAATCGCCTCACTGCCAGGTGTCCTCGTCCTTGGTTCTGAATTCATGGTAGTTCTCGTAAAAAAAACTAGTCTCACGTACCCTTCTCATCACACTTGCGAAGGTCATGTAATGTGGAGCACGCTTGTGCCAGTACTGTCCTGGTACAACAATCCAGAAGCTCGTCAGTTACAGTCCGCAGTTCCATACACGATCAGCATGTCAACCAATTCATCATTTGAATTCGAGTTCATTTTACTGCCTCATCAACCGTTTCTCAAATGACGACTCCAAGCAGGATCGCTGTTCACGCAGACCTTCCGCTCAGCGCCGTCTATTGTAAGACTTGTGGGAAGTTACGATACGCGCTATGAATCTTCCAGAACGTAAGTAATTCCATGCAGCTTCGCTGTCAAGCCTGTTTGACCACGTCTTGTCGTAATTTCGAACATCTTCGGGAGTATGACTATTCAATGAAATGTTTCTGTCCATCGATGTGTAGCTGTTCCTGTTCTTTTTCTCTTTGCTCACAACTACGGCATTTTCGACACTGCATTGCTGTGTGATTCTAAGTCGTGCCTGTGCCTCCTACGCCTCCTGCAAGTTCGTAGGTCTGGTAGTGAAACATCATGTATAATTGTCCTGGTATAGAAAATTCTGATCCCGCCATTATAGACTTGAATCGCTCTTGTGAAGACCTAGTAATGGCATCTGAAGTTCTATACTATATGTCTGGGCTACCTCCGGATCCAAAGTAGGGAAAGGCGAAAGTGTTCGAATGTTATACTGAATTGAATGCTCGAATTTATGAAGGGAGTTAAAAGCCGCTTGTGTTAGCGATTTTTTATTGTACTATTCTTATTTTTAAAAGCATATATATAACTTTAATTTATTGGATTACAATTATTAACAAAAACAGTGTATTATAAATTTTTTTTGAGTAAGATATATTGCTCATTTTATCCCGAATGCAGCGTGCTTGTCTTCCTCCAAACTGTACTTTATTGCGTCATACGTTACGATATGTAAACACATAGTCGCCAGCAAGCATATGGAAATCAGATTCTGATCCAGCATGGTTTAGTTGCACACAACCCTTTGAGGCGCAACCCTTTTCCAATGCTGAAAAAAGGGCAGCCGTTGTCATCGCTCGACTTAACTACCAGCAAGAAGACGGACGATCGAAACGTTCATCGCGTGCCACAGATCTAGAGACTCTTTTTTGACGATAGCTGGCTGTGCCGGGCACAGTCAGCTGTCGTCAAAAAAGAGTCTCTAGATCTGTGGCACGCGATGAACGTTTCGATCGTCCGCCCTCTTGCTGGTAGTTAAGTCGAGCGATGGCAACGGCTGCCCTTTTTTCCCGATTGGGCAATCTATCCAGCTGTTCCTCGCACCCCATTTTTCAGCAGATGTCAGTGCTGTTAAAAATGATCGTGACCATTTTTTTTTACTGGAAATGACGTGCTAAAAAGTAAAGGATTCTCGTGGAGCTATGTCACCCGCAACTATTTTTATAGAAATCAAATCTATTCTTCGTGACTGGCAACAGTCAAAACATCAGAGTTTGGTGTTCCCAGAGCGGGATCACGGCGCGTTAAAGGGTTAATGCAATCCCGTGTTGCCTAGAGCGATCTGCAGCTTTTTCTTATGACTAGCTTCTCTTGGGATATTTATGCATAGGTTTATTTACACTTCTTTGACCACTGTGGTGCTACAGTGTGGTTGGAATAGGAATTGTAGGGATGTACCCATCTTCCTAATATCCCTGTTTTACCCAGAGTTATACAATGTCATATTGATTCAGCTTCTATTTCAATATTGTATGGAAATCGTTTCTGACTGAAAAAAGTGTCGAATACAGGGTGCGTCAGAAAAATTTAGATACATTTGGAACTGCCATAGAAAATTTATTTTAAAACTTACTAGATTAAACTTTCGTAAAAATTTATGGCTATAGTCTAATTTGAAAAATAAGTGTACATTGTAGTCGAAATGAATCAAGTAACTGATGGTTAAACATTGTTCAATGCGATGGTCTGCAACTTTGATACATGTCTGGCAAACGAATCACGACTGATTTCGTACTACGCACCAAAATATCCAATGAAATTTCTGCACACAACCGTTGAATCTCATCTGAAAATCCACGTGGCTTACGATGATGCATGCCATGTGTGACGATGATATTTGGTTAGGCTGTTTTAAAATAATTAAACTGCGTTGTGTCGGTTAGAAATCCAGGTTCGATACACTTAGTTGCAATATAATAAAAAGACATTATAATACTTGAAATGTTTTATTTGAAAGAAACTATTGAAACATTAAGTTATTACAACGGCTGGTGGTGGCTCAGCGAAATAAAAATACGTCCAATAAGGACAGTAAAATTGAGATGGAATGATTTGAAAATTACACCAGCAGAGAATTAAACATTGGCGAGAACAACAACTTGGCTGAGATAAATAACGCCAATCCCAGAGCAACCTTAAAATTTAATCCAATAAATTAAAATAACGGAATCGCGAGCAAATAATTTTAAAGGTGAGGCAGGGCAAGAAAGACTTTGTTGCCCTGTTGGTAATATGGAACTTTGGCAAACGCCAACACTATGCCAAAGAGGGGGGGGGGTAAGCAAAAGTCGTTGGACGTAATGTAATCTATTTTTAGCACAACGGTTCTACAGGTCTGACGAGACAAATAAACAATTAAGAATAATGCATACGGGAAAAGCGAATATTCAGATTAAAAGCCGAAGTGACAGAAAAATGATAACAGAAATGATTTAGAATACACGATTTTGGATAGATTACATTAAAGAAACACAAATTAAATGATTATTAAATTAGATATGTGATCTTCATCATACCATGTTTTCCTTTGCCACATAGGAAAAATTCCAATAGTGTATGATGTAGAGATCGTGCATGTTGTCTTATTTTTTATAAATAGACATTGCACCTTGCATGAATGAACACAAAATTATGGACTTAAACAGTAATGTTTAATAATCATAGGCATCGCTTTCTGAAGGTTAAATTTATATACGAGAAGCAAGTTTGAGGTATACGTTGGTAGAATTCTAGATAGATATTGACGTGCTTAAATGTTTGGGCGAAAGGAAATAATGATAATAACAGCAGTAGCAGCAGCAACAACAACAGCAACAATAATAATAACAATGATAATAATCCTCGAAAGTATAATCACTCTTTGCACACCGTTAAGTGTAAATTCGATATATTTAGCTGTATTTGAATAATTTTTCAAGTTTGTATATAGTGGTATATTTTATATTAACCACACATTTTGTTGATTTTGCATTTATAGTTATTGTCGAAAGTATACTCATGATTTGTATTGCATTAAGGGTAACTTCATAAGTACCTGCTATTCTGTACCTGTGTTTGAATATTGAAGAATTTTGTATATAGTTGTATATTTTGTACTGTTCTATGTATATTTTGTTTTAGCTGAATGTTGTAGTTTTTCCATACATTTACTGTCGAAAATATATTCACCATTTTCGTAGTATCAAGTCTAAATTCATAAATACATATTATTCCGTACCTAAAGCTGGGTTTTAACACTTTGTAAATTTTTTATATTGTTGCATATTTTTGTAAATTTTTACATTAGTCGGATATATCGTTTATTTTTGCATTTATTTTTTATAAGTGCAGATCAATGTTACTTGATGTGAACGATTTTTTTTATAATCCATGTCGAAGATATATTCACTATTCGTATAGCATTAAGTCTAACCTTATAGATATACATTATTTTGTATCGACAGCTTTGTTTGAATAAATTAAATAATTCCGAATTATGTTATAATAAACTAATTTTTAAATCAAGCTTATCTCATAAAAATATATAGAAATGTCTAAAAAAAGTGTATGAAGTCGTGAGCAGTATCACCAGTATATAAAGCTTCAAATTATATAAAAATTCTAAATTTAACGGCTATTTAAGGGTTGAAGTATAAGTAAAACATATATCTTCAAAGTTAACCCATTTATGCCTAGCGTCCCTTTTTTGGGACGGCATTTTCGCTATTAGTCGAAAACGTTATTTATTTTTCCTACCCTTTATTCATGAGTATTGAGCCTCAACTCTACAAAATATTTTAACATGACCAAGTAGTATGTTGCTATTTCAATTTTTATGCATAATGATTTTAAAAGAAATCATCCCTTGTTCAAGAAGTTGACATCAGAAATTTATCTATTATTTCTGTTATCAGTAAAAATCGAAGAAAGTCGCAAAAATATCCAGGCACAAATGGGTTAAACTTTAAATGGCGAAAAATGTTATGAGAGATATTTATATAACTATCGATTTACATGTAAATAACTCAATAAAATACTTTTTGAGTCGACTTTTCCAATTATCGTTCTAATATTCTTTGCATTTATGGTTTTAATTAAAATACTTCTCAATCCCGTGCGAAGAACGGGTGCTTCAGCTATAGTTTAATAGTTTCGCACCCAACAAGGAATCTTCGATCCTTGTTAGGTGCAAAACGACTCGACTGCTCCCATAAAACTAATTAACTTACTCTTACTTAAATAATGAATGATACTATCGATACTTTTAAAATTTGCTCTTACTATTACTTCTTAACTACTTAATTCTGTGCAATCATTTATTTGTCCATTGCAAATTGGACAAACGATCATTTTCAATTGACCAGTTTGTGACTTGATAGGATTCCCCCTTCTTGCCTTATCTGACGCCTTGACTACGCCTCTTGAAGCCTCATGCAACGCCCTCTTTACGCCCCTTGTGGCCTACGCAACGTCCTGGCTGCGGCCGCTGTTAAAATCCTGTGACCGCTGTCCATTTCACAATGAAAATAAACACATAAGTTGACACCATCCACCTGTATTTAGGATTGCTTTATTCAAATAATAAATTCATTTTATTCTCTACATGTTTCTAAACGATTCCGAGAAGGCGGGGGCTATGATCTGCTATGTTGACGCCTTCGTGGCTCAAAATACAAGCGGTTCCGAAAATCCATTAAAATAAAAATAGTGTAAGGGAATCTCTCATAATACATGGACAATATAGAACCCTCCCTCTCACCCAAGAAAAAAAAATCTTGTATCAAGGGCATTTTTGCGAAAGTGTATGAGTTGATTGTCAATGTATAACGGAAAAGTGTCCTGTTCATCACCTACGCTAAGAATGTCCTCTGCATGCCCTCATTTCGTACGAATAGCTTCAACTGCTTCAGCTGCTTTAGATAGCAAAAACAGAAAATTTTGCTATCTAAAACACAGAAATACGCAAATAAACGGCATTTCTACTTTTTGCCCCTTCCTCTGGTAATAGCCACAAGCGGTTTTGATAGAGGTCACCGGAATCATTTTGTAGGAATTGCGTCCAGGTGAACTTTCCTTCGCGGTGCCATCTGCAATGAGATCCTGGATATCTAACTAATTTAAAAAGAAGGGAATGATTATTTCCCTGATGTTTCAAAGGAAGATCCGTTAGGGACTACAGGATGCACTCGCATATACATACATGTACATATATTAAAAATGTAAGGGAGGGCGGGGGGCCCGTGTCCCACCGTAAATGAGCGTTCATTGGGGGAGAGCGGCGTTCGAAGTTTGGGGACAACGCTCAGATTTTAATGGTGTAGTCGCTTACGAACTTCTGTATCGTTCTGCACATCAGTGCAAAATGGGAACTCCATCGGTGTCGAACAACTTGCGTCAATGACGTAACAAGTTTGGTTTCGGAGAGGTCCAGTAAAGCAAAAATATTGACTCAAAGTCACTCTTACAATATAAGGACACTATAGAACCCTCCCACCAACATTTTTGTGGAAGTGTATGAGTGGATTGTCAATCTGTAACGGTAAGGTGTCCTGTTCAGAACCCGCGCTAAGAATGTTCTTTGCATGCCCTTATTTCGTACGATTAGCTTCAGTCGTTTTCGCTATCTAAAACATAGAGAAATACGGAAATAAACGGAGTTTCTACTTTTTACCCCTTCCTCTAGTAATAATAATAATAATAATAAAATCTTCTCATTACCACCGTTACTATATTTCAATTTCAAACTGTAATAATAATATTATTATTATTATTATAACACAATCTTTTCGTACAATTTCTGTGTATTTTTCAATTAAAACAGTTTAGTAGCGAAAGAAAGTCAATGACTGTTGATATGTCTATAAACTTTCGCAGTACAAGGGTGTATTTTAAATAAACTCACAAGTTCGAGTGCTTAACATTATTTTGAAAAGGAAATACTTAATGTGTTCAGATGCAAGGAATAGAAGTGGCTTCAGGAAGTAATGTTACTGTTTAAATACATTTTTATTCAATGGGCTACTATAAATAACTCTAAGCATTTTATACGTTTGATCCACTAAGTACTGTATGTGTGTCTCAATACAGTTTAAATTTTGTAGAAGTTTATTCGCTCCTCAAATCGTAGTGACTAGGTAAATATTTCTAAATCGATAATTTTCGAAATATTAAGGCGGCGTTTTTCAAACTTGGGCTTGGTTTCCCTATTGAGAGGAGAGTCAATTTTTCGTGCATCATGACAGTACTTTGAATAAATGTCTGGATATACTTTTCAACAGTTTTGCACCAATGCGATGGATTTTTGGCCAGTCAAGTATCTGAAATAAATCACCTTGCTGAGGATGAATAGAATCGCTGTAAATTCAGTTTCTGAAAATTGTTTGCAATGTTCAAAAGTTTCGGAACCACTCTTTCTCTCTCTCTGTGTATGTGTGGGAGTGTATAATGTTGCTATTATGGGAACACTGATATTAGAAAATTTATGCGAGTGGAGTTTGTAGCAGAGCAGTGAAATGGAAAGCGGCTATAAACAGAAAATCACAGAAACAAACTTTAATTGTGAAAATTCATTGAAACGAATAATTAAAAGAGAAATTGTAGATGGCTGAAGTGTGAAGGTCCCGGGTTTGGACCTGTCGCTTGGCAGTCGGTCTAACGGTCTGGAGTTTTGGGCGGTTTTCTCCAGGTGCAACGTGAATACGCGTTAGAACACCTCGGCAGATGCGCCTCGAGTAGGCTTGCCATAACACACGAACAATTAAAATAAAAATGTTCACCGTCGTTAGTCTTTTGTATTCCGAATAGAAAGATAAATGGGAAGTTTACAAAATTTTATGCTGCGTACACAGAAATAAAAATGAAAGTTAAAGAAATTTAGTAATCATACTATAAACCAGAAAAAAAATGTACCCAAGCCTCGATTTCATACGTGAGTGAATATAAGGGCAGAAAATAATAATAGCTAAGAAAAACCCGCAAGAAATAAAGTATGAGATAAATAATTTCCTGTCAAGCAATACGATATATAATATGTATTATTTACACTCTTCTTTATACTGCAGTTACATTTCCAGAACTGTAGAAACACCATAACAGTAGTTGACGTCTATGGTACTGAAGGAGATATTTGATAAGATTTATTTTTTAACATATATCACTATCTAAGAGAAGGAAAAATGAAATATCATTATTGGTTTTTGTAGATGGTACTAACAGATTGGTGAGAAATTTAGTGGGAAAATATACCAAAAATATATGTAAAAATTGTGTATATATATATTTTATAATTTATAATAAAACTATATTTTCATTAAATATTAATATGGTAATGATTGTAGAACTCCAGTTTATTAGATGTCGTATACTTTCTTTCCCTCTTTTTTGAGAATAGGTTTATTAAATGAAAAACGTTTTTATGAAACACTCGAAATAGTAATAAAAAATATATGAATGTTTCAAGTATCAGAAAATTTCTATATAATACAAAAGTAAAAGAATATTACAGTTAGGAAAAAAGACAATGTTAAAAAAAGAAAATAAAATTGCAAGCAAACAAAATAAGGCAAATAAAAAAAAGGAATTAAAATTTTCAAGAAAAATATGAAGTTAATAAGAAATATATTAGAAAATAAGTCCATTTTCTTATTATGAAGATAGAACATTTTGAATCATTGAAAAAGTGTGTACAATTTTTATTGACATTGGGAATATTTTACAAAATTTTTGTATTTTGTTTGCATTTAACGCCAGATATTTTAAGTTTTTTATTTTATGTAATAATGGCATGAGCGTAACATGACCGAAATATTTTTGACTGAGTGGCACAAAATATTCAAAAGTAAGAAAAGGAAAATTTCTTCAGATACTGAAAAGTTGTTTAATTTTTTTTTAAATGTTGGGACTCATGAGCTTTAACCGATGCTACGCCTATAAATAGGGATCCAATATTTATAAAATAAGAATATAATAATTTAGATATCACCTTTTTCAAGCAAAAGTGATTATTACTTGTATCAAGAAGACATTTGAAGGTATACAACAAATATATTATGAAACTACTGGTGTTTAATGGTTAAAATTAATAATGTAATCCGTAAGTAAAACACACAAATAACAAATAATACACCATGCACATCTCCAATGGTTCAAAAAGGTCCACTTTTCTTCGGTTTCAAAAAGTTCCTACTTCCAGCTCTTTCTCTCGCTTTCATTCTTGTGTGGAAGTATGAGAATTTACAGTTAAAGAAGGGTGGACATTTTGCAAAACATGAAACGTGCGTACTTTATTAATTTTAATGTATGTGTCATATTTACAAAGTAATTTGTCAATTTATTTTGAAATTATGATTCGACATTTGATTCAGTTTGGTATCGATAAATTCTCTTACTTTTTCCAAAATATTTGACCATTAGTAAAAAAAAAAAAATTCTACTTCATTTGCAATTTTACTTCACTTATATTATACGTAACAAAGATTTACTTGATACCGGAGAACTAAAACCACAACTATTATTTGGTTTATAATTGAATTATCATCGCTTCATTAGTTATTGATTACGTATGTGCAGAAAATTCATGATACATTATAATCTCGTAATTTAAGAAAAAAAAATCTGAAAAGTATTTCTATTAAAAATGAATTAAAAATTTAATTTGGAAATTAAAATTTAATTTGTCATCAAATTTCTTGTTATTTACACCTAAATAACAAACACACGCACACTCACATTCATCTATCTATTTCTCATTCCCTCTATTTCTCTCTCTATATAAAAGTAGATTTACACTCAGTATTTCAAATGAGTGTTATGACTTGAAAGGCTTTGTTTATCGAAACAGTGAAAACATAAAGCTGCACTTTACAACTCTAAAAAATTCTAAATTTCTGCTGCTACTCCAAGAAACTGCTCTTGTCTCTATATTTCCATGTTGCTACTGAGTAATAGTACAAGGTGCAACATTTGAAGAGGCATCAGAGAAAATTTTTATAAGATTATCTTAGACGTAGCTCTGAGAAAAACTTGGCTCGGAAAAAAAGTGTTATCGTTGTAACTGGAAAATTTTGAATACAAATCAAAATAATTTTATGTACATTGAGATGGGAGTTCTGAGCCTTTAAGGGATTTTTGTTCAAAGAGGCACAGAATTTTTATCTTGACAAATAAAAATGAAACAGCATGTCTTTGAAAATTGTTTCCGACTTTGTAAAAGAAAGATATTTTTCTCTCAGCACAGCTTTCGAAAATTTTGTTTAATGTTACATCTCACAATCTAAGATGAAAATAGCAAGTTTAATAATCAATATGAAATCTTTGAGAGTCTTTTTCTTTAATAATTCATCATTTTTCCCAGAAAGCTATGCATAAGTTGTTTTATAACATTACTTCAGAAAACTCCGTATAATATTGTTACGAATTTTCGGGGCAACCCGCTGCTCTGGGGCTTAAAATGGTTTAAAAGTCGTATTCTACGCTTCAAATAGATAAATTTTGCTTTTTGTTGCATCAAAATCGGCCAATTAGAACCGGAGATACGGAGGTTTCGCTTTCCCATATGTTTTTCTATGGGCTTCTAGAAATCTCGAGAAATATTAGTCCTAGAGCTTAGATCTCTTCACTTTTGAGGACATTTTTGGCGCCAAATTTGGCGATATTTCGCCAAAAGTCGCCAAGCTTGGCGACTTTTTGGTCATTTGGCGCGATTTTCCCATTGGGGCCTGGAAGTTGTTTTTCCTGCATTAAAAACGCATAATAACCTAACATTTCTCTTCTATGACGTAATCAAAATTCACGCTTTATGTAGAATCCTCGAGAAATTGACTTTTCTGGAAACCTCTTGTACCTCCTGCGCCGGCTATTTATAGAAGAGCGCGTCGCCCCGAGAGTCAGTTGCGAGTTGAAAATTCAATGTGCGAAGAGCTCTGAGTACGCTTGTTTTGTGTGAACTGATATTGCTATAGAAGCTGTGTTTTAGCTTGCTTTGTGAAGCTGTTTTTAAAGTGCTGTGTGTAAATTCTTCATTGCTGTGTCTTAAGGGATAGTGTACTATATCCCTTGAATATTTCCATGGAATTTTAGCCTGTAAAAGTGACTTATTTTGTGTGAGAAATACAGCATTTGTGAGAGCTTCTGATCCAAGCGGATTGTTAAAAGCACGTTACTGCTAGATTGTGCTTGTGAATTGTGTGCAGCTGATTGTTCTACGAAGTTCTAGAAGAAATAAAGTTTGTGTTCCATCCTGACAAGTGACTTTTTACTTGAACTTTTTACACCAACAGGACTTTAGAACGACGAACCCCAGGAGTAGCAGAGTAATTCCGCAACAATATACTTACGGAGTAATATTGATGGAGAAGCAGCAATTAACTTCAAGTTATAGCGTTTACTTGATTTATAAAAATGCTGAAAGAAACCACGATTACCTGATGATAATAATACTATAATAATAAACTATTTATAAATATACATACACATCAGTATCTTATTAACTATTTTTACTGTCTTCTTATCAGAGTCAATTATAAAAAAGGATGAACTCTATTTTTTGTTGTACTCACTTTATAGTTACTAAACTTTAGGTGATTTGTTCTTACCGCCATGTACTGGATTGTAAGACTGCACTATGAACTGATGAAAGTGAAAAACACATTTCATTTCAAAATGAATTTCAGTTCCTTCCATCAGCCTTTTTCTCTTATTTAAACTTCATGAATGTTCATTTTATTCTATCGTGTTATGGCTTTTAATGAGAACATATTTTGGTACATTGCACAGCACAAAACAATGAAAGAAGTTGACATGTTGACTTAGATGATTCTGCACAGAATGTAGCTACAAACATTTTTGATTATATATATTATTGCTGTAGTTATAATTTTACTATATATTGATAAATTAATTAATTTTCATATAAAAATGCAACTGTAATGTTTAGTTGAAATTATACTGATGTCCAAAATTAAGGTCACAAAATCTGTAATAAGTGAAGATATTTTCCCCCTGTTTATTGTAGCAAAGTTTGGTACAGATGTATAATATCACAGTAAAAAGCATATAGAAAAATAACAGTATCAAAAAAGGTGAATTGTTAGTTAATATATAGGGTATATAAAAGACGAACAAGTCATTATATCTCGGAAAATTTCTATCTAATATCATGGTCAGCTTTTACTGCTATACAAGCTTCACAACGAGCCGTTATTCTGCTAATGAGGGTGGCGAAAAAAGCTTGACGAAAAAAATACCACTCTTTAAATGCTTGTAGCATCTAATAAGATAGAAATATCTCTTCCTAGACCATCCCAAATGTGTTCTATGGGATTGAAATCCAAAGACTCTGCATACGAGTTCGTGCAGTGAATATCCTCTTACTGTAGAAGATCAGTAACTATGCAAGTTCTGTGTGGCCTCATATTACTGCCCATTGAAATAAAACACTACGAAGAACATCCCATAGCCTACGAAGACCTCATCCCATAGCACTATGCGACGACACAATCTACATAAAAGTTGTACAGTGGTGTACCTCTGATCTTTAGGATGCAGCTCACAAGAAGGATTCTTCTGCCACCAAATTGGTCGATTTCACTTAGGTTGGAAAAATAACGGAAAACTCCTCATTCTCTGCAAACGACTTGCCGAGAATCCCAGTGTGTGCTGAATCTTGACCAACAGAATGCCACCCACAGCAAGGATTCCTTCACCACCAAATTGGTCGATTTCACCTACGTTGAGGATTGAGGAAAAACTCTTCGTTCTTTGCAGGTAACTTGACGAGAATCACACTGTCCACTGAATCTTGACCAAAAGAATACCACCCACAACAAGGATTCCTTCCCCACCACATTAGTCAATTTCACCTACGTTGGAGAATTGATGGAAAACTCCTCATTCTTTGCAGGGGACTTGATGAGAATCACGCTGTGCGCTGAATCTTGATTCACCAGTAAAAAGAGCACTTCCCCATTTTTTTAAGTGTCCAAGAATGGTGTGTTTGGTTTCACGAGAAATGGACTCTCGTGCGCCTTGTGTTCAAAGGGAGACACCAATGGATGTCGAGCGTAAAGGCACACCTCTGCAAGACACGTCTGTATAGTTTTGTCCTAAATATACTGTTTTCAGACGCAACAGCTAGGTCACTAGAATGTTCTGTAGTTGTTGTATGCCTATGTTGTCATGCGCTTGCTGCCGATAAGTTTCTGCAGATGCCACAAAGGGTGCCTTTGCTGGACTTCCTGGTGATGGTACTACTTGCTCTGAATTTATTCTACAACCTAGATACTGCTTTCGAAGACCATTCCTAACCATCATGCCACCTCCCCTTGTGACTGTCCAACATCAAGTTTACCAATGGCGGTTGATGCCGCTGAATTACCTGACCGATTATGAAAACTCATCCTCACTAAATGTAGGTTTTGATGTAATATTTAATGCAAGCAAAATTCCTAGATGCTTAAACAGTCAAATTCCGCATTGTTCTGTAAAACTAATACTCAACAGCATTTATTCTAAATTGGTGGCTGTCTTTGTGCTATTCGATATTCAAAATGTAGAAAACACAAATTTTATCAATTTTACCGGGGGCATGTTTAAATTAGTGGGAAAAGCGTGCTTGTGATCTTAGTTTTAGACGCCAGTGTAAGGGAAAAATTGTATTCATGTTCTTGTTAAACTGGTGTAAATCTGATTAATCATTAATTCGCACTAAATGTTTTACTAGACACTCATGTTAGATATCCTGACATTGTCCAACCTATTTAATTGACTATTTTGAATAACTAAAGAATATCCATTCATAATTACGCTTTGTTTTAAAGTTACGACAAAATTCTATGAAGAATACAGCATCCCAGGATAACTCGAAATTAGATAAAAAATGAAGGGTTGCAAACCTTATCCCTAACACCAAATGATAATATTTACAAAACTTGTTGAAGTGCAATTAAAAATTTCTTAAAAGACTCTTTAAAAGAAAGAATCAATTGTTATAAATTCCATCTTTAAACACGATTATTTTCCCCCATAAATTTCATTAATTTTTCGCAAACCTTAGTCAGAAGTTTGATTAATACATTTTTTGGTGATTACTAACTAGTTTATGAAGGTAACAATAGTTTATCGGATATCAGTTTGACCACACATCAGTCAGAATCTTCCAAACATGAACGTGAAGGACATAGCACCATAAATTTTAAAGAGAAATAATGTTTTTCTTTATACATAAATATTCAAGCATATGCATCATTCATGGATTATAATTCAAATTTCTTAAAGAGTCTCTTTAATCATAAAATACGGTATACATATTTTAAACTTAAAAATATATATCACGTAATGACCCACAGGGAATTTATAGCAGAGCATATAAAAATCGCTATATTCTTGTAAAAAAGCATTTTCTTAAAGAGAAACACGAAGATTAAAGAAATGACTTAAAAATAGTTGCATAAGACTTGTAGAATCCTGTTTTTTCTCCAGTTTCTAAAGAAATTGCTAGTGCTTAAAGTGCATTACAGAAAATGTTATGTTCAACTTTTTCATCTGGAAATTTTTTATAGCACTAAATGGACTCTTACATGTAATAAAAAAATAAAGATTGATTTAGTCAGGTTTGTATTTCTACTTTAGGTATAACTTATCCAGTCGATTTAATCTTTCTTATTTCACGAAATGTGCTACTATTTGAGAGTTACTTTCTAAAATTGCCGCGATAAATACAGCATTAATTTTATGATAGCACATTTAGAAATCAGTTACTTATGTTTCTGAAGCAATATTTTATCATCCTAGATATTAATGAACGCATAAAAAAATGTAAGTTGTACTGATGCCTAAGTAAATGATTTAATAAAATAAAATGCTTTCCACACTTAGCATCAGTCAAGAAAGAAACTAGGAATAGTGCGCATTTAATCATTAGAAATTTATATGAATGCTTAAACCCGTAAGCTATCTAAAAATAGGATATTATCATGCTATTCGAAGAACATATCCGAATATGTTTATATAACCAGTTTTGTAATAGATTAGAGGTTGTTTAAAGAGGACATTTTACCAATATCGCAAACTGAATTATCATTGGAATGCAGAAAGAAATCTCGGTCACGTAAATTGTCTAAACTAAATACATTTAAGTCTCTAAAAAATAGCACTTCCAATGTGCAATAGAATAAAAAATTTGCTCGAGAGTTGAATAAAATGTTTTGTGTGTTTTTTAGAAACTTTTTTTCTTTCCTTTATAACGATAATTTTGCCTCAAGAGTGCTAGATACACACACTTACACACACACATATATATATATGTGTGTGTGTTAGTGTGCATGTATATATACACTGTGTCCCAAAAAGGTGATAACGGGCTTTAATTTTTTAGCTATTCGAGATAAGTGGAGCAGTGTAAATTGAAAAAAATTGTCAAAATAAAGTCGGAGATAAGACTCAGTTAAGAAAAAATTCCTCCCGTTCATTTAGCAAAAATTACATTTATTAAATTTTTATACGACCCCCGTTCAAAAACATCCCCAGTAAGTAAAATGTGCTCCATACACTAATGAAGTGATGTACAAAATAAGATTTTGACTGTAAACGTTTATTGCTATAGTGGAAAAAAATATTTTCTTACGTAATTTCTGTACGACCCCTGAAACGAGATCATTCGACGAGATTTTTGCCTTCGAGAACTATGGAAAAGTGGTTTAAGTGTGTGTTATATTTATCTTTATACTCTGACACTTTTAAAGGTATATATCTCAAATTTTGTACGTCACCTCATGAGTTTATGAGGCCCATTTTACTAACTGGGAATTTTTTTGTACAGGAGTTGTATAAAAATTTAAAAAGTGTAACTTTTTGAAAATGAACAAGAGGAAATTTTTGTTAAAGGAGTCTTATTTTCGACCTTATTATGAACATTTTTTCAATTTACATTGCCCACTAATCTTTAACAGATAAAGATTTAAACTCCTTTACCACCTTTTTGGGTCACCCTGTATGTTTATACGCCCTGTATGTAGTACAGGGTGAATCTAAACTCTTGTGCAAAACTTTAAGGTGTGATAGGGCACACAATGAGGAATCGTAATCACATAGCAATCTGTGGTAAACGCAGTTTTAACTTACCGGGTAATAATCACTTTTGAAAAGCATTGAAGTGTCCGTCTAATTTCTTAACCAAGTTTCATAAGCAATAGGCTCGCCTCCGAAAATTTCCTCAATGAAATAAAATAAACTTTTTAAACTATCTATTTTAGTCTTCTGTTTATGGAGAAAAATACATTAGTTTCTGAAGAACAATGGTCGGCAAGTGCACTGTTGCTTCAGCACCTTTTCCGAAGTGATTATTAACAGCTATACGAAGACGACGTAGCCGACCCCACATTGCTGCGTGATTCTGATTCCTTATTATGTGCCCTATCACCCATTAAAGTTTTGACCAAGAGTTTAGATTCACCCTGTATATATACAGGGTGAATCTAAACTCTTGTCAAAAATTTTTAAGAAGTAGTAAAAAATGTTAAAGTAATAGCATTAAAGAAAAACACCAAATTTTTCTTATTTTTTTAAATTTCATATTTTTTATTTTTATTTTTTTTCAGAGTTATCGAATTAATTTCTTTCAACTAATTCAAAAATAAGTAAAAAAAATTATTGAAATCTTTGCAGTAGTTAGCGACAAAAATCATGCCTTGGTTCGGTTTATGCATGATATTTTTCTTGTGAAATGTTATAAATATTGCAATTTTTTTTTTTTCATTTCTTGTAACTTTTTAAAAAGTTATTTTAATGCAGTTCCATCGACATAATCTTATATCACACATCGCATTTTTTAACTTTTGCTAATTATATTATCAATTAAAACATTACAGCCTGTTTTAACTTCTTTGAGTCACATCGTATACAACATATGTGCGAATAGAAAATCCTATCATATGTAATCACTCGTTTAGTGATTTTACCAAAGGCGTTGGTAATACCTAGGTTGTACTGCATAATCTGTCAAATTTATATTTCGCAACGCATTTAATAATTTTACTACTGCATAAACTAATCACTACGAAACATTTCCCATTTATTTTTTCGATGCATTAAACTGTATAAGGTAGGGTGGGGTAAAACGGGCATAAACACATGCATTATTATACACATGGGCTGTTTTCTATTACTTATAATGTTAAACATTTATTCTCTTCACACCCGAAAAAAATTATATTACTTTTAAAAGCAAAAACATTTAACTTTATCAAGAGTTGTTTTTTTTCTGAGATAAAACGTGTAATGTATTTTTTTTTTAAAGTTCAAAAATACATTTTATCAAAATGTATTCATTTCCAATGATGTTTTACAAATACGTAATTCAAATAAAAAATGTTATGGTGAGGAATTTTTGACATAGTTCTAGAGAAATATTGTATTCTCTAGGTTCTAGAGAAACCTTGTATTCCACAATATCTCGTCGTTGCTAAGTAAGGTGGGGTAAAATGAGTATGTCTTCATTTTTAATCTAAAATGTAAATAGTTTAATTTAAAATGATTTTCTTTTTTAGAGATTATATTTTCTGAGATTAGCTGTCAAAAATTTACAATCTTAGCGAAGTTTATTAGGAGCATTTGGAAACACAATATTAACCAAGCTTGACTGCACGCTTATTTTGCCCACCATTCTGAAACGCAAGTAGAAAGAAAAATATTAAAATAAGTTCTTTAATTTTTTATGACAATAAGCCGCTTAGACCTTTTCTAAATTGAAAGAAATAACAGAAATTCTGATATATTCAGGAATATAATAGTTTCTTGCATGTTTTTTTTTTTTTTTTGAGACACAAGGAAATAACATGGATTCAAAGTTAATATTTAGTTTACAAATGTAACTAATAAACTTTTAAATAAGTGTAAATCTTACCAACTAATGCAAGAAGATAAAGGCTGAAAAAGGAATATAATGTTTAAACAATTTATATAGATATATATTTGATCAAAAAGAAATACTACCCAATTTACCTCATAAACAAACAAACAAAAAAAAAACCTTTTCAACAAAAACAGCTGAAAAAAGGAACATGATTGAAAGTAAGAAGTGGGCATTAAAGTAGCATGTACCATGTTTTTTTACATCATGGGAAACAAAAAACATTGGAGAGAAAATATTACTCTGTTCTATTTACATATTTTCTAAACCTTAGAGTCTGATTATGCTTTGTAATTGAGTACTACATTTCAGAAAACCAACGACTAGAGTTGCTCGTAACTGTGGAGGAAAAATACACAGGGCACGTACAATCTAGCAGCACATTTAAATCAAACTGTAAAGAAAATACATGTGATTCGGTCAGAAAATCCCAAAAACACTCGTCTTAATTTGAAATTATTCTAAAATTTGAAACGTATAAATTCACATTTAACTGTACAAGTATATATTTCTTCAAAGTAATAGACTAAAGTGTATAATTTAATCAAGGAAAAGGATGCAGCAGTAAAAAAAAACAAGCTTTCATATGAAAAGATAAAATATTACCTTTTGAAAAAAATGAAATGAACTTTCTTGTATCAGACTGTGAAAAAATGCTTGCAATGAAAGAACGAAAACATGTTTCTCGGTTTGTGGAAGAAAACAGGGAATGTATCCGTCAAACATTCTTAAATTTTTTTTAATGCTAAAAAAAAACCTGAAAAAAACATAGGAACATGATTGAATGTAAAATGTGGGCGTTAAAGTAACATGTTCCATGCTTTTTTGCAGTTTGGGAAACAAGAAACATTGGCGATAAATAAATTTTAACGTTAGGCTATTGCTATAAAATAAGTTTTTCCGTGTAATGTACTGTTTGTTTTTTAAAACTACATACATGCACATAGATACATAAATGCATATATGTATGTATACATTAGATATACATATATATTCTTTATGGGTTTAAACTATGAATGAAAAGTAATCCCATAGATAATTATTATTTTTTTAATATAAAAAAATCTGCTTAAAATTTAAAATATTAAAAGCATTCAATGAAATTTTTTTTTTCATGGCGTTAAAAGCATGTCCCTTTTTTAAATGTAAAACAATATACTTCCTCACTTAGATTTTATTTAACGCAATAACATTTTAAGACCCTGAGCGGCTGAAACCTATTTTCACTTGTTTACTCAATTCCAAATTTACTGGACCAAACTAAAATTTATATTAACGAAAGAAATAGTGCATCACATTGTTTCCGACTGCAAATTATAAAAGCTATAATTAGAATTTATTTTTATATAATTACAGTTATATTTAATAAAAACCTTCTCCATGATAAAAGACTTAGGTGAACCAAATTTCATGGTGATCGGTGAAACGGTGCTGGAGTTTTTCAACCTCCTACACACATACCAACATTCATTTTTATCTATAACCAGTCTTATTATATGTATATACCAGTCTCAAGTAAAATCCAGTTTCAAATCTAAGCCTCGCCAAAGTGCCAGCATACGCCATTTTGCAAGAGTTTTTTCAGGGAATCATTCGAAGCATTGACTTAGCAGCAATCAAAATGGGAAATGGTTCGACCGCCAGGCATTTATTTGAAAAGTGGAATCCCTTAATACAGCCGCATTTTTTAAATTATCAACTATAACATGTTTTATTCATCGTTACCTCGATGTACTAAATGCGAAGATTTCAATTTTCTGAAATTTGGCGGATTTCCCCCAAGTTAAATCAATGTACTCAATTGGCGAGAATTCTGAAGCTACATCGCTTGAAATGCCCTAATAACTGCATTATTTCTGCACGGATAGTTAAAATTTAATGCTGTATTCTAAGAAAACGTATACACTTGTTTTCAAAAGTGCTATTTCCTTAAGCTCTCAGTAAATTGAGCCAAAAAGCCTAAAACTGTGCAAACCGCTAGAACTCACACTCTAAAAATCGGCCTATCAGCCATTTTATTTTTCGCCAAACTAAAAAAAATTACATATTAGTCTCGGATATCTTCGATCCTCATTGTTTTGCGTATAAAACATTTCATTCCTGCTCTCATTTCTTATGCGCACACGATATTATAATTAAAAAAAATAACCTAAAAAAAATAAACTAAAAAAATCATTATTATTCTTTTATTTTTACTTTAAGAATTTAAAACATTTTATTCGGCAAAATCGCCACACATGGCAACCAAGATGCTTATTTCACACACTTTTTTCACTACAGGGGTTAATATTACGTAAAGCTTTCTGCGTGGAGAACATATCTCTTAAATTCCGGGAACGGAAATTAAGGGAACCCTTCAGGAGGAAAACGTTGCATCTCATCGTAGGCCAGCATGCACGATCATATTAACGCGTCTGCAACTCATTTTGACCAGTGGCGAGTCTACTGTGGCCAGTTTTTCCATGCCGTCTGTACGTACGTACGTACGTACGTATGTATGTAACTCGCATATCTCAAAAACTATGGGTCGTAGAATGTTGAGATTTGATATTTAGGATTGTTCTATGATCTAGTTGTGCACCTCCCCTTTTGGTGGCAATCGAATGGATAGTTTATGTACAGGACCGCCCAAAAGATTCGAAATACATTACGCTCTATGGGCCGAAATTCATTAAACTCGCCTAACTCAAAAGCTATTAGGCGTAGAATGTCGAAACTTCATATTTTGGATAGTTGTAACATCTAGTTGTGCACCTCCCCTTTTGGTTCCATTCGACTCGATAGTTTATCTACAGGACTGCCCTAAACATTCGAAATACATTACACTCAATGGGCCGAAATTCATTAAACTCGCATATCTCAAAAACTGTTAGGCGTTGAATGTTGAAACTTTATATTTAGGATTGTTGTAACATCTAGTTGTGCACCTCCCCTTTCGGTTCCATTCGACTGAATAGTTTATCTACAGGACCGCCCAAAAGATTCGAAATACATTACGCTCTATGGGCCGAAATTCATCAAAGCGTTTTTTTAGAGGTATTGGGATATTTCAAACGACTCAGAAGTGATATATGCTGTAAAGAGTTAGAAAATGAATTTCTCCATTAAAAAAAAGTGTCTTTATCATTTATAGTTCTGCTACAGGAACACTCAAAAAATTTCCAATACATTACGGCCAATAGCAATTTTAGGGGCATTCATCCATTTCCAGCACAATACCGTCCTACCACATAAGTTAGGTAATGGTCCGACCACGGTCACGTGCCTCCCTCAAGAACTGTGCCAAAAGTCGCCAAGCTTGGCGACTTTTGGTGTACGTGTGTGCATATTTAACTCTCAAATCTCAAAAACTATTATGAAATTTCATATATAAGAATGTTGTAACATCTAGTTGTGCATCTCGATTTTTGGTTCCAATCTACTGGAGAGTTTATTTACAGGACCACCGAAAAGAATTTCAGTACCTTAATGTCTATGGACATCTTCATTATAATACAACTGTAGACAGTCATTGTTTGGTACATGCCCAAAATCTCGCCGTCTGTCCTCGACCTTGGCGAGTTTTGGCGAAATATCGCCAAATTTGGCGATAGTCAGTCATTTGGTCCATGCCCAAAGTAACGCCATTTGTCATCGTTCTTGGCGAGTTTTGGCGAAATATCGCCAAATTTGGCGATAATCTGTCATTGTTTGGTTTATGCTTAAAATCTCGCCAAATGTCGTCGACATTGACGAGTTTCGCCGAAATATCGCCAAATTTGGCGCCAAAAATTATTTCCTATTTTGTATAACTCTAAAACTTTAACCCGTAGAGTTTTTAACTTTGTATTTAGAACTATTGTAATACCTAACTGTTTTCAATATCTTTTTTGACAGCAATCGAAATATGATAATATATAACAATAAAAGAATACCATGGCAGATAAAACTACTTAGAATTTTCATGTTACAACTTCATATTAGGTATGCATATTATAGGTCCTTCACACAACCTATAGATTTTGGTTTGTGTGGGATAGAGTTTTTGTACAGGGCTACGAAAAAGAATTCTTACACATTATGCCCATCGACGCAAATTATTTAACCCTTTAACGCGCAGTGTTCAAGCTCTGGGAACACCAAACTCTGACGTTTTGACTGTTGCCAGTCACGAAGAATAGATTTGATTTCTATAAAAATAGTTGCGGGTGACAAAGCTCCACGAGAATCCTTTACTTTTTAGCACGTCATTTCTCGTAAAATAATTGTCACGATTATTTTTAACAGCCGTGACATCTGCTTAAAAAATGGAAGTAACTAATCGATTATTTTTCAGAAGCAGAAACACATGCTATAAAAATATCTCTTTTTTTCAAGCTGTCAAATGCGGCATCATTAATCAAGTATCGTCATTATCTGATTTACTGTTGTTAATCACGAAATATTATGTTTGATCAAGTTTAGAAAAAGCAAAAGTAAAATAGAGTTTTGGATTTAAATTCTTTCGATGCAGATTCCAGAGCAGTTAAAGTATGTCGTTCTGGAAGCTCGATTATCCTTACAATTTCACAGGTCATCATGACCTTCAGCTCATACGTAGGGCTCATGAACGTCCTGTCTCTTTTTGGACAATACCAATCATGCTCAAGTAAAAGTTTAAAAACGTTACTGCACAAAGCCAACCTCAGTTAAATTTAAATGAGTGCTCATGACAAAATTATCTTTACATCAATGCCTTCTCCAATTGACTTCTTCCTTAGAATTATCGGAATCATTTTATCCGTATTTGTCAAATTATCATTTGCATGAGCTACCAGAATGTTTCTTTTTGCTTTCGACAACCGGGCCACTATATGCAGCTAGAACAGTGGCGTAGCCAGGATTTTCTTTCGCGGGGGGGGGTGCAAAATTTTCCCTTAAACATGCATGCATATATCAATTAAAAAAATAGGGATAGGATCTTTTTTCCCGTGCCTGTCTCTCTCATTTCGAGGGGGGTTGTCTGACCCCCAATCTGTCCCCTCTTGGCTACGCCACTGAGCTACAAGAAAATACTTTCCATCGGCCGTCTGAGAAAAGCCAGATCCCAACAGGAAAAACAAAATCTATTTAAAAAAATCTTTCAAGGATTTTTATTTTTAAACATCAATTCGCTATTTTTTTTTAAAATTAAAATAATTGTAAATTTTTTTATATTTCTTGCTTTCTTACTTTTTTTTTATTTATTTTTTAATTTTTGGCCTCCGAGAAATACAAAACTATTTTCTTGACAGGAAGCATTTCATCAAGAATTTTACAATATTCTTGTTTTCGACGCTTTATCTTTTCTCGTTGTCGATTATAAAAATAAGTTAAGATTTTAATTAAAAGCGTAATGTTTATTTGTAGTTTTCTATAGTTGTTTTTCTGCTTTAACAAAAGTTATAACGCATAACTATGGAGAAAAAGAAAACAAAATGGTTGTAGTTCTGCCACTGATGGTCACAATTACCCCATTTTTTGTGACTCTGTGTGGTTTTGGTGATACATAATTATCCCCAGTTCCCTGAGCTATGAGCAATGAAGACTTATGGAAATGTAATTTTAATCAGGTGTTCATTAAAAGTTTAAGTTACCTCTAACTACCTTCATGACTCCGACACTTTTCTGAACATAATTGTCAGTCAAATTTCGTTCATCACTTTATTAGCCTATGGGGCACATTTTAGTGATAAATGTTTTGTACATTTTCTTAACATAGTATTTTTTCCCACCTTACTTTCACTTTCAATTTACACTGCCCACGTATTGATAAGCATTCTACCATCGTTTGAGAGCACCCTGTAAATTATAGTGCAAAATAATGTACAGTTTTCATAAATGCAGCATAAAGCTATTTTCAGACAGATACATTATTTCAACAAAAATTAATTCTTTGCATTGTTTTATGATACGTATAAAACTTTCTTTCCAAATTTAATTTTAGATGTGTTTTCTTTATCCTTCTTTTATAAACTCAAATTCAAAAAAGTAATTTTTTACGAACAAGCCACTTTTTATTAATTTTAAATAAAAGTTCACTGAAAGGAAGTCTGAACTTGTTTCCATAATGCTCTTAAAATTTCTGCTTAAATTTTAAAAGCCGATTTACGCATATAAGTGGCTTTCAACCATAATACTTTTGAAACGAAGAAGAAAAATTCATGGTTTTACCCATAATCCTTTTTAATTTTAAACATTAAAGTAAGTATTTCGAAAAGAGTAAGAACACATGTCACTTTACTGAAAAATTCAAAAGCCAATTATTCTATAAAAAGTATTTAGATGAAATTTCAAACTTTTTTGTATGCATTAAAAATGAGAGGGGGAGGGGGTGTCAAAAACTCTGTATGTAGAGAAATTTAATTCTTATTTTAAAAGCATGTAAGCGTGATTAAAAATTAAATCTTATAATGTCTTGTGTTATTTTTAATGATTCTGTTTTCGATGCGGTAAATCTAAATTAAATAAATGATATTTATGAAGATAATATTTATAAAATGTCTTTTGAACAAATAAACTGCTCATTTGATTTTTTATTTAGAATGAAATTTTTATTTAGATAAAGGCTCCTTTTAATCTTGAACTGTGTTAAAAAATTCGTTAAAAATTAAAATCGTATGCCATTTGAAAAATGAAGCAATGAATATTAAAAATATTGATGAAGAAACAAAATACTGGTTTTAATCAAGACAGCATTCCTTTATTGAGTGAATTTGGCAAACAAAGCTTACCTGAGGTGGAAATTTTGGCTTTTAAATTTTATCAATTTGTTAAACGTGCATGTACTTTTCTAACAAATGTTAGTGTTCATCGTATTACTAATAGTTCATAAATAATGTAATGAGATATGTTATTTAATAAAATAACACTGCATAAACTTGCACGTTTCAGTTACTTTGACTAATCCGGTGTTTACACATAATCACTACTAACTTTGATAACGAGATTATTCATAATATATATATATATATATATATATATATATATATTTCTCAAATTATTCGGCGAGTTTGTATATTATCTACAACTGAACAGCCTACGTGATAAAATATATATATCACAATTTGCCTAGTTCACACACTTGCTTGATTTTCATAGAGTTTTTAGAGGAATTTCCAGGATACTCCCCTACAGTGTTTTACTCATCGAAATTTATTTTTTAAGTTAGCGAAAGATCATTAGGGGACTGTCACGTTGACACAACGTGCATATTTTTTAATGAAAAATTATTAACACAAATCCTAATTAATATTGTCTAAATTTAAATTAATAATCTATTCTAAATCTAATTTAAAAGTTTTTAATAATAACTATCTTTTAAAGCTATCAATTTTCCTCTTGGCCTTCTCAATTACAGCGCATTAACGTACTTCTAAATCATTTCCCTCTTATCAGCTGCTTTGAAATAGAATAACAGTTGACGCCGGCTAAAAGAATAATCATAACATCCCTTCGCTCGCATATTTCTCTGCTCCGCTGAAACAGATGTGTCTCTCTTGCGGTTTTGCCCTGATACTCAAGAAGCATATTGCTCGAAAAACATCTGCTAAAATTGTTCCAGAAAAATCGAGCTCCTTTTTTCTATAGCAGTAGGTCTAACGGTCATTTTTTTAGCAGTTGCGGAGTTGGTACTTGTGTGGCGAGGTCCTCACTTCTAAGTGGGGAACCTTCGCCACCGGAACGTAGGCACGAAATGCCATGCACGCCATAATAATTTTTAGAAGAATGCTTCCCCAGTTTTCCTTTTTTATTTGAGGGTGTATTATAAAGTTTCAAAATGTTGATCTTCAGATGGTGTAAAAATAAAGAGATATGACTAAAATGGAGATGAGTCCTGCCAATTATTTATAGTCGACTTACTGATTTTTGTTCGCAAAGTTTGTGCTTTGTGTTCCAGTTTTCTGCGTGCTCTCCTCAAAAAGAAAAATGAAACGACGAGCGCTAGGAAGACGGATGCCTTTCCGTAACAACATTATGGGTCAACAATTAGTTGACCGCCTCCTTCTTTTCTTTTGCGAACCTGCTTTGATGTACCGCTATCTGTGATGATTAGCAGCATTCTCTTGAAATCGGATTTAGTTTGCTGGCGTTCAAAAAAAAATGAATGTGTGTTGCTTTAACTGAAATTTTCTTTTTACAGTGCTACACTTCGCTGACGTATATCTTTAATACGCAATATGGATGTCGACACTTTTTTTTATTTTTAATACAGTGACGCGATGCTCTTCACGATTGTTCATACCAAATGTGACAACGATCTACATACCACATACCTACCATCGTCTCCTTAAGATCATCGCCTTCCACCGTACATCTCCATAGGATAGGGACTTTCTAGGACTTTTTCTGAAAGCTTCTGATGTAGTGCACAGGTCACTTTTGAACTTTATCAAATGAAACTAAACGAAATAAATAAGTAAAATAAACGTTAAAAATAACGCACAAATATAAAAGAAAACAGATGAATATATTTATATGCTATTAACGTCAGTCATGATTTTGCTGTGGTGTAGTTTATAAATCGAAACTTATCATTAAAAATTCTTTCCTTTTTATAAGTAAAAAAAAACATAACAAGAAGTACACATACAAGCATATGCGCGTCTCAAGAGCAAGAACATTGAAAGTTGAAGTATATTTTGTTTTCACTGTTAACAGGTTGAGTTGCATATGATAGAGGTCGTTAAGAATATATAAAATATGTGAAGGTAGTTACAAATCTCTATAATTTTCACTGGATAACATTGCAGTCTAGAAATTTCTCAGCAAATATTTGTAGATATGAGCAAAGGGGGTTCAGTTTTGGAAACATTGACATCTTCGTTGGCGATATTTCGTCAACAATCACTAAGATTGGCGCCATTTTACTATATTTTCAGGGTTGCACACACGGCCCTTTACGCTCGTCGTGACACCATTAGTTATTCATATAGTAGGATTGATAATTGTTTGCATAAATATTGAAATTTGTTAATGAATAAATCTGGTTTCACTGTAACAGACACATTCTTACCAAAAATGTAGCTAACTACTTTACTTTTACTAACTGTTACTCATTCAGAATTCAGCAATGAAAAATGAATTCCATATTGCAAGCATATAGATACTTCACGAATTGATTATGAAAGTTTTTCAGTTAATTTGAATAAGCCAGATACCTTGTATGCTCTTAGAAATTGGAACATTAAGATCCAGTTTAATTACTAAAAGATATTTGGCTTTTAAAGGGAAAAACATTTACATGCTTTAAACGAATTTTATGCGCAAAAGCATGCAACCATTTTAGTGTTAAGTGGATTGATCATCTATCTGTTTATTCAAAATCACATGAGAAATCAAAATACATCTAAACAGTAATTGAAATTCCTAATTAAATTTATCTTACGTTTTGGCAACAAACTAAGTTATTTAAATTTTGAGAAACAGCCTGCCATATCTTCAAAACGAAAGACTACGAATGTATACGGAATTCAATTATAAAGCTGTAGAGATGTCTAAACAAAATTAAACATTGAAATTTTCCTCTAGAGACGGTTTTTTCCTTGGAAAACACCAAGTTCCAACTGTAAGTTAAAGTCTTTCATATTTTAATTTGAAATTCGTTAAAATGTTTAAATTCAATAATGTACAAATAAAAAAAATATTTCCTAGAATTGGAAAAAAATGAATGTAATAAGGATGTTTTGAAGTTGGATTCGAGGTAATGATTTTAAATGAATAGAAGATATACTGAGTGCTCCAAATGAGATAATTCTCGTCTGGTACGCGCATTTACAATAGCTGAGAACGACTGTCAATAACTTTGTTTTCATAAGTTCAGGCCTGAACGTTTTTATTTCACGGTCTTGTATTTTTTGGAAGTGTGTTAGACCGAAGGAAAATAAGACCAATAACTTCACGCTGATATAAAAAACAAAAAAAACAAAACAAAACAAAAAAACTCTTGACCTGACTGCCGCTGTCGGAAACCTTCATCAATCCACTACTACTGCTTGTCCAAGCGAAAGAGACTGAGTTTGGCGAGCTGCCAAAAAAAATGGAACAGGCCAAAGGGGAGAAAGGAAGCTCTGGAGTGACGGAAAAATACTCTTGGAACTTCCTTTAGTGATGGCAGAGTGTGTTTGCTTCTCCCTGCTGAACCCATATCCCCTATTTTCTTGCCGTGAAACAAATCGGAGCGACTAGTAAGTCACTAAACTCGTCTCTTTTGGCTGGCTAAGCAGTAGTAGCTCCAGCTAACCCCCCCAAAAAATAACATCAGTTGCTCAGTAAAAGGTTAGTGTGTGTGGGGGGGGCGGAGGGGAGGGGGATCATTGAAAATCCACTACCAGTGATTCATTAATCACATTTAATAATTGATTATGTCTAATTCCTGGATTGGTCGGACTTGCTGTAACACATACTACACATATTTTACGAGCCTTGAAATCTTTGAATGTATACACTAACACTTAGACAAATAAATGATTCATGAATTCATCGTTTCTCTAAATATCTTTTTTAAGAATGTGGAATTCTAACAAAATGAATATATGTACAAAAATTCTCTTTTATAAAATAATACGTATTATTATTATTACGTATACATACATATTATTATTAATAATGATTATCACTTAAAGATAAGTGAACTTGTCATTTTCCATCAACAGAATACACTACTGCGTGAGCCAAAGATAAAAAGCTTACAGATAGACTAGCTGGAGTACCCGTCAATATTTTGTTAGTATATAATGCAAATTTCCAAAGAGGCCTGAATTTTCGTCATCATTGCAGGAGTACAAAGAATGAAAGTAGCTAATTGGCAAAAGTATAGAAAACAATGTTACAACTTCTGTGTACGATTTAAAGAAACAGGATAGAGAGTTACGAAGAGCTGAGTAAAACTGTCAATAGAGAAAACATTTTGTTTTCAAAATTAAGGTTTTGTTTTAGTGGAATGAACTAGTGGAATTTAAAATAAAGAGGCCATTCCTCGTCTTTTTACTAAATTTTGTTTGATTCATTGTCGACATTTTAACTTTATGTCTCCAGAAAATTTTGCACAAATTTCACAAATCTAACAAAGCAATAAAAATTTATTTCGGTTTAATAGACAACTAATATGTTACGTCTAAGAGTCCTTAAATTGACCCCCCCCCCCTCCAAAAAAAGCAATTTTTGCAAAGTATAAAAAAATATTAAAATTTTTAAAAACAATTCCAACATTGTTTTGTTTCAATCGTTCCTGATCAGGTAACTAAATTTCATTCAATTCTCATTCAAGCCGTTTTAGTAAAAGAATAATAAAGATTTTAGGTTTATTAACTCCACAGGAGAATTTCCAAAATCCAGAATCGCCCAGAATTTAAAAATCATATTCCAAAAATTTTATAATATGAATTAAAAAAAATCATAACAATCAGTTATAGTAGAAGTCTGGACTTGAATTTCTTGAACAGAAAAAGAGATGTAAACAAAAAATAAAATACATTTACTGAGGAACTATACACAAAATAAAAAACGGCACAAGGTTCCTCTTGATTGGCTTATCAATGTCATTACGTCCTTTTGTGAGTGGATTTACAACGCAAAGTGCTGTATTCCAAAGCTGAAGCATTTGTGCTGCATTATTTTACAACAATATCTGTGGTAAAACTGCATGTATTTCTTAAAGTGTACTTTAAAGCCAGATTTCGTTTATATTATAGAAATCCTGGTGTTTGGAAGTCCGTATTTCATAAGTTCTATTTTATGAGAATATTAATGACTATGTCATTTTATCTCGCAACACCCTTTATTGAAAAATGTGTCCCAAAAATGCGACATAATTTTACATGTATTTAAATACTATTAGTTCACAACAGCTTTAATCTATTCTTTCAATATTTCGTAAGCTGTAGAATATGCTTCACATGTATTTTTTACACATATTTAAATATCATTAGTTCACAACAGCTTTAATCTATCGTTACAATATTTCGTAAGCGGTAGATTATGCAGCACATGTATTTTTCTATAAATAGGTTACAATCATAAAAATTTCAGCATAGGTTTACCAGGCGTAATACGCGGAAAATGAGCTGTAAAATGACAAAGTCAATTAATATCGTTTCAATTTGGCAATAATGAAACTAAAAAATTAAGGGGTTTCAGGGGGATCTCCCCCTGACGAGGCTCGAACAGCCGAGTTTTTTTTTTTCTTTTTGTAACATACATTCCCTTTTAACCAGAATCATAGTGTTATGTTGGTATATGTTACTGCAGCAAACAAGTTCTCAGGAACATAATATAACACAATAAACTTTGACTTCTGTTTTATACATTAATGTTCAAAACACCTTTATTTAGAAACCATATTTTACATTTGGTACAGTGTTTAGAACAAGCATTTCCCTACATAATTAGCATTTTATTAGGCACTGACAAATTTAATATAATTATTTACTGACAGCGTCAGTAAACGTGCATTCAGACAACTCTATTTAACAGTCGCAAAGCGTGAAAATGCAGCGCACAGCTCTATGTTGTAACCATGTATTTTCCAACAAAGGATAAATTTGTTTATCTTTAATTACTTATTTAACAAGTCAGCTATGTTTTCCCGAAAAGAGACACTGGTACAATATTAACGTAGCACGAAATCTCCCAACTCCGAAATCCATTCAATTTCAAAGCAAAGGAGCCGGTTGTATGAGACTAATTAAAGTGTCAAACGGGACTCTGGTGTTAACATTATTAAAGAACTAGCGCTTTCATTTAGGAAGAAGTAAGTTTTGTGAATATCTCTAATTGCGTTAGCCACTAGGGGCTTAATTATTTCTGACTTAGTGAATGCCACGTGTAAGAAATCCAAACCTTGTGCCATTTTTAGATATTTCAAATAACAGTTTCGAAAATAATTTCACGAGGACTTCATTAAACATTGATTTAGGACTGAAAAGTAATGCATGAAAACTACTTTAAATAAATAAATAAATAAAAAGGATTACCTTTATAATAAATAGAATTTAAACACCACAATAATGAATTTGCATTCAAGTTTGTTTTTTTGTAAAGTAAATATTACTGGATGTATTGATTTAAGTTTAACTTTAGATCATTATTTAAAGCAAAGATTTTGAAACAATGATACCTAAAACTAAATGCAAAACTCATAAATTAATTACATGCGGTTTAGTTAACTAGATGACATTTACTCATTTTATAAACATGTATTTGCTACACGGGAGACAAAAATAAAGATAAATTAAGGCGATAACAAACGATAAGAACTTGTTAATAATTAAAAAATGTAATTATATATTTGTTAGTATAAATACGAATAATTTATATTAAAGTTTTTTATTCTTTAATTTAGACGAATGTTCATTAGTCAATCAGTAATGTTCATTTAACGTTTCTACATAATAACTCAATAATTTGCTTTTTTAATGAAATATGGACAAGTGAGAATTTTAAAAATGGATATGTGTGATTTGATTAGCTATTGCCTACGTTGAACATGAGTCACAGAAAATAAGAAATTCGTTAATATTTAACTATGCGAGATATTTACTTTTAACTTAAAACACAATTAATGGGTTAGCTTACACAGAATGTCAGATAGTCTTAAGCATGCATTTTTTTTAAACTTTAACATTTTCCGCTGTTAAATATCCAAACCACGTGACTGAATGGGCTTTAATAATTGTATAACTTCTACCAATTTAGAAAAACGTAGCATTTTACGTTGCGTTACTGTTTGTATATTTACACATACTGATTTATATTTAAAGTTTTTAGAATTTGCGAGAGTTACATTATCATGCCATAGTAGAAAATTATATTTTTAGTTCTCAGTCATTTTTATGCAAATATGGACAAATTAGAGAGAGATTAATTAAATAAATTTCAAATTAATAGTTATCTTTTGAAACATCGTTTATGCAAATTATTTTGATATTTACTCACTCGACTGTTTCAGAATCGGTTTATTGATGTTCGTTGTTACACCATTTTAAAATAAAATAAAAAAAAAATTTAAGTTAAATGGTATTTTATTATTATTATTCTTTTTTTACAGGGGTGTTCCATACAGGGCAATACAGGGTGTTCCATAAATGTTGCGACGAACTTTAAAGTGAGAAAAAAACACATGATGATTCCGAAACAATTAGAAATGTGGGGTCAAAAAGACCGTTAACATTTGCCTTTTAATAATATATTTAATTATTCGGGAAAAGTGTTCTTAAGAAAATTTCAAAAACTAATATGACTTCAACCGTATTAGATAACCTATTACACCGGTCAACAAAAAAACCAAAAAAAACCTTTTATTTTTTGGGTTTCTGTTCTTGTGCTTAAATTCTGATTCTAGACATTGAAAAACGCTTAAATTTTCATTTTTAGTTCTTAAAGTCTGCTTTTGTCTGATTTACGACGATAAGTATATTTTAACTTATTTCATAAACGGAAGATGGCAGCACTTTGATTAACCCGAAAGTAAACTGTATTATTATTTGTAACTCTGTAGTATTGCTTGCAGTATTATATTTGTAGTATTATTTGTAATATTATTATTTGTTTGTATTATTATTTTCTCATACGAACATAAAAGAAATACGAAAAATATTCACGTTTAGACATTAATTTCTTATTATTTTACATTTAAATGTTATTGTTTATCACAAATCTTGAATAAAAAAGACTTTTATATCCAGCAAAAACTTTTCTGATCATAATTTAGAGTGGAATTATTATATATATATATATATATATATATATATATATATATATATATATATATATATATATATATATATATATATATATATATATATATAAATCAGTGATTTTTGCCAAAAAAATGAAAAATTGCTTTAGTTTCTACAAAAGCAAACTTTCATTAAAAAAAATTATTTTCCTTAGTTTTGGCGTAGGAGAAACTAAAATTTAACATGTAGAAGCCAGACCCAAAAATCGTGTTGACCGGTGTAATCTGAGGTACGAAATTTTCGTTTTTGACAATATAGAGGTGAATTTATGTGAAATTTTCTCACAATTGTGAATAGATTCCAAACATAAGCAATTTGTGAAAAGAAGCGAATTTATGCGAAACTTTTTATATTTTTGTGAATAGGTGCAAAATACAGTTTTTAGAAGAAAGAAAATTATTTTAAAGAATTTTTTAAATGTTAACTCAAGAATCAAATAATCTTGAGTTAACATTCTTGCTTTTGTAGTTTGCTTTGTAACAAGTTTGCTTTTGTAGAAATTAAAGCAATTTTTCATTTTTTTGGCAAAAATCACTGATTTATATATATATATATATATATATATTATAATTCCACTCTAAATTATGAATTTGGAAACAGCTATGTCAGAGCTGTGTCCAAAATAATGAAATTAATTAACGAATTAGAAGTAACAAGTTACCCATTTGCTTACCCTCGATGCAACAAAGAAGGCCTGAAAGCGACTCTTGAACGACAAGTCAGGGCATTTGGATCTAAAGACAATGCTATAAACCGCATCTGAAAAAAACAAACAAACAAAAAAAACCTTTCAATAAACTTTATCTGCACTTGAAATTAAATACAACAAATGAAGCCTACTTTCACAATGGTCGATTATTTTGCCCATCTGTGGCTGCAAGTATGACCACCTTAAATCCAATTATATTGCTCTAAAGCTTTTTCTCAAGAACTCCTTTCTTCAGATCACTTTCTCACCCACTTTCATCGCCTAATATTACAACAAGTAAACAGAAATGAAGATTCCAGTGTTAAAGACTATTGCGATCCAATAAATGGTCTTTTCCTACTTTGCTGGAAGCAGTTTTACAAAGACTTTAAAGTTCAATTACTAGTGCAGACGCAGAATCCCTCTTTAGTAATTATATTGTCGTCGTTACGGACAGAAGAACGACTCTTAAACAGTCAAATTACATCAATAATGTAGCTTTTAATTAACACAACGTGAATTTTAAGATTATAAAAAATGCTTTAGAAATAATTTATGCGAATTTTAGTGAAATTTCAAAAATTCATATTTTTTTCCTGCGAAATTTCTGCTTTTTATTGGCGAAAATTACGTACCTCTGTCTGCAATAGATGGCGAGTTTCAAGGAATGAAACAGCGAAGAAATGCAAAATGAAATATTTGCCAACATATTTAAACGTCAATTCCGTTTAAAAGATACAGTTAGCAAAATATACTAAAACTTGGTACCTTTAAATAGCTTTCGAAAAAGCTTATAACAAACCTTATCGGATGTCCTTTTCAGAAGAAATCTGAATTTTTGCTCGTTGCACATAAATGAATTTCCAGTCTTTCGAAAAAGTGGATCTGCCCATCCGAATCATCTGTACGTTTCAAGTTAGTTTTTAAAATTCTAGAGTGAAATTTACGTATAGTTAAACGTACAATTAGCTTCAATGAAATAAAGTGATAGCATAGATATGTTCAAAAATAAACTAAAAGTGAAGGCGGCAGATGATGGGTGGGGCTTCTTTTTCACCGATCTCTTGCAAACAAAAATTTAATTATTTCTTGAACTATACGACCGATGTGGTTCAGTGTAAACTTTCGACGTGAAACGTCTTTAAAATCACACATGGACCATAACGAAAGGGTCTATATCGTCTTACCTTCATAATAACAAATTATGAGGCCTAGAAACATAAATACAAGACATTGAATTTGCGTCGGGGCTGAGCTGGTTGGCAGGGGAGGGGAATTGCGCAGAATGACCGAAACCAGCAACCCGAACCATCAGACAGTCAGACATCTACGTTGTAGCATGAGTTACCCAGCTCTGTAGCATGAGTTACCATACACACAGTATATTTTAATTCAATAACCAATTTTATATACAAAACTAGATGATGTTTTGGGATAAGAAAGGTACATACAAACTCACATAAGAATTATAGAACTTAAGCAGTAGAGTTTTATCAGAAATACAACTCTGACTTTTCTGCTCGTACTTCAGTGTCTTTTTTCGGTAGCATGAGTTACCCAGCAATTCTAATTAATATTTCAAAAAATTGATTAGTTAAAAGATTTTCAATGATTTATTGAAAAAAAAGAAAACAATTTGTAGTCAGTATGAATTTTGTTGAAAGAAAATAAATGCAGTTTTTATTATTACGCCAATTTAAAAATGCGATTTAAAAATTAAATGCTGCATTAGTTACCGTGGAATCAAGCTGTAGAATATTTTCTGCTCTTTCTAAATATGCATTTTATTACCCTCCGCTAAAGAGGGTAATAGTTTTGGGCAGACAAAAAAAGTCGTGGATGATAATTGATAGTAAATAAAATCTTACAGATCTCACGGAAATTTGAAACACACCAAGATCCGACACATGATTGGAATAATGGATACTTGAAAAATTTCAAAGTAACTTTCAAATAGTCTATTGTGGTCAGTTTTTCCATGCCGTCTGTACGTACGTACGTATGTATGTAACTCGCATATCTCAAAAACTATTGGTCGTAGAATGTTGAGATTTGATATTTAGGATTGTTCTATGATCTAGTTGTGCACCTCCCCTTTTGGTCGCAATCGAGTGTATAGTTTATGTACAGGACCGCCCAAAAGATTCGAAATACATTACGCTCTATGGGCCGAAATTCATTAAACTCGCCTAACGCAAAAACTATTAGGCGTAGAATGTCGAAACTTCATATTTTGGATAGTTGTAACATCTAGTTGTGCACCTCCCCTATTGGTTCCATTCGACTGGATAGTTTATCTACAGGACCGCCCAAAACATTCGAAATACATTACGCTCAATGGGCCGAAATTCATTAAACTCGCAAATCTCAAAAACTGTTAGGCGTTGAATGTTGAAACTTTATATTTAGGATTGTTGTAACATCTATTTGTGCACCTCCCGTTTCGGTTCCATTCGACTGGATAGTTTATCAACAGAATGGCCTAACAGATTCGAAATACATTAAGCTCTATGGGCCGACATTCATCAAAGCGTTTTTTAGAGGTTTTGGGCTATTTCAAACGACGCAGGAGTGATATATGCTGTAAAGAGTTAGAAAATGAATTTCTCCATTAAAAAAGTGTCTTTATCATTTACAGTTCTGCTACAGGAACACTCAAAAGATTTCCAATACATTACGGTCAATGGCAATTTTAGGGGCATTCATCCATTTCAAGCACAATACCGTCCTACCACATAAGTTAGGTAATGGTCCGACCACGGTCACGTGCCTCCCTCAAGAACTATGCCAAAAGTCGCCAAGCTTGGCGACTTTTGGTGTACGTGTGTGCATATTTAACTCTCAAATCTGAAAAACTGGAAGAACGGTTGGTTTCTTCCCGTTTGATTTATATGCAAATACATCCTGTACATGGCTGCCAATACAAATTAAAAGGTTCTGTCAAAAAACCTCTTTAGCGGAGGGGAAACTAATTTCAGCTGAAGGCTGAATATTTTATATCAACATTTTAGGAAAAATAAAACAAATTTCATAGATTCGGGGCCCCAGTTGGTCATAATCAGGCTCTGGGTAAGATTGCATGTTTTTTTTTTTTTTTTTGAGATTTTGTTTTGTCACAGGTAGTTATTTTATTTTATTTTCTAGCGTGTTTATTGCATTGCATGGTAATTGTAGTTTATTGTAAGTGCCCTACGGTTACTTTAAAATTTCTACTGTCTATTATTGTGAATTGATGCGAATTGTGTCAATGCACTTTCTCTGAGTGCTGACTTTTGTTTTGTTGGTTGTTTTACTATGGTTTATGGAATTGTGTATGGTTTCTTAATGCTCTGATCAACTTCAGAGAAAAAAAGTGGGTGTTGCCATAGGAAAATTTGAAAAGCTTTTTCTCTGCAACCATAATCGTGAGAACTCAATTAATTTAAACAATCCTATTTTCGAGCACATACCTTTGATTATCTGTATCTGAAATCTCATCTAGATTGATTTAACGGTTTGACTGCTATGCAGCGCTATTGCGTTTTTGGAATGTACACCCTCCAAAAGAAACATTCGAGCAAGAGAGAAATTTCCTACGCTGGTTTCGTATATTAAAAATTATTTATCATAGAATATGAGTTAGGCTATGCATAAATATGACATTCCATATTTCTATTAAGTTGCGCGTTTTTCAAAAACTCAATTATTTTTCGCAAATCTAAAATAGGAAATTTCTCTCTTTCTCGAATACTTTTATTGGAGGGTGTATGAAGATTCTGATGGAGAGCAGTCAAACGGTTAATGGAACGGCGGTTAGTGGTCAACTTATAGGAAGGTCGGGCAGGGCACGTAATGAGGATTCAGAATCACATAGCAATGTGGTGTATGAAACATCGTCTTCATGTCTCTGTTAATCACTTTAGAGCAAGTACTGAAATAATAGTGAAATTCCCGACCATTTTTCGTAAAAAACAAAAAACAAAAACACTGTATCTTTCACAGAAAACACGTGTGAATAGATAGTTTAATAAAGCTTTTAGCCACATTGTTAAAAGTTTAAGTATGAAAATAAACTGTTGTGTTTGAGAAAATAATTTTTCGTCAGAATATTAAATAGTACAGATTACCCTTTTGATTTCCCGTTTAACTAAAAGGAATAATGTCTTTGAAAATGTATTTTAAAATGTATTTTTAAATTGTGTACTGCATTCCGAAAGAAACGTATTAGACCAGTTAACGTTAAATTGTGCTTAGTCGCTGCCAGACAAAATAGCACATTTGTCTCATTATATTGTATCCTGCGATGTTTTGTGCTGTTCTAAGTGTTTTACTGATTTGATGTTTCCCCCCCCCCTTACATTTCTTTGTTTCAATGAAAAGGTGTTCTGAAAAAAGATTCTACTCATTTTTTTTTTCTGAACTGAAAAATTACATTTTGTAGCTGGGAAACGAATAATTAGTAAATCGGTCATTTAATTATTTCGATTTGATTATTTTCGATTAATTATTTCTGTCATTATTTTAATATAAAATTTTTCTACTGTTCACAATAAATTCAAAATACTGTAATTAAAGTGGTTTGTAAAACCTCCAAAGAGAGGGATTTAAAAACGGGGTGTGGATAATGTTTTGATACTTTTGATGCTAAATTTATACTTATTAATTGCGATATTAGCTAATACAATAGGTAGGTAGTCTTCCGGCATAAAAGGGTTGAAAAACATTGTTGTAGATAATCCGTCTTTCATAATATAATATTAGAAAAGTTGCAAAAATTCTCGATTTGTACACTGCAATCTGAGGTACTATTTCTTCTGCATACTAGGTTGTTTCTCGTTATCTCCCTGTTCCATTAAATTTCTTATTTTAGAGTTCCGCTTATGTGATTAAAACATTACTTTTAATTAACATAAATCTTATTTTAGTACCAAGCAAAAATGTATAGTAAATCATAAAATCATTTCTTTAAATCCACACTAGATATCAAGAGACATAATATTTGCGATTGTCTTCAAGAGTTGATTAATATGCAATGTTGCATGGTTATGATGCAATAAGGATATTAATCTTGTGACCTATAGGTTCTCTAAATATAGGTATTTAAGGCAATGCAACACATGAGAGTTCATTCATCAACTGAAATTTCTACTGTATAATTACTTGCTTTACTCTGATAAACATCCATTATCTGATTATTCCATACTATTTGATCTCGTGGTGCTTGAAATAGCTGGATTTCGGAATAATGAGAAGTTTTTCTGCTTTGGCATCTGAAAACAAATTGAGTTAATTTACAACTAATAAATGCTTATGAAATTAAAAATACTCTATTTTAAATAACTAGAAATCACTGTGCTTAGTAGTAAAAGTACCCAATGCAGAATGGAGAATTGAAATTGAGCGTAAATAAATTATTATTCGACAGTTTTACTTACAACATATGACACATATGAAAGGAAATTCTTAATTTTATATCAGTTATTTACTTAAGTAATCTAAATTACAAAATTGGTAGTGGCAGAAATAAATTATACTTAAGCATTGTTAAATGAATGAAATGTCCACAATTGTTTTAACCCATTTATGCCTAGCGTCCCCTTTTTGGGACGGCATTTTCGTTATCAGTCGAAAACGTTATTTATTTTTCCTAGCCTTTATTCGCGAGTATTGAACTTCAATTATACAAAATATTTTAATATGGCCAAGTAGGATGTTGACATTTCAATTTTTATACATAATGATTTTAAATGAAATCATCCCTTGTTCAAAAAGTTGACATCAGAAATTTATCAATTACTGCTGGCGTTAGCAAAAATCGAAGAAAGTCGCAAAAATATCCAGGCACGAATGGCTTAACAAGGAAAAGTCTACCTTATTTATGATTAAATTGAAAAGGCACACACACACATATATATGCGTGTACATATCTACGTACAGGGTGTCCCATGATTACTGGAATAAACTTTAAGGGAAGGCAGGGCAGAGCACGTAATAAGGATTCAGAATCACATAGCAATGTGGAGTCTGAAACATCATCTTCATGTCTCTGTTGATAATCTCTTTACAACTAGTGCTGGAATAATAGTGAACTTTCCGACCCTTGTTCATTAAAACCTAATGTATTTTTCGCAGAAAATACTTGAATAAAAACTAATAGTTTAGAAATCTATCTAATATTATGGATGAAAGTTTAAGAGACAATCCCATTGTCTATGAAACTTGGTTCAGAAATATACTTCAACTCTTCACATTCCTATGCGATTCTGATCTCTTATTATGTGCCCTATCTCACCTTAAATTTTGTACCAATAGTTATTATATATATAAAAATTCGTTTTAAGGATGAGAATCATTTGTTACCAGCTTTTGTACAAAGAGTAGTTTAAACTGAAAGGGAGTGAAAATCAAGAATTGTATTTCACCTTAGAAAACTCATGAATCAAGGTAAGAAAATCTCTTTTGAAAATTTTAAAGCATTTTCCAATCGGAAAACACTGTTTAAGAAATAACCGAACTTCAAACATAATAATATGATAATAAATTTTCAGTAGAAATATTAAAAGCATAATTCAAAATTTACTAGAAAAAGGAAAGGCTGTATGAAATATAATAGCACAGGAAAATTTTACTCAACTGAAAGTCAAAGTATATTTAAATGAAAATTCTATAGAAATAATTTTAAAAAATTCAATGTTACCCAGTGACAGCATAGAATCATTCCGAGGCAGAAATACCAAGTATTAGGCTTTAAATATGTCAATTTATAGCGTTCTCAAGAAAACAAAAGTACTCTTTCATAGACATTTTAACCCTCTCGTCATCCTGAACCTCATATGAGGCTCCTATTTCAAATAGCAATATTTAGAGAGAAAACAATTGAATTTAGTATTTTTTTCTTTCAGTGATATCAATATCATTAATTCATGTAGAAAGTATATGAGGCTCTTAACTAGATGCATAAATCGTGCTTAGATTGCAGTACTAGTCAATCTAGATCATTTTTTACAGTTTTCGCTTCCTTGTTTCAGGAGAAAAATTAAGAAAATATTTACGCTGCTTTTTTACCCCTTTTTTTAAAGGTAAGTGTAGTTTTTTTCTTATTCCTCAACCGTTACCTAATATGTGCATCCTTTTAAATTAATTTTAGCATAGCAAAATGCTTCGAAAATGCAGAAATTATTATTAGAAAAATTATTATTATCGACATTAAGGGGACAGGTACCTTTGAGCGTTGAAAATCTCCACGAAAATTGACCATAACTGTATTTGCCATAGCTATACAAGTAGCAATTCTGTAAACTTGCAATTTTTACCAGTTATTTAGAAAGCTTTTATGAACCTTTTGCAGCTCTTGGAATAGTTCTACATATTAAATTAAATTTTCTATAAATAAAAATATTCGAACTTATTTTTTGCTATTTTACAGTCTTGCGCGCAGCATTTCATAAAATATATGTATCACAGTAACTTAAAAAATGTTATAGACATAGAAAAATAGCTTATTATTAAAATGACGAAAAATAATTTTGCTGGGACTCTTCTTTCCCTTTAAAAAAAGAATAATTGAAATTTTTATAACTTTCATTTGCATAATTATGCAAATAAATGCAAAAATTATAACGTTACAGGCATGACAACAAAATTCTTTTTCGTCTTTTAATTTAAGGATATTTTTCTTTGTGTATTGAAATTTTTAAGTTACTGTGCTATATATATTTTATGAAATTCTGCCCGCAAGACTGTAAATAAGCAAAAAAGGAACTCGAACACTTTTAGTTATACAAAATTTAATTTAAAATGTAGAACTATTTCAAGAGCTGTAAAAGGTTTATAAAAGATTTCTAAATAACTGGTAAAAAATGCAAGTTTATAGTATTGTTACTTGTAGAGCTATTGAAAATGCAGTTATGGTCAATTTCGTGGAGATTTTCAACGCTCAAAGGTACCTGACCCCTTAATCGACAAATATTAATCGACATTAGAAAAAAATATTTTTTCATGATTTATAATAGTATTTCAGATGCATTAAATGCTAGACAGATTTTTTTTTCTCTGATTTTTCATAATTCGGTGACGAGAGGGTTAAAAATATTTTATAACGCATTTATGTAGGAATATTGTTTTCTTGAAGATGCTTCCTTTAAAAAAATAAATATGGAAATGCATGCAAAATTAAAATTGAAGAACGTGTACAACATTTTATTACTCAAATTCAAACATCAAATTTCATCTTTCTTATATTTTCTATAGTAGTATTCGGTTTGATTTATTTAATATTCTTTTATTTCGTGCAATATTTGTATTTTTTTAATGCCTGTTAAAATACTAGTTAACGAAATTTTTAATTTTTCTTTAAAATGTGCTATCCTCATTTTTTAGATTAAAAATAAACAAATATAAATGTTTGTAAAAGATCGCATAATTAAAGAACAGAGATTCCGTCTTATTTTTTGTGAAAATAACCGCTTGAAAATTTGTAGAATGTTTTAGTTTTTTCCCTTCATCTTCCGAGAGAAAAATTGCTTTTTCTTCTTTTCATAAACAGCATTATTTGAATTTATTTAATGAGAAATGTGTAAGGGTTTAAAAAAATATTTTATGTAATTTTCTTGCTTTGCGTGCCTAAAAATAAGTGAAGTAGCGGGAATAACATTGTTAATTGAATTTTATTTTAAACAAATTTGTTTTTTTTAATATGTGCAAAGTTTATATTTCAAGAGTTCTTTTGATGTTTGTATTCTGGAAATATTTCAATATATTATATGAATAAGACATCAAAATTTAATGTCACGCTTGTAAAAAATTAATAGATTCAAATTATATACTGTGCTTGAAGAGAACAAATTTCCACTGAGAACTTCATGTGTGAGAGAACAGGTGTTTATAATTTGTAGATAATCTAGATTTCATGAGATTTCAAAATAAATAGATCAAAAAGTAAAATTAATTAAAGTAAATGTTATAAAATAAAACAAAATAAAAAGGAAGTTAAGCATAAAGAAAATGTATCACCGCCGCACACACATTTTATGTATTAAACTTACAGTTGGAAGTTACTGTTAAAGTTAAAACACATACTTTGTCAGTCCTTTTGTTCAGTGCACTCCTCGGATTCTTTAACTGATTCTCAAAAGAAGTTATTAATTTGGGTTTAAATACTTCTCGAAATTCCTTTTTCTTCTAACCAACTTGATACTTTACAATATCGTATTCCTAATACTATCTCTTCGAGTTACATGCATGTCAAATCTTACTTTTCTCGGTATCAAGAAACTGCTCTCAAAGAACTCAACGCTAACACTTTTTTTACTTATTTCTAAAGCTAATAAAGGTATGGGCACAGATTGTTTTCTGGATAAATCCTCTTATGTGCTGATGATACTAATTCTATCAACATTAACGACTGGTTCTTAAATCTCATGAAGTTAAATTCTTATCCTATTGACCGTCATATTTCTGAAATTAAACACACTGTTAAGTCCTTTATAATCTTAAACGATCAAACTAAACGTTATGCTATTCCTTCTATTGCTGATATGGTGCTCGTTTGCATATCCCTTCTAAAATTTATGAACTTTCTCTTGTGTTCCCCTATCGTTTCAAATATTGGTACTGCTTCTTATAACTTTACATGTTTTCTTTCACATAGTCTTTCACCTTTGACTAATAGTAATACTCACATTGTTAAACTCTTATGAATTTACTGAAAAAAGTTAAACAACTTTTCTCCTACTAATTGTAAAATGTTCTCTCTTGATGTTAAATTTCTATTTACTAATGTTCCTATCCACGTGTAATTGATTGCTTGGAAAAGAGTTTACGTTAGTTTCATTATTCATAAATCAAGATAAGGAGTTTGCCTCTTTAGTAAACGTCTGTGTTAAACAAACGGCTTTTATTTTTAATAGTTAATCCTATGAACAAACACATGGTCTTGCTATGGGTCTCTTTTAACATCTTTTATGTGATACTTATGTGTATTATTTTGAACAGAAGCTTTTCAAGATCTAAAGTTTTCGTGAAGGGTCAGACACATTGACGATACTTTAATTCTTTTGAATTCCAATATTGATATTTCTAATATACTTTCGATTGTTTATTTTGTTGATCTGTGTATTCAATTTACTTTCAAAGAGAAATTCAACAATTTTTTAAGTCTTCTGAATGCTCTCGTTCCTAAGAATCCTAACGGTTTCTCTACTTCTGTTTTTCGCAAACCTTTTACCATCTCTTAATCTTCTCATGCTTTCTTTAATAAACCTTACAGAAAAGTTAAAAAAAAAACTATTCTGATTTTTTAACTTATCTGTTCCTTGCTATCAAAATTTATTCTGACTTATCCTTGTTTAATAATGAGATTAATTGCTAAAAGTTCTTTTCTCTCTCTAGATTTTAGCCCTTCTATTACTGGTAAGGTTTATTTCAAAATTTAATGTCCAATTATTCCTCTACTACTGTTAATTATCTTAATTAATTAATTATACTACCTTTCTTTTCACCTTTATGATACAAAATTTCTGAACTTCTCAAAAATTTCGGTTTAGTCAAAGTCATCTTTAAGTCTGTGAATGAACTTAAATTATCTTCTCTTAAAAGATCCCATTTCCACTGATAAGCGTTGGGATGTTCAATACATTCATAGCAGATTTTTGTTTCATCTGAGTTACACAGATCAGACCAGAAGAGCTCAAATTTAGGCTCAAAAAGCATGGGAGATATGTTTCTAAGCATGAGCTTTCCAAGTCTTCTATTGCCACTGTTGGAATTCAAATCATCGTTTTCAATTTTTCAAAGCAATCCTCAGTCTTTTTTTGGAAGGTTTTTCAATTACCTAGCACTTTACGCGTCTTTCGAGCGACGGTTCTTCCATCCTTGAGTACTGATTTATATGTGCCATTATGTGTGTTATTTTTTAAATTTTGAATTATTTCATCATTTAACCAAGGACGGTTCTTCCATCCTTGAGTACTGATTTATATGTGCCATTATGTGTGTTATTTTTTAAATTTTGAATTATTTCATCATTTAACCACCAGTTTCTTTTGAGAATATTTTGTTATTTCATATTCATTTAGATTCCACGACTATGCTAACATTGAATTTTGAAATTAAAATTTTATTTAACCTTAGGGGATTAACCTCAGAGGAATAAAACTGAAGAGGCTTTAAGTTTTTGAGTATGTCATAGTTAAATATAACTACAAAAATTTGGATAAATTTTATTATAATTTTTTAAAATTTAAACAAAAAGAATAAAAATTTGTTACCAGACATGCTCTGTCAAAAATTAGTGCGTTTAAATAAATAAGTTTCGTATTGAAAATCCTTTTCTTCAATGCAAAACCAAAGATGAAGTATTCTAATAAGTATAAATGTATTTTGATATTCAAATTATTTGAATGATTCCAAATTTCATATATTTTCATGGCATGTAAAGTTACATTTATCTATTTTACAAAATAAATCCATTAAAATTAATGTAGGCTAAATGATATGCCATTTGAATGAGTAAATGCAAGCTTTTGCTTCACGTCTTCGCGTTTAGAAGATATGTATAACATAATAAATCAAAAGCCCGCTAAAATCCTAAACTGCTAAACTGCGTAGTTGCGAACAAAGCAGTTCGCTTTCGAAAACCGCAACTTCTACACAATCCCTGTCAGTTTCGTTCTAAATTTGTGGTCAGTCCCCGCTGTTTGATCGCATTTTTGAACCAAATCCTATTACTGCCCGGATGCCTTGCTGATATGGGTTCACCCAATCACTGCAGGTTGCAAGGTCACGTGACAAGACCTGTACAGAGTGATAAAAAGCTTGACTCATCTGAGAGACTGGATTATTGCTTGGCATCTCTTGCTAGAACAACATTTATCAAATCGTCCAATAACATTATGTGAACCCGCAAGACTTTTCTTGGCCCGACTTCAAGTACGAGCAGTGGGCAGCCGGGGAAGACCCTAAGTCTGAGTCCCGAGCCGACTTGCCTCTCCTGAAACCGACGATGATACTACGCCGAGAATGGGTCTCAGCGAAGCCTCAACCGCACCGCCCCACCCGGATCCCGGCTACGAACCCAGAAAGCACATAAGCTTAAATCAAGCTTGACATTTCTTTGAATTTGACGTATTAATACAAGCTTGGCAGTTCAAATCATTTTAAGCTGGCAGCAAGCTTGCAGGAGTCAAGTTGAATTGTCAAGCTTAAATACAGCTTGATTTAAGCTTGACAATTGATACTCGCTTGATTTTTCCTGAAAGCGAGCGTTGATGGCTCCATCTGTGAAGCCATCTGTGAAAGAGAATGGACATTAATTGTCTTAGCGTTTCTCAAATTTGCTCAATAAAGAAGAGTTCGTAAAAGTTGTGTTTTATTTTATTATAACAAGAGGGGAGTTTTAGTTTTATTTACATCTAATTAACATCAGTAATTCCATTAACTAATTAATTAGTCCTAAAAATAAATTTTAATATAATTAACACAATTTAGTTAGTTAATATACTTCACTTTATGGGTCGTAGAATGAGGCGTAATCCGGCCTCCACAAAATAATTAATCAGTCATAAATGTACTTGACCATAGAATTAAAAAAAAGATTCCATAGTTCCAAATATGGAAATTCTTCAAAATAAAATACAATTATACTACGAAATTGATTTAAAAATCAGTCATTTGTCTCGATTTTGGCCAGCAGTATTGCTCAACGATGAGTGTTGCGATATTGAAAGTTTTAAAACGTGTCCTGCTTTATATTATGCTTATTTCCCTATTAGTAGAGTCTATAAATCACACATAACATTATTTAAATTTTGATTCATCCCATGAAAAAAATAAATGAAACTTATCAGCATCGCCTAATACTTAGCTATCTGGCGTGACAACAGTCACTTCAAACTTTAATCATAGCTGCCCGAGGCATAATGGCCGAGCGGCTAGCACGCGTTCCTTCCAGCCTAAAGTTCCCGGGATCGAACCCAGCCGCCGACGTTCGATGGAACATATTAAAATAACTTAAAATTTAAGCATAGAGGGGGAAAATGCGCGGAAAAATAAAGTGCGTGGGCGCCCGTGTATTTAGAAAATTTTTTAAGCTTTAAATGTCAAGCTTAATGCAAGCTGGGCAAGTGTAAACTAGAACACTTGATTTAAGCTTGCATTAAGCTTACACGCTTGAAATTTTCAAGCTTATTGACTTGATAAATCAAACTTGATGCAAGTTTGCTGTGCTGTCTGGGAACAACCACTCCAAGGTTGTGTGTTTATTTCAGACATCTCCTGCTCAACCTGCTGGTGAGCAGGAGATGTCTGAACGTTCGTTTTTTTATTTTATATATATATATATATATATATATATATTTAATATATGGGATCCAAATTGTAACAATATTTAGATATATACAGATTTAAAACAATAAACCTCTCAGAGTTACGGTTACATTGACAAATTTCGAAATTTTGGAATGGCAACACCTACTTTTTTCGTGCGCAAATGGACCAGACCATTGAAAAACCTTAAATGGCGTTGGAACGAGACAAGCATGACGTAAATTGGTGGTGTAAAACATTTGAAAAGAAGAGCATCGAATTACAAGTTTTCAGCTTGGCCACCTTCGCAGACAATAACGCATTGCATGCGGGAGATTGTCGATAAACAATGACGAACGTATCATGGCAGGAGCAATTGTAGAACTTCCCGTTTTATGGCATCTTTAAAGTCTGGCAGATTCCGGGGATTTGATGTGTTCACCTTTGATTTCAGATAACCCCAGAACCAGAAATCCATCGGAGTGAGGTCTGGAGAACGAAGTGGCCACGAAACTGGAAAGGTACGCGCGATGACTCTAACACCAAAGGGCTGTTGCAGCACTTTTCGAACACTTCTGGCAATGTGTGGAGGAGCTCCATCTTGCTTCCATACAATGTCATTAATGACATTTCGCTGCTGCAATTCTGTAATTACGTAATTCTCTAACATTGCTTTATACCGAGCACCTGTGACGGAGCACGTTTGCACACGACTGGATGTGACTTCTTCGAAGAAGTAAGGACTCAGAGTGAATGTCCCTGCAATGCCGCACCACACAGTCAATGTCTGTCGTATAAAGACACTGGTGCCACACCGTGGGGATTTTCTTCAGCCCAAGGAACGCAGTTCTTGAGAGTTTACGTTCCATGTCAGGGTGAAATGTGCCATATCCGTCCATCCGCAGCTGCCACCTGCTATCTTTATCATATCTGATTAGGGAAAAAAATCGCAAAGTCGACACGCTGTTGGTTGTTTCCAGGTGCAAACGCCTGGACGCCTTGGAATCGATTAAGGACACATCCGCAGAACAGAGCGCAGAATTTGGAGAACTGTGGATTTCGGTGCATCCAAATTGCGGGAAACACTTCTTGCTGGATGCAATGAACCTGTAATCGTATTATGCACTTCCGCGCGGTCTATCATATGTGCATCCCGTTTCTTCAGATTTCTTTACCAAATTATGTACACTTTTTACGAAATATGGGCCTCGTTTTAACTTATGATTTCGACGATAAAATCGCAATGCTTCGGCAGCATTTTCTCCAGGTAAAAGATCTTTATCCATTCACCTCGTTGTTTCCCTGAAAGTGTCATCTTCTTCGCACGAAACGAGACGGATTAGCTCGAACATGAAGAAAAGATCTTCCCACACTGCTAATATCACAAGCAGTGCTTTGCAAGAGTGTTCTGTGATGGGTGCTTCTTCTGCCTAGCTCAGTGAATTATGCAAAGTGCATCATTTACGCCTTCCCTTTTATTGTGATTGGTTCTTTACGATGCTCTTCTTTGCAAACGTTTCACGCCGCCAATTTACATCACACGTGTCTCGTTCCACCGCCATTTAAGGTTTTTCCATGCTCTGATCAATTTGCGCACGAAAAAAGTGGGTGTTGCCATTCCAAAATTTCGAAATTTGTCACTGTAACCCATAGAGGAAAGTGGAGAGCGCTTCTTCTAAGCTTCCAATACAATGTATTCGTAACAAAATTGTATTCCTCCGCGAGAGGAAGATGGAACCATTGGAGACCAAAAAAAGCAGACGAACCCTATGTAGATACATTGATTACGGCGATTGAATGACTATATTGAACTTTCTTCTTTACGAAAAACGATTGAGAAACGACAACGAAAGTAGAATTAAAAATAACGGAACTCAAAAGAACGTACAGCATGCAACTGAACAATTTTCTTTTAAAGATAATATGTTTTTCACGTATATTTAATATCGCAGGTGTTAGTTTCGTTTTCGTATTTTCAATTCGGATACGGATTAATGATATTTTGTGGGCGTTTGCGGTTAGTTGAAATTTATATCATATTACAAATAATATTTCTTAACATTTGAATTACATTAGCTTTCAAATATAAACAAATAAAATATGCAATCGTTGCAAGACAATCAGTTGTTATATTTTATAATAATACAAATTTAAAAAAAAATAATTTAGGATACACATAGTTCTAAGTTAGCAATTAAACCATAAACGGTACAGATAAATGTTCCTTTTCTTTATTACTTCGCAATTAACCAAAATTATTAATCAAAATACACGGATCAAAGCAATACAAACAGAAACTGAAAACACAATTAAACAAACCATACTTTATAAATTTAAAAGGCCGATTTTCATTTTTCAACGTTTATAATACATTATGTAAGAATATCAAAGAATTTTACAACCGTTTATACAATCGAAATAATTTTTTTTGACATTCCAGATACATGAACATTACATCTGCCATACAGGTTCAACTGTAGTATGTGAAAAAAAAAAAAAATTGCTAGTCCTGATGAAAGTACATTAAATATAATTATTTAACCTGTGAAAAAAGACACTAGGCTTCTTTACATCTGACGTATTAGTGCAATCAGTAACACAACAGGCTACCATCTCTATTTTAAAACAAAGTTTTAGTAAAACAAAGCTCTATCACCATACAATAACAAGGGCTTCCCGCTAATCTTCTGGGCTCCAATCAAAAGAAAATAGTTCCGCGGTGGAAAGTTTCTGGAAACGCTATGTGCGTCGGTTGCTCCCTCCACTTTCCTCTGTGCTGTAACCGTAACTGCGAGAGGTTTCTTGTTTTAAATCATCACAATCGGACCCCATACATTCAAATAACTATATCTAAAGTTTCATTTCGATTGGTTGAACGGTTTGACCACTAGGGACTAATATATATAGGGGAAGTTTCTTTTAGACCACCCTGTATATATATATACAGATAGAGAGAGAGAGAGAGAGAGAGTTAAATTCTGAAACAACGATCAGCATTTATGACAACTCAACGTAACTTCACGTCGCGTACACCTATTTTATTTTAAAACGTGTTTAAAGGTAGAATTTCAGTACTGGATAGGAAACGAACATTTCAATAGTTATTGTAACATACATTGCGAGTAAATCTTCATCGAATGCGAAAGCGTTGGATGGGATGTTTAATGAGTGTTTACTAACATAAAAGGAACCATCGATGAAGCGGAACATCTATGAAATCTCACAATACTTCAGTATAATGATTATGTTCACAACAATTTGTGTGATCTCGCGGCCCAGCTATTCAAACTTCATCGATGACATCTAAGGTTTGTTAATATCCTGACGTGCAGCGAAAAATCAATAGATGGAGGGTCCCAATTAGTTTATATCGAAAATCTATATCGTACTTTAAGTTACATTTCAGAAGTTCTGCAAATTTCGGCTGTCAGTTTACTTAATGTATTTAAGCTTACACTGGAAAGCGTTTGCATGCATAACTATGAATATAAACCGTGCGTTAGTCATATTATTGTTATTATCCAGTATGCTGCAGTAAAACGTAAACCAGAATAATTGTTAATTATTAATTATTATATTTCGCTTGAATGTTTTGAGTAACTTGTACTTTCGAGTCGCTCACTATGCATTTTTTGAGGAGGTAATTAATAAAAAATTTATTTTTTACAATGGACTAATTTAAATTCGATAAAATGTATAAATAAAAAAATGTTACACCACAGCAGTGTGCAAATATTGTTAAAAAACTACACTGACAGTCTTAAGTTAAGAGTCATTTACAATGCACCCCTTTTGAACTGACTCACCCCCTTTTCCTCTACTAAAATCCTACTATATATACGCTGATCCCTTAATCACTGACTTACTGACTCTGTAATGATTCCGGTTAAACCAATCCAAGATAAACTTTTGCAACCTTTACTCCAAAAAGATTAAAATGTTAATCACAAAAAAGTAATAAAACCTACACTGTTTTTACGATACGCGTGAATATTTCCATAATTATTTATAAAAGGGAAGTTAATCATTTGTGTGCCAAAATTAGGTGTTGCAACTGACAATTTCGTCATACTGAAGTCACTGGCAGTGAAGGGAAAATTATGATTCCAATTCACTTAGATTAGTTTTTCTAGATTCAGATTTTTTTTTTCAGAAATAAAACGATTTTATATGCATGAAACATTGATATAAGAGGAGACGCTTAGAGCGAAACGAAATCTTTTGAATGCGAAAATTTTTCGCACATTTTTCAGAAGAAAATGTAATTCCGATTTCGGTATATAATAAAAATATGAAATTATTTATATTAATTGCACAAAAGTTAAATATATTCAGTGCAGACATATTTTTGTGGAAGGTTTTTTCTTTCGCCCTTTGTATTGCCTCCACAACGGCATTTGACTCCTAGTCGGAAGATAACTATAATAACGTACCTTCGTCTCTTATGAAAATAATAAATTATGTACAACAAACCTGTCCGAAAAAGAAAACAGAATCAGTTCGGGCTTCAAGGTATAGAAACGCTTCAGAGATATCTGTAAACTAAGATGATCGGGCCATACATGAATTTGAATGTAAACGTTTACTGTTACAGTGGAAGAAAAATGTCTTTCGTAATTTGTGTGCGACCCCTGAAATGCGAACATCCGACTTGATTTTCTTCCTTCAGAGAGACATTGAAAAGTGAATGTTCTTGCACAGGATGATTCATTACCGTGTGCAAAAAGTAGCTTACGCAACATCGGAATCACGCAGCAAATTCTAAGTCGCAAACATCGACCCTTTGAGGCGCAACCCTTTCCAAATGCAGAAAAAAGGGCAGCCGTTTCCATCGCTCGACTTAACTACCAGCAAGATGACGGACGATCGAAACGTTCATCTCGTGCCACAGATCTAGAGACCCTTTTTTGACGACAGCTGGCTGTGCCGGCACAGCCAGCTGTCGTCAAAAAAGGGTCTCTAGATCTGTGGCACGAGATGAACGTTTCGATCGTCCGCCATCTTGCTGGTAGTTAAGTCGAGCGATGGAAACGGCTGCCCTTTTTTTAGCATTGGGCAATCTATTCAGTTGTTCTCGCATTCTTCCATTTTTCAGCAGATGTCAGTGCTGTTAAAAATAATCTTGACAATTTTTTTACGGGAAATGACGTGCTAAAAAGGAAAGGATTCTCGTGGAGCTATGTCACCCGCAACTATTTTTATAGAAATCAAATCTATTCTTCGTGACTGGTAACAGTCAAAACGTCAGAGTTTGGTGTTCCCAGAGTGGAAACACTGCGCGTTAAAGAGTTAAAACCGTCTGAGCGTTTTGGAAATCGGCAAATAGTGTAAGGTTGTTTTTATGGTAAAATTTTTATGTAGCTTTAAAATTATAGAAAAATAAAATGTTGGTAGGGAAATTTGTAATCATTAAAATAATGAGCTCCTAAATTATTATTACGAATTTTCGGGGAAACCCGCTGCTCTGGGGCTTAAAATGGTTTTAAATTCGTATTCTACGCTTCAAATAGATAAATTTTGCTTTTTGTTGCATCAAAATCGGTCAATTAGAACCGGAGATACGGAGGTTTCGCTTTCCTGTATGTTTTTCTATGGGGCTTCTAGAAATCTGGAGAAATATTAGTCCTAGGGATTCAATCTCTTCACATTTGAGAACTTATTTTTGGCGCCAAATTTGGCAATATTTCGCCAAAAGTCATCAAGCTTGGCGACTTTTTGGTCATTTGGCGCGATTTTCCCAATGGGGCCTGGAACTAGTTTTTCCTGCATTAAAAACGCATAATAACCTAACATTTCTCTTGTATGACATAATCAAAATTCACGCTTTATCTAAAATCCTCGAGAAATTGACTTCTGGAAGCTGCTCGCAGCTTCTGCCTCGGATATATATAGAACCGCGCATTGCCCCGAAAGTTCAGTGCGAGTTGAACGCTCAATGTGTGAAGAGCTCAGTGAAAGTACGTTTGTTTTGTGAATTAATAGTGCTATAGAAGCTGTGTTTTAGCTTGCTTTATGAAGCTGTTTTTAAAGTGCTGTGTGTTGATTCTTCATTGCTGTGTCTTAAGGGATTGTGTACAATATCCCTTGAATATTTCCACTGAATTTTTGCCTGTGAAAGTGACTTATTTTTGTGTGAGAAGTACAGCATTTGAGAGAGCTTCTGATCTAAGCGGATTGTTAAAAGCACGTTACTGCTAGATTGTGCTTGTGAATTGTGTACAGCTGATTGTTCTACGAAGTTCTAGAAGCAATAAAGTTTGTGTTCCATCCTGACAAGTGACTTTTTACTTGAACTTTTTACACCAACTGGACTTTAGAACGACGAACCCCAGGACAAGCAGAGCAGTTCCGCAACATTTGGTGTCAGAATCGGGATTCTAAAGAAAGACTTTAATTTTCCAGTTTATGGTTTTGACTAGACGAAAAATGGAAGAACAACTTCAAAAGCTCATGAATATGATGCAGGAAATGAAATCCGGACAAGACGAGATGAAACCGACAAGAGAAGAAACTTGAAGCCGGACAAGAAGAGAATGAAAATTGAGATGCTGACAAGGCGAGATGAAACCGATTTGAGAGTAAAGAAGCGACAAGAAGTGAAAACGGATTGGAGGAAAGAGCGCAAGACGATGTGAAATGGAGGAAGAATTAAGAGCCGCACAGAAGAAATCGAAATGATGAAGCAGAAGAATAGAAGAAGAATGGAAGAAAATGAATTCAAGACTTGCAGCAAGATATTAGCAGAATGCAGGAAGAATATGAAGAATAGAATTGAGGAGAACTAGAAGGAAAGAACAAGATAGTTTCGAAAATGCGTGAAGAATGTGAGACTAAAATTGAAGAAAAACTTGGACTCTCTCGTAAAGCTGGGAAAATTACCTGAAAACATCAGGTTGTCGTCACGCCGCCCAACAGTGAAACTTACTACCTATGACGGAAAGACTCCCTGGGAAGCCTACAAGACCCAATTTTTAATCGTCGCCAAAGCCAATGGTTGGAGCGAGTCCGAGAAAGCGAACCAACTGGCCGCTTCCCTTAGCGGAGACGCAATTAACGTATTGCAAACCATTGGAGCGACGAAGATAGGAGATTTTGACGCCCTTGCAAGTGCCTTGGAGATGAAATTCGGAGAGAAGTGCCAGAAAGAATATAGTAGAATCCAACTTAAGTCAAGGATGCAAAGATCTGGCGAGACCCTCCAAGAGCTGGCTTCCGACATAGATAGGCTGTGTCATCTAGCCTATGGCAGTTATCCTGATAACGTTCGAGAAGAAGTTGCAGTTCAACATTTTATTGAAGGCCTCTTGGACTCCGAATTTCAGAAAGAATTGATCTTGGCGGATTATAAAGACCTCAGGTACGCCCTCATATTCGCCATGAAGCTGGAGGCAGCTCAGCTGGCCGTAAGAAAAGAGCGACATAATGTTAGAGCTGTGTCATTCCAGGAGCCTACGGATGGAGAAATGGAGAGATTAGAGAATAAATTAAAGACCCTGGAAAATCTGGTGGAACGACAAGAACAGTCAGAGCCAAGAAAAGTGAAATGTTGGAGGTGCAACAGCGAGGGGCATTTACGAAAATACTGTGACGCACAAAAGAACTCTCGTCGTAAAGATCGCAGTTATCAATGCACCAGAGAAGCCCATGAAGGAAGACAGAAAAGAGACGACTTTCAGGAACAGAGGCTGAGGGATATTCAAAAGCCTCGTTTGAAAGTCTTACAGATTTCATCAGTGAATGGCGGCAGTGATGGACTATTTGTACTCGGATACGTTAATGGTTCCCCATGCCACATGGTGATTGATACTGGAGCGAACGTAACCATCATAAGGACGGATCTGGCCAAGAAATTAAATTTGAAGATTATCTGGACTCCGCCCTCGCTGACACTCCAGACTGTGACAGGTGACAAGATCGAAGTGGGCGGAAAAGCACAAGTGGAAATCACTTTTGGAAATGCCAGATATGACCATGTGGTATATGTCGCCAATATTACGGACTCTTTTATTCTCGGACTGGACTTTTTAAAATCACACAAATTTAACTTGGACTTTAAGAATAATGAGCTTCGTTCAGACTCAGAAGAAATAGCTGCGTTCGACATTAAAAATGAAACCGTTTTACCTGTTCAGCAAATAATAGCCCAGACTGATATCACTCTACCTCCAAGAACTGATTCAATAATTTCTGGAACAGTAAAAGAAAGCAATAAATTCCGCTTTGGATTAATCGAACACCCAAACAATAGTGATTCCGTCAGAGGAGTACTTGTGGGAGCAACACTTGTGGACTTGTCGAGAACAGAAATTCCAGTTAGAGTAGCAAATGTGACGGACAAGTCGAAGGTGATAAAGAAAAATGAAGTGTTGGCGACATGCACTCCTGTTACCTGCATTAATAAGAACATCAGCCAAACGACAGCTAAATCTTCCGAGTGCCTGACGAAGGAATTAATACAAGACGTGGAGTTAACGGCAGAACAGAGAAGCGCTGCGGAGAAAGTAATAGCTGAATTTGAAGACCTCTTCTCCCGTACTTCGGGTGACTTTGGCCGTACGAGCTTAACTCAACATAGGATAGATACAGGCAGCCATTCTCCCATCAAGCAACATCCTAGGCGGCTGCCGTTTGCTAAGCAAGAAGAGGTGAGCAGACTTTTAGAGGAGATGCAGCGTGATGACGTCATCGAGCCATCGACTAGTCCGTGGGCCTCGCCGATTGTTTTGGTCCGAAAGAAAGATGGTTCCACCCGGTTCTGCGTTGACTACAGACGTCTGAATGACATTACCAAGAAAGACAGCTACCCTCTTCCCAGGATAGACGACACATTGGACACTTTATCGGGAAATGAATGGTTCTCCACTCTGGATCTCAAGAGTGGCTACTGGCAAGTAGAAATCCATCCCGATGACCGTGAAAAGACTGCGTTCACCACGGGACAAGGATTGTGGCAGTTCAAAGTTATGCCTTTTGGACTCTGCAACGCACCGGCTACATTCGAGCGTCTAATGGAGACAGTGTTGAGAGGACTTTCCTACGAAGCATGTCTCGTTTATTTGGACGATATCATCATCGTCGGAAGGACTTTCGAAGAGCATCTCGAGAACATCCGAAAGGTGCTGCAGAAATTAAAAGAGGCAAACTTGAAACTGAGTCCATCGAAGTGCAATTTGTTTCGTCGGGAAGTACGTTATCTCGGGCACATAATATCCACCCATGGAGTCCGAACCGATCCCGAAAAGACGTCCGCAGTCCAGAACTGGAGTCGTTCCGAGAATATCCATGACTTAAGAAGTTTTCTCGGTCTGTGTACTTACTATCGAAAATTCGTGAAGGGTTTTTCTCAAATTGCAAGACCTCTTCACAAATTGACCGAGACTGGACAGAAATTTCTATGGACTGAGGAATGTGAGGACGCATTCAACGAACTGAAGACGGCTTTAACATCTTCGCCGATCTTGTCGTATCCTCACCCTGACAAGCCATTTATCCTGGACACAGACGCAAGTAAGGAGAGTGTCGGAGCAGTTTTGTCCCAGGAGATAGATGGCCAAGAACACGTCATTGCTTACTGGAGCAAATGCCTTTCAAAGGCAGAACGTAACTATTGTGTTACGAGAAAGGAACTTCTTGCTATCATTAAGGCCGTGGAGCACTTCCATCATTACCTGTACGGCCGAAAGTTCCTGCTCCGAACGGACCATGCCTCTTTAACCTGGCTTCTAAATTTCAAGAATCCAGAGGGCCAAATAGCCAGGTGGATACAGCGATTACAAGAATATGACATCGAGATACGTCATCGGAAAGGGCATCTCATGGAAATGCAGATGCTTTGTCGAGAAGGCCCTGCATAGACAGTTGTCGCTATTGCTCCAGGGCGGAGAAAAATTACCATCTGAAACATACCGTTGTCCGCCAAGTTACATCATCGGCACCATCTCAAGATCCCTGGAGTGACGAAAATGTTCGGGCGGACCAATTAGCAGACAGCGACATCAAACCTATTGTGGAATTTATGGAAAAATCCAGCGCTAAGCCCAGTTGGCAAGAAATATCATCTTACAGTCCGGCAACAAAACAGTACTGGGCTTTATGGGATTCGCTTCGCCTGAGAAATGGAGTCCTGTATCGTAAATGGGAGTCGGACGACGGCAAGATGCTCCGATGGCAGTTAGTACTCCCTCGTTCGAGGATTCCGAAGGTTCTAGAAGAGCTGCATAATGGCTTAACTGGGGGCCATTTTGGCATAATGAAGACCCTGCAGAAAGTTCGCGAGCGCTTCTACTGGGCTAGGGCTCGAGGCGATGTCGAAAAGTGGTGTCAAGCTTGTGACGCCTGTGCCGCCCGTAAAGGCCCGAAGAAACGAAGCCGTGGAAAACTACATCGTTACAATGTAGGAGCGCCTTTCGAGAGAATTGCCCTCGACATCTTGGGACCTCTTCCGCGAACTTCGGATGGCAACAAATACATCCTAGTTGTCATTGACTATTTCTCTAAATGGCCCGAAGCGTTTCCTATTCCCGATCAAGAAGCTACGACCGTAGCAGAGGTACTGGTGCAAGAATGGATTTCCAGGTATGGAACCCCTCTGCAGCTTCATTCCGACCAAGGAACGAACTTTACCTCTGCAGTTTTTAAAGGACTATGCCAACTTCTCGGAATCGACAAAACCCAGACTACGCCTTTACACCCACAATCTGACGGCATGGTGGAGAGGTTCAATCGCACAATTTTGAACAACCTCTCGCTCCTGGTATCTAGGAATCAAGAGGACTGGGACAAGAAACTCCCCCTCTTCCTGCTGGCCTATAGGAGTGCCGTCCATGAGACTACCGGCTTCACACCTTCCCAGATGCTGTTCGGCAGAGATCTTCGTCTTCCCGCCGATCTAGTGTTCGGCCGCCCTCCAGATGCGCCTTCATCGCCAGAGGAGTACATGGAAAATCTTCGGGCACGGTTTGAAGACGTGCATCATTTTGCTCGGGAGCGGATCAACCTGAACACGGAGAAGATGAAGACTCGCTACGACACGAAGGCTACGGGACACGAGTTCAACGTAGGTGACAAAGTTTGGCTATGGAATCCTACTCGACGGAAAGGCCTGTCTCCCAAGCTGCAATCGCCGTGGGACGGTCCTTACACAGTCCTAAACCGGCTGAATGACGTCATCGTACGGATTCGTAAGTCACCAAACTCGAAGCCAAGAGTTGTACATTACGATCGGCTAGCCGTTTACCGCGGTGGTAATTAGTTATTTGACTATCAGACCATGGTCACTATGGCGTAATTCCTCCTTTCTTTCCTGTCTTTCTCTTCTCTTCCTCTTTCTTCAACTCTCTTTCACTCACTACTTACGCCATGTTTAGTGTACATATTTGTAATATATTGGTTTTTATTAATGTGTATTTGTTTATTACATTTATTACTTATTAGTGTAATTGTTTATTATGTCTATTATTTATTTATTAGAGTGTATTTGCTTACTGTGTTTATTGATTATTTGCTTAAATTATGTTGTTAAGATTTGGTTAACGGTTGGACACTGTATATATTTGTGTGACCTCCTAACTGGGGATTGTACTGCCCGGGACGTGCAGTCCTTGGGAAGGGGGCAATGTTACGAATTTTCGGGGCAACCCGCTGCTCTGGGGCTTAAAATGGTTTAAAATTCGTATTCTACGCTTCAAATAGATAAATTTTGCTTTTTGTTGCATCAAAATCGGCCAATTAGAACCGGAGATACGGAGGTTTCGCTTTCCATATGTTTTTCAATGGGGTTCTAGAAATCTCGAGAAATATTAGTCCTAGGGCTTCGATCTCTTCACATTTGAGGACTTATTTTTGGCGCCAAATTTGGCGATATTTCGCCAAAAGTCGCCAAGCTTGGCGACTTTTTGGTCATTTGGCGCGATTTTCCCAATGGGGCCTGGAAGTTGTTTTTCCTGCATTAAAAACGCATAATAACCTAACATTTCTCTTCTATGACGTAATCAAAATTCACGCTTTATGTAGAATCCTCGAGAAATGGACTTTTCTGGAAGCTGCTCGCAGCTTCTGCCTCGGATATATATAGAACCGCGCATTGCCCTGAAAGTTCAGTGCGAGTTGAACGCTCAATGTGTGAAGAGCTCAGTGAGAGTACGCTTGTTTTGTGAATTGATAGTGCTATAGAAGCTGTGTTTTAGCTTGCTTTATGAAGCTGTTTTTAAAGATCTGTGTGTAAATTCTTCATTGCTGTGTCTTAAGGGATTGTGTACAATATCCCTTGAATACTTCCACTGAATTTTTGCTTGTGAAAGTGACTTATTTTTGTGTGAGAAGTTCAGCATTTGTGAGAGCTTTTGATCTAAGCGGATTGTTAAAAGCACGTTACTGCTAGATTGTGCTTGTGAATTGTGTACAGCTGATTGTTCTACGAGGTTCTAGAAGCAATAAAGTTTGTGTTCTATCCTGACAAGTGACTTTTTACTGGAACTTTTTACAGCAACTGGACTTTAGAACGACGAACCCCGGAAACAAGAAGAGCAGTTCCGCAACATTATTTTTAAGTTTTAATATCAAAAGATATTTTATAATATCTGAGTGTTGTAAATAATTAAAATTATAGACGAATTGCAGTGAAAACTCGGACGAAGTGAAAGGGATTTTACGTCACAACCGCTTGGAGGGTTAACAATATATTGGAAGAAATATTAGCGCTCGACTATTTTCTAAAAATACGTTTAATACAACTGCTTGGTCACAGATAAATTATCTGTGTGTGGATGTGGGTGTGTATATTTGTATATATATCTAATACATCAGTAAAGAGCTCTCGTCGTATTTAAATTGCGTTTTCGTTATTAGAAAGCTGACTCTTACAGCAACATACTTACCAAAGTGGTTGTTAGCAGCTTCAGGAGAAAAAATAAGCACAGTTGCTTTTTATTTGTCTGTCGCTCATCGTATAGCTCGACATATACCAATCGTTCACGAATAACTACATTTGAATTTGTGTACACTTTATTTTGGGCACAATTTATTTGTACACACTTTAATACAGGGCCGAGGTAGCCCAGTGGTTAAAGCGTTGGAATGGTAATCAGAAGGGTGCGGATTCGATTCCGATACACAACTGAAGACCATCGTGTACATCCGTGTGCGTGCACATTATATACCACGGATCCAAAAGTCCCTTTGGCGATTTCTAGCAGGTGAAAATATTCTGAGAGGTGAAAATATTCAGAAAACGTCCTTCTGATAAGGATCTAAATTGTTGCGGGAAATGTCATTAAGGACACATTTGATGACTTGAACTGCAATCTCCTGACAAACAAACTAATTTCATTTTGGTACATATAACTTTGATGTACAATGAAAGACGGCTGAATAAAGAGGAAACGAGCCTTTTTTTCTGCGAATAATGTTTATATGAATAATGAAAAAGGCAATGTTTATGGGGCCACATTACTGTAGGGTTCTGACTTGCCTTTGGGTGACTTACTTGTCTTAGAAGTGAGTAAAAGCAGTGATGAGTCAGTCTTGATAAAGACTTTTAGGATTTACGTACGAATAATACATTTATTTAATGCTAAAATGTAATATGAACATTTGTCTACGCATGCTTGATAGCCATGTAAAGTCTAATGTTGATTTAACACTTGCTTCTGTTGTAAATATTAAAATTAAGGAATTTTTCTGAAGGAAAAAGAAATAAATGTATGTAAAGTAAGTATTTATTATTTAAATAGAATGTTTAGATTATCTTTGTTTGTATCAGTGTGACTTATACTTTTCACTCGAGGAAGAGGTTTAATAATTAAATTAATGGTTATAATAACTTTAATAATGTTATATACATGTTATATACATGTTAAGCTACTAGACAAACTAGTTACATAATTATTTTCTTCCTTTGTCTGTATGTATAACAAGCGAATAGATATTTGAAAATTTTACGTTTTGAAAAACCATTAAAATTCTTATTTAGAACTTATTAAATTGTAAAAATAGTAAAATACTGTAATATTTGTGACATTTCCGTCAGTTAAGCTCATTAAAACACTTAAGATACAATTTAAAAAAATGTGTGCATGAAATCACTCTCCAAATATAAATTTTCTAAGTTAGATAAAATTTTCTGTGAAATGTTATAAATTAATGACTAATTCTGTTATCAGTTTTCTTACATTCTTGAACAAATTACGATTTTCCCATGTGTTTACTTAAAGTATTGCCTTATAAAAAGGTTTTATGTTTGAACAGTATTAAAATTTTCTTTTTACTTCTAGCTTATTCGAAAACAAGGTAGCATTAGCTTTTAAGCCTAATATAATAAAATTACAAATAGCGTTCGTATTTAATACTGATGTTCAAACAACATTCAAGTAACAAATAAGAAATTGGGCATACATAGGACTTTTTTAGCTGTTTTTTACATCTCATGAACAAAAATGTGGCTTTCGTTTTTTCTTTCATTCATTAATTTCATTTGTTATGCTAATATTTTCAATATTTTCAGAAGTCTAACACTATACTGAATATACATTTATTTTTTGCTATCATGTGTTCTTGCACAAAATAAGATCGATCATAGTTGATTACTAAAAATTTATTAAATAAATTAATTTATTAAATATCACCTAATTAATTTATTAAATATCAATTTTTTTCTTAACAAAAATTCATAAACTTGCCAAAAGCAATTTTATAAAGTACAAATTTACTGATTAAAAACATTGTCAGAATATGCAATAAAGAAAAAAAGCAACAATACCAATTAAACAAATAAAAATGAAATAGATATCTATTAAAATATGTAATAACTTCCTAAATAAAAGATGGAATGTATAATTATTTATTAAGTTAACTTAACAAACAAAATTAATAAATTCTGTTTACGTAATTAGAACTAAACAATAGTTGCGTACATTATTATATTGTGTTATCAATGATATTGACAACAATAATCACAAATCACCTTTATTTAATTCTATGTTATTATAATCTAAAAAAAGAAGAAAAAAAATTTGCTGCTTTTGAACATATATTGAATTTTTTTTATCATAGTCCAAAGGAAATGCATGTCAACTAATCTAAAAAAATGACAAGCCAACAAAGGCACATTTCCCTTCCGAAAAATCATATTTTTAAAAATCCTTTGCCCAGAACATTTATCAAAGTCATAATCGAGTATCATTTTTTAGCACAAATAACATTTTCGAAGTCATTATACACACCATGAGAAGTACTAAAATAGCAGCGTGAGTGGATTTATTTCCATTTATTGTGTGTGCAATACAGCTTCTTGCTTCCTCTTAAAGGAAATCTTTTGTCTTAAAAATAGCGCGGTTAAAATAGAAAATATTCGTCTGAAGTTTTGGATGAAATATGTAAGTGATTGTGTCACATAAACATTATCAAACAGCGAAAAACAGTAGTTTTTTGACAAAAAAAGAAAATATTATACCAGATTAGTTGAATATTTATGATATTATGTTATAATGATTTATCGGTGCATCTATTGCCCCACAGAGGATATTGAAATCAAATAAGCCAACGGAACTAAAACAAGTTACTTAGCGCGTGCTTAGGTTTTTAGCGGCTTTTCAAGATTCTGCAAGCAGTTAGACATATTGAAAAATTCCTCCCGTAACCCTTAACCACTGGAAAAAAATCTAAAATGTTTAATTATAAGCTTTTCTTACATAATTTAAGATTTGCTGTTTGACTGATACGTAGCAGAGCAGTAATATTTCAATCCTGTTCAAACGTTGTTTGAAGGACAAGGCTAAATTTTCTAACTAAATATCTGGAAAACTATTAATTTTTCAGTAAATTATTTGAATATTTGCTACGAAGGTATGCTTTTTATTCTCTGGTGAATGTTTGGTGATTTACGCATGCGCATAATCACAATCATTTCTCATTATGGTTGCCAATAAATAAAGTTCTCCATATGTTCTCATGCATAATCCTTTAGAGATTGGCGTATTTAGGCAAGCGAATTATTTCCAGCAGTCGTAGTGGCAAATATCCAAGCTGTGACCAAATTATTTCTCAGCAACGAATAATTATTCCCATTCTGAAACAGAGGGCTTTCTCAATTTACTGTCAGATACAGAAGGCATTGCCAAACTGGGTTTAGTTTCGGAAACTTATTTATTGGAGTCCAACTTGACGATATGTCAAAAGGACTACCTTGGTGACTTTTGACCTGGACCTGAAAAGTTTTTCCCAAAGAGAGAGCAAATAAAAAAAAAGATTATAAAAAGAACCATAAACATATGCCAATTGATATTTTTAATACAATTTGTTTCTATCATGAAAAAGTCAATTTTGGCATCCTACTTCCTGCTGAAAAGTGTTTTCGTCGTTTTGACTATAGACCAATAATTCAAACACAAATATATGTTAACATTTTTATTCCTGAGTTCAAACGTCCAGGTAAGTTTACAACAAAATTTACATTAAACATTTTTACATATAACGGTTTACAGTTACGGTCTGATTAGAAATGGGCATCGATAAAAAAGATATATCTATCGGAGAAATAAATGTTTCGTATTGGAAGGGCAATTTTTTAAATAAGAGGCATATTTTAGTTTTCCCTTTATCATTGTTTTCAAGAATCGTGTTGCATGCATTCTATAAAGTTAAATTTCACAATTAGCGAAAATTTGAAATACCGTGAGTAAATGGGACATGTAAGAGAATAGTTGAAAAGTAGGGAAAAAGTGAAGGAATAAAACTAAAAAAAGATTTATTTTACTACTTGCTAACCACGAAATGGATAATTTTTTAGCGCAAATACCCAGTTTACATCCACGCTTATCTCCTATAACCCTGATCAATATAGATATGAGTCTATGGGAATAATTTTGTGATCAGATTTAAAAATGCATTCAGTTATACGTTGTAAATTTCGGAAACATATTTTAATTTTTACACTGTACATTTAGAACGCGATTATACCTACTTCAAACAAAAGTTAAAAGTACTTTTCAATTAAAACAGAATGTGTCGATATTGTATACTAGTTTTATTTCAAATAGAACAATGATGTCCCATTTTTTATTATTTTTTAAAAAGTTATTTTGACATTCTAAGTTTGGCTTGTTTTTCAAACATTCTTAGAAAAGAAAATGTTTTGCATACTTTCATTAAATTTTATGTATTCTCTTTTCATAGTTCATTCAGAATTATCAAATACTTATTTTTAGTTTCAGTTCATCATGAATTAAATTTACTGAAACGAACGAGATATTTTTATTTCTTTACTATCGATAATAATGATGAAAGTACTCTGAATAATTTCATATTTTGATGCTTCATTTCGTAAGAATTTTCATTAAAAATAATAAAAAGATATTTATATTAACAGACTACCGTAAAAAATAATATATTTTAAGCATTATGAAATAAATATACATTTAATTGGACCTTTTCCAGTGGTCTAAAGAAATTTAATTTTTCTAAAATGTATGTTTCATATCAAATAGTTTAGTCGTATAAACAAATTAAAATAAATGTGAAACTAAGAGAAAAGAAACTATTTCTCTACTCATTAACCAAAAAGAAACATTAAATATATAAGTAAGAACATTTGATATCCGAGAAAAGAATGAATGCTCTTCATTAAATTTCATTTTTTTCTTTATCAAGCTGTTAAATGCTTACAGTTTCATTTTTTTACAGAACTAAAATAAAAGTTATATTAATGATGGCAAGCAATAAAAAAGTATAAATAATTAATGAAAGTTTTAGATATTCATAACAGTGGGATGTTTAATTAAGATAACTAGTAATTAGTATGTCTGCGCTAGTATTAAAGCATTTCTTAATTTTCAGTAACACATATTAATTGTAACATAACTTGGTCTCTCTAATTAACATTGTTTATTTTTTCAGCTTTTGATATTTAGTTCTCTTTTTTCCTGTTAATCTGTGTGCTAGATAATCGCAACCGTATCTGCTGTTCAAGTTTATTGCTCTGTTCTTGAAATGCTAGGAATTTAATTAATGCACAACATTTTGAAGTAATTAAGTATAATGTACTGTATTCAAAATAGTTTTGAAAAATTAATGATTTAAATCTTCATTAATAAAAGAATATTTGAAAAATGACCGTTTTATAATAATAAATGGCATTAATAAATGCTACATATTTATTTTATAAGGAAATTCTTCATTTCTCTATACAAGTATATATTTATTTGTATACATAACACACACACACGATAAATAAGTAAACATAAAAAAATATACATTAAAAGTTTTTCAACCTATTCTTTCTGTACATACATGAAAGTCTATTAAGCGTTCCAGACAGATTGAATATTTTTCAGTTATGATTTAACGTTAAAGCATTAGCAATCTCATGGATAGAAATTACATGAGTCTTTTTTATGTATATCCAGTAGGGTGACGCAAAAAAAACCGACTATTTTTTTTTTTTTTGTCTCGCGTGAAAAAATGGTAGTTTTTGATGTTTTAAGAGCCCCCTCCAAAGGACAGCCCAAAATAATTTTTTTAAAAGGTCGCTCAAAAGTTTTGTAAATTTCAAAAATCGTCACAAATCGAATTTTTTTACTTTTTAATTTTTTTTCTGACGTTATAATTTCATAGACCAAAAAAATAATAAGTTTCTGAAAGTTTCAGTTCAAAGTTGAAATTTTGAAAGGTAGCTCACAATTTTTTTAAATTTATTAGTGCATTACTTTAGATACTTTCGAGCTACCTTTTGATATTAAATTAAAATTCCATACATTTTTTTCTTTTATTTAGTACAATAATCGATAAAAATACACTACGAGATGAATTAAAAATTAGTAAAGCATGTTAAAATTGAAAATTTGGTTTCAGATGAAATATTGTAAAAATGTTGTAGTTGAATACATAAAATTATTAAATTAAAAAATATAATTTTTTTATGTTGTACTTGATTTTTCAAGCACAATATAGAAAAAAAATGTGAGAGAAAATCAGAAGGTAATTGTGATTCCCAACAATCTGTCAGACAGTGTCCATTTCTACTCATTTAATTAAGAGACTACACTAAAAATACTGAAAAAAGTACTTTTAAAATATTGCATAGGCTTCTCCAACCACGCAACCCTCGTTCTAATGTTCTGGAGATTGGGCAGGTTTATACTAATACAGTAATTTGAATAAGCGTTAGAACTCCTTAAATGTCCTAAATCGTACTCAGGAAGCCATAAAGTGGCTTCTCCTCAACGCGATTAACAACTATGGTCCTGTTCCAATTGCTCAAATACTTAAAATTTATCTCCATTGCCAATCTCTTGGCAGCTCTTGATCTAAAACTTAGATTTTATTTTATTTTTCCATTCAGCTCTATGCTATAGAACATATTTTCCGTTATGGTAGTTTTTGAAACTCAGGAAAAACAAAACAAAACTTGCAATCCACGATATTGTGAAATATTCTGGATCATACCAGACGCCACATAAAGGTAGTTTAGAGCTACCCCCTGCCACTCTCGGATGTTCACTCCACAATTCAAATTCTCATTGAAGGAAGCAACTTTTTCATATGCGAGCAACGTTTATAAGGAACTGATTATGATTGATGAGAGGAATTTCGGGTCTTTAAATTCAGCACGCAAGTCTGCATTAGGTATACAGGAATAACCAGTGCTAAGTAGGTAATTAACTTTTACGAACATATTAATTATAAAAGGCATGGACATTAGTTTTTCTACTGTAAAAGTTGAAAAGTTTTTATATTTCTAAATATAGTATTAAACTACTTGACGCTTTTGATCAAAATTAGGCAGTATTGAATTATAAAAGAAAAAAAAAACATTCAGGCAATGTTTATTTATACTTATAAGCTTTATAGTAAATTAATAAAAATAGTACTGATTTACTTAATATGAAAAAAATATGTATTTATTAATAATATACACATAACTTCCTTTTCTCATACATTTAATAAACATTTTCCCGACGTATAATACATTTCAAAACACATAATGTAGACGACAACATCATAACCATGATAAACATTGACGTCATTTGTAATAAGCCTTATATAAAATTTTGGTTCAATCCCGTATTCCAGAGACCATTTAGCGTCCAGAGTCTGAAAATTAGTTTCATTTGCCGTATTTTGTACTGAAATTAGTTAATTCCCATACGTGATTCGGAACTTGGGAGTACAAAGAGAAATTGAAGTCCTGAGAGAGATACACATCGTCTTAACCCTTTGAGGCGCAACCCTTTCCCAATGCTGTAAAAAGGGCAGCCGTTGCCATCGCTCGACTTAACTACCAGCAAGATGGCGGACGATCGAAACGTGCGGCACAGCCAGCAGTGCGGCACAACCAGCTGTCGTCAAAAAAGGGTCTCTAGATCTGTGGCACGCGATGAACGTTGCAATCGTCCGCCATCTTGCTGGTAGTTAAGTCGAGCGATGGCAACGGCTGCCCTTTTTTCACCATTGGGCAATCTATCCAGCTGTTCTCGCATTCTTCCATTTTTCAGCAGATGTCAGTGCTGTTAAAAATAATCGTGACAATTCTTTTTACGGGAAATGACGTGCTAAAAAGTAAAGGATTCTCGTGGAGATATGTCACTTGCAACTATTTTTATAGAAATCAAATCTATTCTTCGTGACTGGAAATAGTCAAAACGTCAGAGTTTGGTGTTCCCAAAGCGCGAACACTGCGCGTTAAAGGGTTAAGGTTTAAGCTTGCACTCCTCCGGTTACTAGAAACGGCCAGAAATCACTGGCCTGAAGTTGCCATTCAACTTCAGATACAGGATATCTGATATTTTTACCTGCATTTTAATATTAAAGAAAGTGCAAAATATTTGTGCCCGTATCATATGGCATCTATTAAAAGAAACAAAATATAAGTGCGATGCATGGTAGGTGAGAATTCCCATTAAAGTATAAAAGCAGTAGAATTTTTTTGCATTTCTGAATAGATTTTGAGATACGGCGAAAATGTTTTAATATTACTTATACAGTGAAACCTGTATAAAACGGAATGCGAAGGGACCGAGAAAATTTTCCGTCCTAGACAGGTTTCCGTTTTGTAGAGGGACCCACTTTTAAATAAATAAATAAATAAAAAATAGAGACCGAGAGATGGATCAAATTTCGCTTACCTTTTAAAAGAGGAAAATCCTCGTAAAGAAGATAGCTTTTAATTAACTGAATGAAAAATTATTTTAAGCATAATTTCAGAAAAAGGAAAAAAACTAATTTTAATTATTTTTTGAAATAATCAAAAATCGTTTTTTGCCCTAACGGTGCACTCGCAATGCGATTTTTTATAGTGATTCTTGCATTATGAACAATATTTGGCAGTTCCGCTTAGCCTTTGAACGCAGAAAATTCATGCAAGTTCCTTATGCGACGCATTGCTTCGGGATACGAGTGTATTGCAAGATTCGGTAACTTGCTCTTCTTCCTCACTGCTGTTATTATTATTAATTGTATCGTTTAAAAGAAGTTTTTCAACTTCACCAAATGGTGTTCCTGTGGCTAATTTGTCATCTATTGTCACACAATCTAAGGCATTCAGTTTAATTTCACTTTCTTCATGCATTGGTTGTAAAGCTTCAATTTCTGAATTGCATGAATTTTCATTGACTCTTCTTTCCCCTGGAAAATTTGCTTTCACAATACAGAGCCTAGTGACTTTTTGCCATGCTTTTCCTAGCCACAATACATCGTCGAGAACATTTATAGATTTAAATAACTGTGAAGGACTGGATGCACTTTTCATGTTCGCTAATAACGATTGCATCATTTGACTTCTGTAGTTTGTCTTTATGTTGTGAATTATGCCTTGATTTATAGGCTGGATAACACTAGTAGTGTTCACTGGAAACCAGGCCAGTTTTACATTTGAAAGTTCTATATGCGAATGATAGGTTGCATTATCTAGAAATAATAGAATATTCCTTTTCTGATATTTCATTCTAGAATTGAAAACAACTAACCACTCTTCCATAATTTTTGCGGTCATCCACGCTTTTCTGTTCGACCTCCACTCAATTGGGAGATTTTTCAGTGCAAGATTTTTAAAACAGGGAGGTTTGGTTGCTTTTCCGATGACCAACGGTTTTTCTTTTTCTCCGGGCATAAATGCACAAACAAATACCGTCAGGCGTTCTTTAGATTTCTTTCCACCTACGCAGCTTTCGTTTTTCAAGCACAAAGTTTTACCTGGTAAAGCTCGGAAGAATAAGCCCGTTTCATCGCCATTTGCAATGTCTTTCAAATCGTAATCTTCGATTAATTTTAGTAATTTTTCTTCCCAATCATTCACAGTTTCTGGATCAACATCAGCAGCCTCACCTCAAATTTCTTTGAATTTTATGAAATTGAATGAAATTTATGAATTTTATGAAATGAAATTATTTTTTGAAAAGTACAATACATGTTGAAATTCGAGAAATAGAGAATAAAGAGAAAATAAATGTTGTATTATTATAAAATTACGCATTTGTTAGCATTGAACTAACTATTCATAAATAACGTAGACAAAACACACACTATTTAACTACTATTTTCTTGGGTAAAAATCGTACTGGTTGCTTATTTCAAAGAAATTTTTTTTTCATGCTTTAAAAATATGTTTTAAGTCCGTAAGTTTATAAAGGTCTAATATTTCTTGATAACATTTAACAAAAAATAATTTCCATAAAATGCCTTAAAAATAAAGAATTTAATACTTTTTTATTAATTTGACTTTTTTATTAATTTTTATATACTTTTTTATTAATTTGACTTTTAGAAAACGAAATGCAGATTATAAAACTATATCTATTAAACGAAAATTACAATCCGCGAGGTATTTCTGTTGATTATTTTATAAACTACTTTTTTCCCCTTTGTATTCTTTCGCCAAACATCTCTAGTAAATAAAAGCATTCATTTTCTACTCCCATCGAAGAAGTTACTTTTATTTTATTTACATTTATTCACTTTCTTCCTGTCAAAGTATCTCCCTGACAGAAACATTCTACTTTATAACCAAATGTATTCCAGCAAATGTCCCAAAAGAATAAAACAAAAAAACAAAATCAGCCACTTCTTTCTATTTACATAATGTGAGGATGTATTGAATTGGAAATGTTTAAGGAGGTGTGAAAGTTGAGATGCATTATATTTATACGTAAATATATGCAGACAACGGACATTAGAGTTATTTATCACTCCGAATGATTGACTTTTGTCAGTATTTTTCAAATTTCAATGCTATTTCACTAGCAAGATGTCTGATATGAAATACCAGGTACGCTAGATGTTCATGAAAATTTTAAAAAGTAATTAAAAAATTCGGCTGTTCGAGCCTTGTCAAGGGGAGACCCCCCCCCGAACCCCCCCAATTTATTAGTTTCATTATTGTCATATTAAAACGATATTAATTGACTATGTCATTTTATCTCTCATCTTTCGTGTATTTCGCCTGGTAACCCTATGTTGAAAATTTTATGATTGTAACCTATTTAAAGAAAAATACATGTGATGTATATTCTACAGCTTACGAAATATTGTAAGAATAGATTAAAGCTGTTTTGAACTAATAGTATTTAAATAAATGTAAAAGATACATGTGATGCCTATTCTACAGCTTACGAAATATTGTAACAATAGATTAAAGCTACTGTGAACTAATAATATTTAAATATATGTAAAATTATGTCGCATAATTTTATGTCGCATTTTTGGGACACATTTTTCGGACGATTTTCAATGAACGGGGGCCAGAGATAAAATGACATAGTCATTAAAGGAAAGTTAAAAACAATTGCGGCTTATACTAATAGCATTAGAAAAAGATTTTTTTTTCCATGGTACAAAAAGCTGCAGTTCAAAAAGGTGCAGGATAAATCGAACTGACATGAATATTGCTAAACATATTTATGGAAACAGGAACATCTTATAAAGGATACGTTGAACTGCGACTTTCCAGATTTTGGATGACTACGCTGCATATAGCTTCCATGAAACTTTGCAAGTCTTGGACGTGCCGCAAGCGATTTTCGCAACTGCCAACTACTCCCGACTATAATTAATACCTTAAGCCTCGCACCAGTCAAAATCATGGGCTGGGCATTCTATCTCTCTTTCTCGTGTCAGTAATATTTCCGGGTAATTGTGACCAAATGCTGTGCGTTATAAAGATAAGTGCATTTCAATTCGTATGCACGGATTTTTTTTAATATCTTATTTTACACAACAGACTATTTTTAACGTAATTCAGAAATAGTTTATTTTGAAATATATTGTAGCAGTACTCCAATACGTGCATTTGTGATATGCATTGTGCTATCTTAGCTCACTTTTTCACTTATGCTCAAAGAAAACTTTACAAATTTTATTTGTTTCACTAAATAATTTAAATAAAATTCTATTTTAGTGCGCTTAAAACATACATATTTAATGATTCCCTGCTGATTACAAAACACAATTCAGTCATAATGATCCTCAACGATGGCTTTTCGTAGAAATCGTATTTTTATTTCTTTCTTTCTCGCTAAAAAATGCCCAAAACCTTAAAATGAATACATATATTGTTAATGTACTTATTTTTATACACTATTCTGGAATAAAAAATCAGTCACTTCTATGACCGTTTTCGTGAAAATAACGACAGCTGGCTGTGCCGGGCACAGCCAGCTGCGTCAAAAAAGGGTCTCTAGATCTGTGGCACAGGATGAACGTTTCGATCGTCCGCCATCTTGCTGGTAGTTAAGTCGAGCGATGGCAACGGCTGACCTTTTTTCAGCATTGGGCAATCTATCCAGCTATTCTCGCGTTCTTCCATTATTTTCCAGCAGATGTCAGTGCTGTTAAAAATAATCGTGACAGTTTTTTGACGGGAAATGACTTGCTAAAAAGTAAAGGATTCTCCAGGAGCTATGTCACCCGAAACTATTTTTATAGAATTCAAATCTATTCTTCGTGACTGGCAAAAGTCAAAACGTCAGAGTTTGGTGTTCCCAGAGCGGGATCCCTGCGCGTTAAAGGGTTAAATCACCGTCAGTGTTTGAGCTGGAGGAGACGGGTGCAACTGGGTAACCACAAATGTCTTATGAAAGAGCCAAAACAAACGCAGTACAAAAATTACTAAAGAAAAATTAGGTATTTTTTTTAAAGTGGTATACAAGCTATGTACAAAATGCATTTATTCGTTTCAGATTAAAATCTATGCAAATAAAATGAAAAATGTTGATTTGTCTTTGTCTAAGCTTTGAATTTTATCTACAGATTGCCGAAATGCTACATTAAGCAGTAATTTAATAAAATGTATGCACAGTTAAATAGACTTAATTTAATTAAAAGTAAAGCACTTACAAATAAATTGCATTTACGTTCTGCAATATAATTAGTTGTCCTATTATTGTAAATTCTATTTCATCACAGTTACTTAGCATATATTTAAAGAAATGGATGCAAAATACAGAACGAGTTAAATCTGTCTTTGATAAATTAAGATTACCAACTACTTGATAATGAAGCAAAATTAAAATAACGGAGAAAATAATAACATAAACTGAAATAATGCTTAGCCTATTCATCGTTTATCTAAAGCTGGCAATTAAATTTAAATTTTACAACTAATTCAATTTACTAACCACATAAAGAAAATGCGTTGTAAAATTAACCAGCACTTCACGCAAAAAAGACTAGTAATGAACTAATCTGCAATTAATCGATTGAAATGTCACAATGCTTTCCTGCACGTTTTGCGTAAGAAATTTAAGATCATTACTTTTTAACTAGGAATTTCCGTTCCCTTGGAACCAGTTTAAAACATAAAACAAGTCTACGGACATATTTTTAAAGACTTAAAAATAATTTACGAAGTCGAAAAGAAAAATAAAAGTCATTTTTTGTATCCATTGAAAACGTGAGAAAATGATGAATCATATAAGTGTAGCACGCAGATGCGGAGACAGGTTAGACTTGGTGCTTTATCACTATTTTTTGGAGAGTGGAAAATATAAACTACAAGCCGAATCATCTGTCAACATTATCGCCAAATTTCAATGGATGTGCACATATTGAAAAAAAATCTTCATTTATAAAAAGTATGTTTTAAAAATATGAAAAAAATGACTATAAAATGTTATTCCAGAGACTTTCAAAAATCTTGAGGCCCCAACATGGCTGTGTGGATAAGACACTGAACTTGGTAGATGGCCAAAGTGTGAAGGTCCTGCCTTCGCTCCTAAGCGCGGTTTTAATATAACAGTCTCTAGTTTTGGGTGGTTTTCCCCAGATATAATGCGAATACGTGCAAGAAGCCGTAAAAAAGTCTACCAGCCCCGTAGGTAAATGTCCCTCGTGTAGGCTTCCATAACGAAAAAAAAAAAACAGATCTTGAATTGAAACTATATGCAAAACAACTATGTACCAATCTACCGTAGAAATATAACGATGAAAACTTAAGTTAGCGTGCTGAGCACAAATGCATTTAGATTATCACGATAAACAGTGTTCTTGAGATAACCCCACACCCAGTTTCGTTTTAGAAACGATTACAAACATTTTAAACTGATGTCTTCATGTATTATTTCGTTTAGCAATATCACATATGGTGACTTTTTGTCAATGGTGGTGAGTTTTGGACTTTTTTTTTCTCGGATAATAAATTCCCATGACATCTTTTACACAATTACCAAGTTTGAGAAACATTTGTTGCAGTAGTCTTCTTTTCCTGACCGTTTCAAAGTGGAACTTTAATTATAACCACCCTGTATATATATGTAATATTTTAAGGGATGTTTGAACAAACATTTCTTTTCTAACACTTCGCGATCTTAACAATTTCTGTTCTCAAATTGTTTCTTTGACTGTAAAATGGTTTTCTTCACAATACACGGGATTTTCCGCGCCTTTTCTTGGCTCTCCGCCTAAGCCTCATCTTCGGTGAAAGGCGGAGTCTAAATTAATTTTTCGGTTTGTAATCAGCCAATGGAATTGCCATGTTTCTTCCCAGGTGATCAGGTGGTCCTGACGTAAGCTGTCAATCAGCGAGTATGTTTCTTCCCTGCAAAAAAGACTCATGAATTCGAACTTTTGTACGACTGCTGTACACACGCCAATTAGCCCAGGGTAATGTGGGTTCCGATTGTATTTTTGTCTGTCTTGTATGTTTACTTTGTTGAACAGCAAATAAAATAAGTTTATGCCTGACGAGCCTCGTCAATATTAAAATGCAACGAAGTGGGAAAATAAGCCAGGTGAGAACATGTGGGCTTAAGTCTAACTTCGTGAACCCAAACAATGATGTGGAGATGGAATGGAAAATTGAAATGGAGTACTCCATTTTCAAGTCATATTATATACTATTCTGTTTTACTATGCTGCAAAATGCGCTAATCTTTCAGAATATTTTTCCATTTTTATACTGTTATATGCATAATCACTAAAAGTATCTCCAATATTTGGTAATGTAATTTTATATATGTAATACGGTTTCTGCATATTTTTCTTGTTTAAAATATTCTTTCTTTAAACGAGTATTTTTATCAACATAAGAAGTACAAGACTCCGTTTTACTCGTTAAATCCGATATCTTGGTGAATGCGGGATCGTCCTTAGTGCGTTCGATTAAATATCTGTTTGTTAAATTTAGAAATTCTGTGGTCGACATTATGAAAATTTATTTTTACACTTAGTTTTAATTCGGTAGTTCCAGTTATTCGTATTGTTTTGTATATAAGTGGTTATGTATTCTAACAACTGTTTAGGATTTGCAATCTACCAATTTTTGAAGTGATATTATCTCATGTCTGTTGACCCTCATTGCCTCGATGCTGCAAAATATGAGTTAAATGCTTGCCAAAAAATGCGTGTCTAGGATTGCATTAAAGCGCAATTTACTCTAAAACATATTAATATAATAAATTTTAAAATAGTATTCCATATTTCCAGTAGTGTAATAATAATTTTTTTTTATCAAAAATAATCAACACGGAAATAATTTTAAATTTGATGCTTGATTTAACTATTATCTAAAAATAATATTTTAAGCAGCTTGACTTTTCGAAAGCAAATGTTTATCACTGGAAGACATATGCATAAAGTATAAAACATTCATTAACTCGGATTACAAGGACTTAATTAATTATATTCATCAGATCTAAGATTAAGTCATTAATTATTTGTTTCAAAGTAAGAAGAAACTGTAAAAAGTAAAAATACTTTTAAAAGCACCTCAGAGAAATATAGCTGTTTATGTCAATTTAATGACTCACCGATAAGAATAATCCGATCTAATTAACAAATAATAAAACAATAAAGGACAGTATTCTTGTAAAAGAAAACATATTTTCATGTTTCCTGAGTAAGCGTATGGGTGATAAATATGCTAATGGTAAAAGTATATATATAGTGTTCTGTCAAGTTTAAATAATTCGTTTCGGAAACAGTAAGAAAAATTGAATTTGTAAATGCCAAAAAAATTTTGCTAAAAATTGTGAACACTATTTTTTATTACTTATTGGTATTAAATGAATTGAAAGCAATTAAATAAAATACTCCCCCTCCCCCCATTTTTAAATCTGCATCTTCTCGCTTGCTGTTGAGTTAGGTTAATGGTCATTATATGCAGTTTTATGAATGCGCAAAGATCTTCTCTCAATAGTTATAAGCAGAAAAATATGTTTTGCTTTCTATAACTGATTTTCTAATTGTTTAAGCATACAAATAACTCTAATTTAAGAATGGTATACGCGTGAAATATTAATAGAACCATTTTCTTTTGAGGTATTATTTATAATTAATATATTATTCGCCATAAATAAATACTTTACAATATCAGTATACATATTATAAATCAGGGATGCAAATAGCATCCAAAATTTTGTAGTACTAAACTTTTCTTATTTTTTAAAATTGCAGATACAAATGTAAATTTTAGTCGCTCGTACCGGTTTTTTGGTCGCACCGTGCGACCTCTCATTCGCATACCTGATGTATATGCATATATCTATATACAGTGAGTGTCACTATACCATTCGGGGTTTGGAAGGCTTATAAAATCTATACTACCAATGCAGCAACAAAGTTGACTTTAAAGATAAAGAAATGTTAAAATTTTTGTTTCACATATGTTTATCATGTGAACCTTTCGTGATGCTACAGATATCAAGCCTGAAGTCAAATTCTTTCCTCCCCACACTCGCTTTAACATGTCGCGATCAATGGTAGCAAATGCGGTTGTGACCCTTATCCGCAAATCTGGCTCTCCGAACTGGCAACTGGCTGAGCGAGCACAGCCAGCTGTCGCCAAAAAACGGTCTCTGGATCTGTGGCCCGCAATGAACGTTTCGATCGTCCGCCATCTTGCTGGTATTTAAGTCGAGCGATGGCAATGGCTGCCCTTTGTTCAGCATTGGGAAAGGGTTGCGCCTCAAAGGGTTAAAACAAATCGCATTTAGTTAGGTCCGGAGAGCGAGATGGCGACGGTTCCTCTTCCGTGCAACCGACCGCGATGCGCAGAATACTAAGCTCAATTTTTGTAACTACGTCTCCCTTTGCCGTTACAGCGACGAGTGTTCGGCCAATATATGGGATTTTCTCCTCCTGACGGTCACTGTTTTTTATTGTACCGACTTTGTAAAGCGAGATTGTTATCTCTCACGGTCATCCCCCGTCTTTTAATACTCCGTCTAGAAGTTCAGCGCTCGTTGATGAAACTATGTCGACATCAACGTTAGTTCGATGTATCGTGGCTGGCTGGATTAGGACCACCTGTACCATACACACACATACATATATATATATATATATATATATATACATATGCATATACACACACACACATACGTATGTAGATATGTTACCGTGAAAGAAGGAAATTGGATAATGTCGAATTTCACCGGTGAATGTCAACACATACCAAATACTTCGGTGAAAGACCGAATATTTGATTATATACTCGGTCAAAGGACAAAGTTTAGTACCACAAAATTTTGGATGCTATTTGCATCACTGATTTATAATATGTATACTGATATTGTAAAGTAACTTACAACTTTTTACTAACTTACACTTTTTATAACTTTTAGACAACACTAACTTACAACTTTTTAGAAATACGTTAAAAATATAGAAGGAAAAATGCGCTACTTTAAAATATGATAATGTTAAAGCGACATCTTATGCGACATGTTAAAGCGAGTGTGGGGAGGAAAGAATTTGACTTCAGGCTTGATATCTGCCGCATCACGAAAGGTTCACATGATGAACATATGTGAAACAAAAATTTTAACATTTCTTTATCTTTAAAGTCAACTTTGTTGCTGCATTGGTAGTATAGATTTTATAAGCCCTCCAAACCCCGGATGGTATTGTGACACTCACTGTATATAGATATATGCATATACATCAGGTATGCGAATGAGAGGTCGCACGGTGCGACCAAAAAACCGGTACGAGCGACTAAAATTTATATTTGTATCTGCAATTTTAAAAAATAAGAAAAGTTTAGTTACACAAAATTTTGGATGCTATTTGCATCCCTGATTTATAATATGTGTACTGATATTGTAAAGTATTCTTGTTTATTCAGACTACCACCGGTGTATGTCGACAAGCACATATATGCTCTGGCGGAGGTCGAAAAGAGAAGACAAAAACAGAAAAGCAAAAACGTGGAAAACATATTTTTATTCTGTTAGGGGAGATTATTTACCATGACCTATATATGTATATATGTGGGCATGGCTATAGAAGAAAACTCTACTACGGTATAAATGAAACGTTCTATATCGGCTAAACCTTAACCTCAAATCTTAATGTTTAACATTTATCTAATTGCATCTTCTAACATTATTAAGAAGTTAAGTTATATCGAGCATCCTTTCTTCTCAAGCTAGAATCTAAAGCAACATGCCAGAAAAAAAATTCCCTAGCTGCCCTTTAAATCTACATTTAAAAATTTCCTGTGGTTAGTCCCGCAGTGAAAATTCCTCTTGAGCCCCTCACAGTGATTGGTAATTCCTCTCAGCAAGAGAACCTAAAACGTTACGTCACTCTTTGGACGTTTAATCTCTCCTAAAATACGGAAAATAAGTGCAAATCTTCGATAGTCAACATTCACCATTAGTGCATGGTGAATGTCGACATTTGCCGGTGTAAGTGGGAAATAAGGATATTTAGCAATTTTTTCGAACATACACCAAGAGACTATGTGAATTGAGCGGATGACTAAGTTGACATTCAGCGGTGAAAGTCGACATTCTCGAGATTTCGGACTTTCACGGTAACCTATATATGTATATATGTGTGAGTGTGTGTCCTAATATAAAGTTATGTTCATTAATGACCCACTGATTCACTGACACTATTGCTGTTCAATCACTCCAAAGCAAAGGTTTTACAGCTAACAAGATGAAAAAGTTAGAGGTCTAAAAACTTTGTAAAATCTACACCGTTTTTTCAATCGATTTGAAACTGTTCCGATTTTGCAAAAAAATTCAGGAAACAATATGCAGCACTTTAAAAATCCGAAAATCCTCCATTCTTTCCTTGGTATTTTGGAATATTTTCTCATTTTTAACTGCAGAAAATTATGTTATTAGGTAAATTAGCAAATGTCTGTCACTTCTGCGTCGTAGATTTATTTTTAAACGTACTCATTTGCAATTCTTTTTGAATTATGAAAGAATTACTCAAAAAAGGAAAGAAAATTCCATTATTGGGCCCACTAACTTACAACATTTTAGAAATACGTTAAAAATATAGAAGGAAAAATGCGCTACTTTAAAATATGATAATGCACTAGTTCCCAATTTTTAACTTAAAAAAGATGTGCAAAACATTACGTTTGGAAATACTATAGCCGAGAAGCCGATATGTCTAACAGAAAGTTCAAGAAGCCGATATGTCTAAACTAAGTGGACATATTTCATATTTTCATAGTAAATTCATACTAGTTGCTCCGTATGTCAACATAATAAGGGTTACAAAATTGTAAATTGCTAACTGCACTGCAAAATTGTAAGACGCATTTCATTTATGTACTTGATTCAAGTAATATGATTAGAACTGCTTTATGTCAGATTTCTTAACAGAACTAAATAAATTCTGAAAATTTTAAATGCTTTAAGTTGCTTTAATGTGTACTAATTTTACACGCGGATTAAAACACAAAATGTACGTGTACATAATGTGGAGCTTAGTCTGTGGGTGAATTGTAATGCAATCTATTTCATCCTAAATTTGTCTCAGCCTATATGTTTGAATTGGAGCTTAAAAAAGTAACATAGTTTTTACAATTTAAATGGTACCGAAAATATTTTGATTCAATACATGTGAAAATCCTCAAACTGTGTCCCCCCTTCTTCCCTATAGTTCTCCACATTCTTGTATTTCCGAAGACTGCAAAATTTCTGAAACTTTCCATTCAATACTTTTTGAAGTTACCAATGAATTGATTACATAAATTTATCATTATGACTTTTCAAATCAAGGTAAAAGACGTTTCAAATGAAGGTAACTAATAACAGACCGACAGTGGTTTGCTTTTTGAAAATGATTTATTGCTCTCGGCTTTCTTGATTCATTACGCGGTTTGTTTCTACGAGTTCAGCTCAAATGTTCTATTTTTCGAAAGCTTTATTTTTCTCAGTATATGCAACGAACACTTTGCTTTTAAGCCCGCTGACCCCAATCATTTTAGTTTCATGAACTACGTTTCGCATGTGGAGTCATTCTCTTTTTAGAAATAAAAAGAATGCCCATTTTTTATTTATTTAAACTTAAAATAAAACCATGATTGACCTATATTTTCCAAACATTCCATTTGGCATTTATTCCAAGTAAAAGAAATTTATGTTTGTGTATATGTACAGCAAAACTGCATGGAAAATAGCCTGAATCAATAATTATTTTTCATACATTTCTATCACACCAACATTGGCTAAGAGAGAAATTTTACAATTTTGGAGTTTTTAGGAAAATTCAGGAATAATTTCTAAGTATGTGACTCTCAAAGCACTTCTTTCTAGAAATGGATATATTTGAATGTCCCTGTCATGCCAAATAGCATTTTTGCCGTCTTCCCAGAGTGAATGATTTCAGCAATCGCCTCTCTACAATGGAATACAATTACGTAAATATACGTTTACATTCCTTTAAATGTTCTGTATATTAAAAAGCTTCCTTGCAAAAGCTTAATTACTGAAGAAAACTTTTTTTTTTTTGTGAAATATGAAGCTCACATCAAACAGTTTGTTTCTCGTTCCAGTCTGCATTTTCAGCTTTTTAATCAAGACTGAAACTGAATGTTTCCAATTTATTTTAAGTAGTGAAATACTTGATGTATGAAAGGAGGTCAATACGAGTTTTTCTGTTTATTGTTATTGTTATAAATCTGACAATTTAATTCACAGCGAATCAGTAGTACGCTGATCGTAGATTATTAACTGAGACGACTTTAACTTGTGTACGAAAACTTTGAATTTAAATGTTAAAATGTATTAAGAAAAAAAAATGCCCATATGTATTTGTACGATTTCGTTTTACTGGGAACAGCCCCTTTTATAGCAATGCTTCATGCAGCGAGGAAAAACATCTAATTTGCGAAAAAAAAAAAAAAAAAAAAAAACTGTGTAATCTTGAAAAACCATTTTAAACGAATTGGAGTCGCAATTTCCCTTCAAGGCCTGATAACCGTGACTTCAATATGCAGTCAATGTCACACTCGTGATACCTAAACTTTTGAATTGCAAATGATTAATTTTTTTTAAACTGAGATATCAAATAGAACTAAAAATAGCAAAAAAATCACTTAAAAATAGGGAACGGGTGGATTTTCACACTTTTAAACTAGAACAGATAAATTGTCTATATACCTTTTACATAATAATGACAAATTTCAAGCCGATCACACCAACAGCGCGAATTTAATAACGTTTTTAAACAATATATTTTATCTGTTATAAATGACGGTAAAAGTTTTGTTTTGGGTGGCTGAACCGGAATTGTGACAGCGTCAGTGAGTCTGTGATTCAGGGATCAGCGTAACCAAATTGTAGGATTTTAGTTTTAGAATCTTTGAATTTTTACCTAGCAATATATATTTATATACTTATTTATAGATTGGTTTAGGGTATACTTTATGAACAATCTACCTTTGTTTTACACTACAGCCTAAGGAAAAAAAAATGTTTTCGAACTATTGTAATCGGATCCATTCACCATATCTTATTCATTATCGAATCTTCTAATGCATACTAACATAAATTTGAAAAAAAAAATGAAGAGTGCAAAACAGAAGATCAATGTATAATTAATTAATTATGAGTTTACAATTATGATGCTACAGGAAAGTTGATAAGCCATTCCAATCTACTTATTTAATTACACGCATAACAGAACATTAATTTTCATTGTAAAGCAATTATCTGTTTGCATAATTTGAATGAGCTATTTTTTAAATGGAGATAACAGTAATTAAATTATTAGAAGTGATAATTAGGTTGTTCTTTCACTGAAAATTCACCAGGAGCTTAAAAAGTAAATTATTTTCTTCGTTTAACTGATTTTTCCCTTCAGGTTGAAAAAAAAAGAAAAAAAAATACTGTAAACAACAAACGGTATGACATGCATTTTGATAAAAATTTAATCTTTAAAAGTGCAAATTAAATATAAATGTACATATATCACAGAAATGTAAAAACTGAAGGGGAAGCAATTTCTGGTATATTTTCCTTTTTTACGTAACAAAATATTATTAATCAGTACTAATATATAAACTGAGAAAACATTTTTTTATTGACTTACTCATGACCGCACAGTCAAATCTCCTAGATTCAGGAACATGAGTTTGTATAAAACTTGGGAGTTACGTACATTCGTTTTTTTGAGTAAGACAACACTAAGAAATCATATTTTAAAAACCCCTCCACAAGAGGCGTTGAGGCCTACAAGTTCTTTCCACATTTCCTTTCATACCTCATGCAAAAACTTCTTTCTCTTAAATACTTAACAAACACAAATACTTAAAAATTAATTAAATCCAATATATCTTTTTAATTCTCTTCCAATAAGGATGTTCAGATAAAATTTGTTTTTGTTATCCTTCATATCTTGAAAGAAAAATCTTATCAATGCGAATCAATTTACCTTAAAATGTAACAAAAATAGGATTACCTGCTCCATGTATTCAAAAGAGTGTGACGGATTTTTTTTTTTTTTTTTTTTGACATAAATCATTTCGGGTGGTACAGAATATGAAACGGATGCGATAAAGTTTTACAGTTAACCCTTTACAGTTAACCACTTCGCCCCAGTTTTCACTGCAATTCGTCTATAATTTTAATTATTTACAACACTCAGATATTATAAAATATCTTTTGATATTAAAACTTATAAATAATTTAGGAGCTCATTTTTTAATGATTACAAATTTCCCTATCAAAATTTTATTTTTCTATAATTTTAAAGTTACATAAAAATTTTACCATATAAACAAACTTACACTATTTGCCCATTTCCGAAACGCTCAGACGGTCTTAACTCTTTAACGCGCAGTGTTCCCGCTCTGGGAACACCAAACTCGGACGTTTTGACTGTTGCCAGTCACGAAGAATAGATTTGATTTCTGTAAAAATAGTTGCGGGTGAAACAGCTGCACGAGAATCCTTTTATTTTTAGCACGTCATTTCCCGTAAAAAATCGTCATGATTATTTTTAACAGAAGTGACATCTGCTGAAAAATGGAAGAATGCGAGAACAGCTGCATAGATTGCCCAATGCTGAAAAAAGGGCAGCCGTTGCCATCGCTCGACTTAACTACCAGCAAGATGGCTCTGAATGCGTCAAAAAAGGGTCTCTAGATCTGTGTCACGCGATGAACGTTTCGATCGTCCGCCATCTTGCTGGTAGTTAAGTCGAGCGATGGCAACGGGTGCCCTTTTTTCAGCATTGGGAAAGGGTTGCGCCTCAAAGGGTTAAATTACTTCTGTGATCGTACAGGTGGCTGAATATGTGATGTGAACTTTTAACAAGTAGAGTATCACTTCTGAACTATAAAAAACTGACCCGCTGAATGGCTGCAGTATCGCTTTTGCGAGTATGCGTTTCTTCACTTCCACGGAACTTCAAATGCATTTTCTGAAAAACTGCGATTTTTGAATTATGACGTTGTGGCAGCAAATGAGCGAAATGCGTTACAATAAATACATTCACGGAGCAGTAGATGAGGCAAAATATGACAATAAAGGATTTTATTTAAACAAAAGAAATTATTCATTAACTATTGGTAAGAAATGGTGGCTGGCGGCCAGGTAAATATTACACGTTACAAGAGCGTGTTATGTGTATTGCGTGTTACAGAATATTATGTGTTACAATTAGGGATGGATGCGAGACGAAAAATAAGCGTCTCGCGTCTGGCAAAATAGCCTTAAAGCTTTGTCTCGTCTCGAAAAAATCCCTATATCGTAATGTTAAAAATGTGTGCATCGTCTCACAAGAAAGCTATAAATCTCTGTCTCGTCTCGCAAAAAAGTCGTCTCGCGTCCATCCCTAGTTACAATTGAATAAAGATGGAATGATTTAAGAATTACGCCAGCACGGAGTTACAAATTGGCGAGAACAAAAACTTGGCCGGGATAAAGAACTTAAGTTAATCGTAATCCTAAAAGCCTAAAGTACCCTAAAAGTTAATCCAATAAAACTAAAGCGATGAAATCGAGAACAAATAATTTTAAAGAAAAGGCAGGGCAACGAACAATAACAAGCGCCGACACTATGCCGACGAGAAGGTAAGCAATAAGCTGTTGAAATTGCAAATGGACGTAATGTAATTTATTTTTAGCCCAGAACGGCTCCAAATGTCTGATGAGACAAATAAACAATTAAGAATAATGCATACGTGTGAAAAGTGAATATACAGATTAAAAGCGGAAGTGACAGACAAATGAGAACAGAAATAATTTAGAATACATGATTTTGAATAGATTAAATTTAAGAAACACAAAGTGAATGAGAATTAATATTTAATATGTGATCTACATCACACAGAATTTCCGACGTTCTTCAACTGTAAAGTGTTCCACCATAAATATAAGAATTTAACTGAAAGGCCTAACATCTTTAATGGAAAATTTCAGGTTAAATGCATAAAATAATTCTACAAAATGCAAAAAGCATTAACTTAAATACAAGTGACATCCCTTTTTGATGGCAATCTGTTTGATGTTTCTCGTTCCATATATATTTCTATACAGAACACAGAAACACTTGTACAAATAAAAAAGAAATCTATTGAATTATTTTATATAAAGGATATTGCATAAATCTCCACATGATCTTTTATCACAAATTAAATTACATAAGTAATTTTTTATATAACATGATGGCTTATATAATTAAATTAATAAATTATTTCGTATTATCTGAGCACAATTTAGCACAATTTTCACAAACTATTCAGAATTTCCGTTAGATTCCCAAAGGTTTTCTTCGTGCAGATTAACGAACTAATCTAATTAAAGTGGCGCTTTGAACTTTAATTTTAGCTACTTTTAATTAATTTTCCCTTCTACGTTTACGTCCGACTCTATTAGTATAAAATATTTTTTCGGAAAAATTTAAATAATCAAATTACATCTAATGGAAAATTTTCATTTTAAATTCAAAGAAAATGAACTGTGTAATGAGACGCAAATATATTTGTATTAATTAACATTTAATGGAACTTAATAAAACAGTGTCAGTTTTTTTCGGGTTTCCGAGAATTCTGTAAAATACGAATGAACTATTAAATTTATATTATGAAAAGAAATACGTAATTGGATTACAATTTTAAAATTTCAGTACTAGAATTAATAATACTGCTCTGAAAAAAAAAACTTTTTTGGTGTATAACTGATACTATTTTGGCTGATTCTTGATGTTATTGATTGATGAAATAGACTTTTGAATACAAATAGGATCCATTTTTGCTCCATTGCCCACCGTTTTCTTAAGACTCAAAACCCTTCCCATTTTTTTCACTGTTCGGTAATTTTATGGCCACGAATTTGATTTGGAGGGTCGGAAAAAAGGATTATTTTAACCATCAAACGTCTTCTGAGGGGTTATGTAGGTGGAAGGTAAACATCCTGTTTTGCACATATTAAACTTCATTTTGTAGAAAGGATTATTTTATTACTTAAATTTAAAAACGCAAATATGATAAATAGCTTTAGTGAGGATTAAAAAAAATCAAGGAGTTTTCGTGAACACTTAGATTAGACAACTTTTAACTCTCTTCTTTGCCCTGTTCTGGCAAATATTAAGTTTATTTGCAAATATTATTTTATTACTTAAATTTATATCTATATCTATCTATCTATCTATCTATCTATATATATATATATAGATAGATAGACCGTTCGTCAGATCTGGACAGCACAGAGCAAACACACTGACTAAATAGGACAAGAGAAAGGTATTACCGAAAAAAACGTAATTCGATTCTTAGTTTTTTAGTTATTTTGTGCTTTGTCCAGTTTTCGACCATTTTACGTGCATTTTGAGTTATCGCCAGCTACATTTTCGTCCGACAACTATATTTCTGATATTATCGAAATTTCTGGAGAATGCATTTTTAAATAATCTGTTATGGAACATCATAGCTAAATTAGTTTTTTTAACGAAATTTTAAAAATTGTGAAAAAATAATTTTTTATTAGTTTTTTATTTTAAAATTCAAAGAAATTAATTTTCGATGCATCAAATTGAGTGACTGAAGAATTGCACACATACGAAGACTAACGTTTTTAAAATTCATACTCAATTTATGCATTAGTGGTTGTGAAAATAAGACACGGGACTATATTAGAGGACATAAGTAAACAATTCTTCTACGGCAAGTTATGCCTTAGAACCTTATGTTCCCGTGTAACGCTGCGCTACGCAGCTAATTTAAAAATAAAAATGTTCAGGTGTGACTGAAGGCATTTTAAGCAACATGTTGCTCCGCATAGTCCTGTAAGCTGTGGCAGACTGCAAATCATCGACATGTGCGACATAATTAACATTATTTTCGGGTGTTATCCAAAAGGTTCACATACAATGAAAGCAATGCCTTTTTGTGTGTGTGATTGAGGTACTCTATCAATGTCGAATCGTTAAGAAACCTGATCTGAAAGTCCAAAAAATTCCCTTTTTTTATCCTTACTAAAGCTATTTATTGTATTTTTATTTTTAAATTTAAGTGGTAAAATAATCTGTTGAGCCAAAATTCAGTTTTAAATGTATCAAAACAGTAGATTTACTGCGTAAAGTATGAGGCGCGTAAAAGTTATTCAGCGAGGCAACGTTATAAAGCGAATCTTCCAAACTCTCTTGTGAGAGATACGGGACACGTTCCCTCTCACCCGCTTTTAGCCCAAATTGTAGCTGTATGTTTTTATTATTTGGTGTATTTGGATGAGAGAAAGGAGGGTGAAGCTAGAAGCTGGAATATTTAGAAAACAAGTGAAAAACTTGTGAAAAATATAGAAAAAAGAAAATTTTATTGTTTTTTTTTTTAATTTTAGGGGGTAAATCTTTCCCAAAAATGCTATATGGGGGTGGTGGTGTCCCTTGAAAACGGTGAGTGATGGAGCAAATTGGGTGTCATATTTGGATTCAAGAGGCTATTTTACACAAGAAACAGCCGTGTTGTAGTATCAGTATTATTAGATCCAGTATGATTAGATTAATACATATTTTTGTAGTTTCCATGTAGAGGTTCAAACATTTTAGGATACCGGTAGCAACGATTTTTTTTTCTCTTCCTCGGACATAATAAAAAAATTAAAAATAAAAACAGCAATAAGTAAATAGTGCTGAGATGAATGGCGTAAGCAAGTGTTCTTTCGTGAACATTCTGCTGGCGTAACACTTTACATTTTGATTTTAGCAACAACGATTTTTGTATTCGGTTTCTAAAAACCGTGCTCTATACTGTAACTTTCATAAAAATGAAAAGTAGAAAAAAATAATAATTATATATCTTATCTGTATTTATAGGGATTAAATCCATGCTCCATTTTGATGTTCTTTAATTCTATCTGTTCCCCAGGGCACCCCTAAGAAACATTCCAAAAAAAAAAATCTACACAACCGGAAAGCTGTGGAACACGAACGCGAGAGAGAAAAAAATTCGTTCAGAAGTTTTTAAATCCAAATACTCGAATTGTTGTTGCCAACGGCAAAATTGAACATGTTATGCCAACAAAATGCTTACGAAAAAACACTTGCTTACGTCATTCACTTCAGCATGATTTACTTATTGTTGTTTTTATTTGTAATTTTTTTAGTATGCCCGAGGAAGAGAAAAATTCGTTGCTACAGTACCGAAATTTTTACTATATATGACACATTATATTAGTATTACCTTTTCATTCTTTATACTGAACCTTACTACAAATTTCCGATCACAAATCTAAATATTCATTCAATCGATTCAGACTGATGCGATTTTTTATAACTTAGGGAGTAATTAAAAAGCAAGAGTATTTATTTCTACCAAAATGTCCTTATTTAATTCTACATCAAAGGATGCTGACTCTGCAAGTAGAATTTTTTCGTGTTTGCATTTTCGACACTTACTTTTACTTTAATGTTGAGATTACTTTTACATTAAGGTTGAGCTCTAGAACAGCGTAAAAAAGTGTTCTGGAGTGAAAATAAAATTTTATTGAATTGCTGAAAACTACTTTCAGCACATTCCGCTTTTATTCACTTAGAAAGAGTATGTAATCTAATTTTCCGTTTTTATAACACAATTATCATGGTAACTATATTTCAATGTATAACCTATTTTTGCATCTAAGATGTTAAAATGAACAATGGGGCACATTGTACAGTAATTTCTGGAGTTCCTTAACTCAGACAATACGACAAAAAAAATATATTTGAATCTATTGAACAAACAATACATATTATACTGGCACTTTGAAAGCACTGAGATTTTAATGTTATTGCAGCTTTTATGCCTCTTATTTCTTTCGTATGAGAGGCAACAAACATTTAAAATGCCCGGAGCTGCACAAACGCACTTGCATTTTTTTTTACATTTAGTAGATACAGCAATATATGATATTGGCCAAATCAGTGACGTTTTGAGAAGGGCAGTTTCTTAAGTTACTATAGAATAATGACGCTATGAATGTCTAAATGATATTTATATCGTCCAATATTTATACGTGGACGTAGGTATGTAATTTGAGACTGGCCGGGACGAGAAATTTTCCTGATTACGCGATGAGCTAGTTTATGCTACACTCAGGCTGAGTGAATAACACACAGAATATGGTAAATGTCTGAAGTGTGAAGGTCCAGGGTTCTGACTTAACGCACGGCAGTCGATCTAATAGTTCGGAGTTTTGGGCGGTTTTCGTCAGATATACTTGATAGAACTTCTTAAGAAGTCCTCAGTCCAAGGGTCCTTCCTGTGGAAGAAACGCCTCTTGTAGTTTTACCTTAACCCATTTGTGTCTGGATATTTTTGCAACTTTCTTCGATTTTTACTGATAACCGAAATAATAGATAAATTTCTGATGTCAACTTCTTGAACAAGGGATGATTTCTTTTAAAATCATTATGCATAAAAATCGAAATATCAACATCCTTCTTGGTCATGTTAAAATAATTTGTAGAGTTGAGGTTCAATACTCATGAATAAAGGCTAGGAAAAATAAATAAAGTTTTCGACTAATAGCGAAAATGCCGTCCCAAAAAAGGGACACTAGGCATAAATGGGTTAACACAGCACGTGGCAACTTTTTCTTTCTCGTATTCAGTATTTACAGGCATCCACTGTATTAGCGCCAGAAGCTAGTCATCAGTCGATACTTGCCAATAGCTGTACACCTAGGAAATAGTGTGATAGAAGAAACATTTAAGTTATTTTGTAAAACGTACTAGAGTGTGGCAATAGTTGTTTCACTTTTAAACTGATTTATATTGCTTACATCTATACTTCTCTGGTTAACAGTTGCAAGAAAGGTTATAATGTATCGATTAATTATATTTATCAATTCCATTATTCTTATGTTCAATAAAAAGTAATTTAACACACTGAAAATGGATGACAAATCATTTTCTATTGCATAAGTTTTTATTTATTTTTTTTTTCAAATTCTATTTTCTTAAAAAAAAAAGAAAGAAAGTCAACCATTTTTGAGTGTTGGAAACAATAGCAGATTCGACTTTGGAAACACATTTGAGCTTTATTTCGATTAACGTAAAAAAGTCCTCCATCATGCTTTTATACTACTGCAAATGATTGTCTCAAACTTCCTCTTAGAGTATTTTTTTTAAGATCCTAATTTTATGCTATTTCTCGTGCATACGGCGTATAACCTTGTAAATATGAATTAATTTTACATCTCTGTCGTTTGCTGAGCAGTTTCCTCATTTTTCTTGTAAGGTATTTTGTTCATATATCATTTAGAGAATGATTACTGTATGCTATCGCATTTTCTTCTAGTAGTAGAAAGACGTTGATATCAACACGTTTTTATATCTCAAACCGATCTTTTTGAAATAATAATGTTAAGATGAAGTTGACAGTACTTGCAATGATAAAACGTACGAAATGCTACGTTTCATTGGTCAAAGTATCGATTTCTTTACGTCATAATGAAATTAATTTGTATAAAAATATAATTTTCGTTACTCGTGGAAAAGATTATAACAAATTAACAAGGCATACAAATCCAGCTAATCTGTATGTTAAAATCTGAAGCTATATGTTTCTTGGCTGTGTATGTAGGTAGGATGTGAAAAGCTGAATACCACGAACTTTCCAGTAGTACTGCATATTTCGGCTCAAATCGGCTAAATTTCATCTCTTAAACGACATTGATGTTAAAAGCTTTAAATCAGACCAATACAGCAAAGCTGTCATATTTGGGTATAAAATAAAATATATCCAAATAGATGTATGAAAAAGGGATATAAATAAGATTGCATTTCCTTGTTACAAAGAGTAAAGCAATCGTCTTCAGTAAATAAATGATTGGCAAAATATTGTCTTGAAGTGTTTTAGTACGAAAAGGAAAGAAAATAATGCTCCATTAAAAACATGGAATTTACGTCTTTTTCTATATAACAATTGAAACTCAAAAAAAGTTGTGGAAAACTTACTAAAGATCAAACTACCAGCATTATTAAGTGGACATATATTACTTTTTTCGAGCCTCAGAATCAGAAATGTATTGCAAATAAATAGTATTTATGGCAAATACAAAATATAATGACACATGTATTTTCTTTTAGCCCATCACAACTATTTTGTTAAATTAAACATCCTTTAATCAATAGTGTTAAATATAATTCTGCAGCTGTAAGAACTCCATCATTTGCTTTTAGGTTAACAAGAGCTACTGAAATGATTGATTATTGCATCAGGTATTAAGTAAACTTAGCCTTTGTATCTGAAATGCTAAGCATGTTCCTCTCTTGTATGCATCATATAGAAATATCGAAATCGCATGTAAATTTACAAATAAGATTAGTGAAAATGCGCCCCACATTTAATCTCATTAAGTAGAGAGATATATGCCTAATAATTCACGCGGTAGTTTGATTATATCATTCCCTTATTTGCATTATTCCCTTATGAAACATATTCAATTATTTTTATTGGTTTCCAGGCAAATAACTAATATAGAGAATGAGCTTTCATCGAAATTCTTTTGGTGTTTTACGATCCATAAATGTCAAAGTAACGCCATTTTCTTTCGTTGGTTCATTAAGGCTGAGTCATTGCTTTGCATTTTTATTTCTGAAATTATTTATTCGGAATCATAAAGGAGAGTGTACATGCGAAAATAACATATGACCTGTGTCTTTTATTATGATGAATGATAAGCAACAGAGAAGGTATAGTAAAAATTTATTGCTTGGTTGCACCTCTTATAGTTATTGTCTTCGAATGTTTGAACGGAAGCGCATAGCTAAAATTGAACACATAGTTACACCGAGCTAAAAAATAAATAAAAAATCAAAAACTACATTTTCTTTTACAAACATTTTGGTATCAAATGCATACCTAATGAAGAATGACGAGATTTAGCACTGAATATTGAGAAAGTATGCCATAAAATGGTGCTTAAATTGGTCACACTTTTACTGTATTTAAGGAAAAAAATGTTGAAAGCTTTTTTAATTTATTACTAGCGAAGTACCGCCAATATTAGATCGGGTATGCTAATTTACTATTTAAAAAAAGATTTAAATAAGCAACAGAAAAAAAGTTTGTAAGACATTATTTTGAGAAAGCTCGATGCTCTTTAAATCTTTCAGTAGATTTTCGAAAAGCTTTCGGAAACTCGTAAGAAAATAACTTAGGAAATTCCACATTTTTTTCATGTTAGTCATGTAGTTTTTTTTTTCATATTAGTATAAAGAGTGTCCTAAAATTTGAATTAAATAGAAAATTAATTAATTTACTGTTGGGGTAACCAAAAAAGGAAAACAGTTTGACAGCTGGCAGTTTAGGTTTAGTTAAAATGCACCACTATACGAAAGGATAACGCGTTATCATTGTATAACAACGTTTCAAAAATGACAGTTTGATATAATAATTTTGATGATGAATGATGAGAAAGATCATGTGATTTAATACCAATGGATTTCTTTCTTTGGGGTTACTTGAAGTCAAACGTTTTTGTCAACAAGCCCGCCTGCACCAGTGCATTGAAGGAGGTTATGCGGAGGACTCAATGCTGTATCAACGAAATTCCAGCATATTTATTCGAAATGGTCCTAGAACATTTAGACAAAAAGAGTGCGTGTGTGCCAGCAAAGACATTAGGTCATTTGCTTCATTTGCTATTCCATACATAACCTTATCCTGTGTACGTTGTTTCAATAAAAAGATGAAATTGAAAAAAAAAACCCTGGGTTTTCTGTTTAATTCAAATCTTCTGTAAATTTTGGGACACCCTTTATATAACAGAAATTTATTTGCAGCAAATTGCAAATTTTGATTATTTTAAGCATAGAAGATTTTTCCGAGCTTCATTTAAAATAAAAAAAGATAAAATCTTTCCATATAATTATAGTCTTGCCGATTTCCAAACACAGTTGCATACTCAGGTAGCAGCAGTTTTCGGAAAGCCCAATATCCTGTGTCAATTTAAGTGCATTACAATACTTCAGGTTATGAATTATTTATCATCGGACTGGAAGCTTTTATTTCTTTTGAACTTCTCGTAAGGGTTATTGTTTATTTTATTTATTTTATTTTTTTGCATTTTGTAACTAAAATATTAGACCCTCATTCCCTGTGGAGAACAGGCACTCATCCAGATATTACATAGTACATTTTTTTTAGATGAAGTACAAGCATAGAAAATTGTTTTGAATTAATAGTATTTCACTCTGAAGGTTGAGGTAAGACGTTTGAGAAATAATAAAATTTACGTTATTGCCAGTGACACTGTCTTATATTTTAGCAGAATAATAAAGAATTTTACTACAATATCCCTGGCCATCCTCTGGGGGAAATATGAAGTATGGAATAAATTGTATTGAGATCAATCGACCACAGCTTCTGAATCATTTTAAACAGTAAATGTTTTATTACATTTTGAATTTACATGTACAATTATTTGTAAGGTCACCAAAGAGAAGAAATGGACACCTGGGAGAAAAATGTATCATTTTCCAGTAAGTAACGGTGTTATAAAGTAACTTTAGGCAATATACATAATGAGGTTTTGCATAAACTAAGAATTATTTCATATATAACGTATAAGTTAATCGCCGAAGCTTACACTTCAAAAATACTTCCACCTTGAAAGTCAAAATAGTATAAAAATCAGTCATACTTCTGATTTTTGAAAAAAAAAAACCCTGGCGTAACTGTACTCGACTTTCTCGATCGTTAACAAAGTGTTTAAATATATTTGAATAGTTTAAAAATTCAGGAAAAACATTATAGTATGGTGCTTGGATACTTTCCCCAAATTCGTATATTTATGTAATTATTTTAGTATATTTAAAAATATTTGTTGCTATTTCACTGAATGTGCATCAACTACGATTCTTTGGAGGATTTTTGAAGTACTTTAATTACTTATAAAGCTCATAAGAAGCACATTTCAAACATTTACCTTTCATATTATGCCAAATGACCGCCAAAGTGGTGTAGTGGCTAAAGAACCATTCTATCACGTCTTAGATCCGGGTTCAAATCCCGGCTTTAGAATGGGTGTTAACTTGCCCGTCCCTTCATAAGTGTAACTCTGGCCGGCCATTGGGTGCTCCCATAATAAAATAGCCAGTGATTGGGGCCTTAGTAGTGGCGAACGCTTGATATGCAAATGCCCGCCCATTGATAAAAAAATGTTATGACAAATACAAATGCGTTTAGTGTAAGCCATAATTTTTTAATTATAATTTTGAAATATTCCTTTTAATTGCTTGTGACATGTTTTTATTTTAAAATTTTTATAAAATAAATTATGCATGTTATATGTTTGTAAAACTTATTTTATTTCCTTATGTATAGTCATAATTACTTTTATATCTTTTATTTTGCTGATAAAAAAATTACAATTATTTTCAAATGAAGGATCATTTTGCAATTGGTGAGGGTAAAATTTCATTGTACCCGGTATATGGGGTATAATAAAACACCTGCAGACATTTATCTTTTGTAATTTTTATATATGAAAAAGCTATTTACAATCGCATAAAAAATCATTTAGATGAGGAAATGTGTAGGTTAAAAATGCCCATTAATTTCATTTTTGTACATGGAAATTTGTGAACACGGAAAAAAAAAAATTGTAAATTTCGTTTCATTGTACCCCAATTTCCTCTATATGCAAATCAGCAGCGTATAATATGCATACCCAGTTTGAGCTCAATCGGATGCATCCGATATATACTAGCGCACTTTAAATGATTTACCTCCATAGGCCATAATATATAAGAGTTCTTTGTTGTAGCAAATGTGAACAAACTATTAACTCATCACAGCGAAAGTGACACAGGTTATGACTAGAAACTGCAATATACTTATCTATATTTCGTTTAATGGAATGAACCATTTAAACGCTGGCGCACGTTTAAGGAATTTCGCCCATAGGCCGTAATGTAAGTCAAATCTTCTTTTGTTTTCTTTTGAGGGGGTGTGTGTCCAGTAAAAAATCATATACAGTACGTATATACAGCAAAATCAATATTGCTCATACGAGGGCGGTCTACACTATATAGAATAAATTTGAGATTACTCGAATATAACGTTTTATTAGCTATTGTGTTCACTCTCACACACACACACATCACTATATGAATAGAGTGTATGAATTAAGAATTTATGTAAACGTATAAATACAAACAAATCTCAATGTCTAATGTTTTCATGATTGCAATATTTTCTTTATACGGTGCATGTTCGGAAATGAAAAGAAAATTTCTCATTTTGCTGTTGAAAAGTCTTACACTCATGCCATTTTATCTTTCTCTCTTCTTTTAAGGTTAAGATTACCTTAAAAGAAGAGGAAACTCGTACGAAATAGGTACCAGTGGTCTATTTCTTTAAAAAAACTGGTACCTATTTCGTAGTACATTTTACAAAACAAATAAAATTATATTTGTGTTGCTTGGACCTTTGAGCAGACGATTAAGTAATAATCGTCTCATTTAAACCCAAGTACATAATAATTTCTGTAAAGTATTTAATTTTTTTGTAATACTAAACATATATTTTTTTTTAAATCTAAAACTTCTTTTTTCTTCAGAAAAAGTTTGAAGAAACTATTTCAGAGAATTGTTTTAAATAAAAATTAGGTTTAATGTAACAAATCTCAAATTATATTAATATTCACTATAAATAAGTATAATAAATGTTCTCTTACCAAAGTAAAATTATTCTATACGGCAAATAATGCATTTTATCACACTTAGTAAAATGGACGTTATTTTTTTTCCGCTTACAGTTTTTTTTTTTGCCAATTCTTAGAGCATTAAAAGCTTTTCTTTAGAGTATAATAAGTGCTTTCAAGTTGTTGAATTACTCCATTGTTTTACCTTCCAGTATTTAAGATATTCATGTACTTATATTAAAAGTTTTATTACAAAAAATCAGAGTAAAGAGGAATTTTAATTAGTGGTCGTATATTATTAACAAAAGCCTTCATATTCTGACGCAAACTTTCACTTAAAATTTCCGCTCTCACAAAAAATTCATTTTGAATAGAAAACAAAAAGAGTTTAAGATAAAATAATTATCCAATGTCATTAAAATTAAAATATTTAGTATTGCTTCTATATAAATTTTAACTATTATAATAAGAGCTTTATTTTTATTCTTAGAAAACGTTATATGTCTCCGACAACAGTGTTTACTGTTGTTTCAAAAGCATTCATTAAAATATTCATGTATATAATTAGCATACAATGAATATTATAGTTTGCTTTTTATGTGAATATTCATATTTATGTAAACAATACGGCTTAATAAAGAAATTATTAAAGAAGTTCATGCATAAAATGATTTATTCGAAAATTTCATGTTTTTTATACTTATGAGAAACACACTTTAACACTTAGTTACACACATTCAAGAGTCGAAAGTCATGGAGTAATAATATACAAGTGGTAATGTACAGTAGTATCGTGTAAGATAGAGGTATAAATCGACAGATCTTTGTCAGGAGTTTTATGTGTATTCAAGTGATTTTTACGATAAAAGTTTTTAATATGGTATTGGCAGCACGACGAAAATTAAAAGATGTTGAACGGGAAATACTAGTTGGACACACATAAGATATTTTGTTATGGAAATTGAAAATTTAACAACAGAAAAGAAATAGTTGCGGACGATTTTTTTTTCTTTTCGGTGTTCTACCGTTTAACAACGACACAAGCTAGTTAGGGTCGAAAGTATTACATTTTTCTTTTCTTTTACGGTTTTTGAGCGTCAGGAGTTTGGAAAATACACTGCTGGCCATCGTAAATGCAACACCCTGAAGGAAGCATGCAAATAATATGAAATTTACAACATGCATTAGCTGAGGTGAGATATGCAAATGATTAGAATTTCAGCGCAGACGCACATCAAGCGCGCCTGTGGCGCCACCTCAAAGCGCTATTTAAGGCTTGGAGATTTCGACGGTTTCAAGTACAGCAATTGTGTTTTTCTTGCTTTTTTTTCAAAAAAAACGATAAATTATGCCTCGTAGGAAACAACGATCATCTTTTGATCAAGTATCCGAGTTTGACAGAGGAAGGATAGTGGCATACCGAGATTGTGGGTTATCTTTCAGGGAAATCGGTCGTCGTATTGGACGAAACCAAACAACTGTGATGCGGATATGTGATCGTTGGGTGCAGGAGGGTACGACGGACAGACGTGATCGACCGCATCGACCTCAGTGCACCACGTCACGTGATGACAGGCAGATTGTACGCATGGCAGTGACGGACCGCTCAGTCACATCACGAACCATATCACAGCAGATTCAGTCTGTAACGCATCATCCAGTGTCTGCGCGTACCATTCGACGTCGTTTACAGCAGAATGGTCTGTCCGCAAGACGTCCGTTGCTTTGTCTACCTCTGACGCGGAACCACAGACGTCTCCGCCGCCAATGGTGCGATGAAAGAAGGATGTGGACGACAGAATGGAATGAAATTCTCTTTACTGACGAGTCCCGCTTCTGTATGCAACACCACGACGGTCGGATTCGAGTCTGGAGACACCGTGGAGAGAGGATGCTGAACAGCTGCATTATGCACCGTCACACTGGTCCTGCACCGGGTATTATGGTATGGGGCGGTATCGGATATCTCTCTCGCACTCCTCTAGTACGCATTGCCGGTACTTTAACCAGCCAGCGCTACATCTCCGAGGTGTTGGAGCCAGTTGTCCTTTCTTACCTTCAGGGCTTGCCAACAGCCATATTTCAGCAGGATAATGCACGGCCACACGTGGCACGCATTGTCCAAGGGTTCTTCGTCAATCACCAGATTGAATTGCTTCCCTGGCCGGCGCGCTCTCCGGATCTTTCGCCGATAGAAAACATGTGGTCCATGGTTGCTCAACGACTGACCCAGAGTTCATCCCCAGCTGTCACACCAGATCAACTTTGGCAACGTGTGGAAGCTGCTTGGTCTGCTGTACCCCAAGAACACATTCAAAGTCTCTTTGAATCAATGCCGAGGCGTGTGGCAGCTGTGATCTCCAACAACGGCGGCTACTCTGGGTACTGATTTTGGCAGGAACCACGCTTCATAGAATGCTGTAAATTTAATCATTTGTTACTTGGTCAACATGTTATCTACACAATAAATTTTGTTGTGATATCTCTTGTTTTTCTTGGTGTTGCAATTTGGGTGGCCAGCAGTGTATGATTAACCAAACGCTCATTTTACACGTTCTGCTACTAGAGTTATTGGCAAGGCGTATTTTCATTATGCATCGAAAGCGCCTTAGAACTTTGTAAATATATATTGTAGATGTCACTAAATATGTGATCCCTTTCAGACTTATGCCATTTGATAACAATAGACGAAATGTAACAGGAATCAGAAAAGTTTTAACATATGTTACTAGTGAGTGCTTTTTATTTTTGCTGCAACAAGTATAAAAATCGTCCATATGCTACACTGTAAAACGAAATTCTAAAATATTACCTCGAAATATGGGGCAGCAATTGTAGTTTAAGATTGCAGGAATCATTATGCTGCAGAAAAATATTTACAAAAGTTTTCGTATCTGTCGGAAAAATATTTACCAACGTTTCTGCATCTGATGGAAAAGTATTTAGAAACATTTCTGTACTTTTCGTAAAGAAATTCAGAAACCCTCCTCCCCTGTAAAAAAACATTACCGTAAGATTTACGGCAAACTACATACCAAAACTCTAGACCGTTAGATCTACAGCCAGCCGAGTGATAAGACCCGAACCTGGGACCTTTACACTTCGGCCGTCTACAATTTTCAGTGACATAGCCACTGTTCCATGATGAGGTCGGTCGTCGTATGGAACATGAATGCTAAAGCACTATACAGACCAAGAGCAGATCCCTCCAACTGAAACATTGAAAGGATCGCTTAATAGGGCTATCACACTGAGAAAAATCTGACCAACTTTCCTTGCAAATCAGGTTTCCGGACGAATTTCTCCGCCGTTACCTTGACGACCGTGAAATCCATCTTTTTCCTTTCCGAAGGAAAAAATCCGAGTCGGACGAAATTTCGGCAAATCAGAGTACTTCTTCTTGCTACGTCATAAGCAATTTCGAGCAATGGCGATTATGTTCGAAGCTTGGCAGCTTGGCTCGATGTCAGAATCACGTGTAAATAAAATTATGGCCGCGTTCAAGTGGACTTTGGAATTAGAGATTGCTGCCCATCCGATGCTGCCGAAATTGCTGCCTATCCGATGTAAATATACCAACGCACGATAAGTAAAATAAGATCCTGCACGCCAAATCAGCGATGCGATAACTGTTTGGCGTCGGAGAGAGTTTGTTTACTTTTGCAACCCTTAAAGATAACCACGCCTTCAAGTCCTTCGGAAAAGTTGCTCCAGCGCAAAGTTAATCGGATTTTCCCTTTAGTGTGATAAGGCCATAAGAGGCCTCTGTAGACTGGCGTAGCCAGGATTTTGTTTCGGGAGGGGCACAGAGAGTTTTGTCCAACTAATTAATATTCTAATTATTAATTGTAATTAGAAATATTTTAATTATTAATTAATCTTATTTAAAAATTTTATAATTATTAATTATAATTAGAAATAATATTCTAAGTACTAATTATTACTAAAAATAAGATTCTAATTGTTAATTCTGATTATAATATTACTTAATTAGTAATTTCACAAAAATATCCTTAAATATATGTTTAAAGATGCTATTCAGTATTAATTTCCCGAGTTAATTAATAATTCTTCAATATAATTATCTCTGTAGATAGATGCTTATGTACCGGTTTGTCTGGCGATTATCTCAACCAGATAAGATTTTTTTTTTTTTAATCCAGGCCCGTATCTGTTACTACAATAAGTCTTACTCTACAATAAATATATCTTAAGGAAGAAACTGAAAAGAAAGCTAAATAAATGATTTTTAAATCTCAATAAACGTCCATAGTAAAAAATATTTCTATGTAAATTTTCTTGTTATAAACAGAAATATATCAATCTATCCCGGATTTTCAATCAGCTCATTTGCAGCTGCATATAACTAATACATACAGGTTGATTCAAAATTAGTGCGACCAATTTTAAAAGCGTATAATTATTATGGTAAATTTTAATTTACCACCTGTTTTATTTAAAAAATTAAACGTTTAAATTACCAATCGAACTACTTTTATTAGTGGGAGTAAATTTGGCTCCGAAATTAGATCCTCAAACCCGAAACGAAATTTTTAAGCTTTTGTAGGATGGTTGCTGAAATTCTGTCATAAATAAAGCATTTAAAATTTAGAAAATGCATTTTTCTAAACTTTGAAAAGAAATAAAATATGGCTGGCAATCAAGAGCTCCAGGGGGAAATGTGGACGAAAGGAAGTCATTGGTGAAAAAGAAAAAAAGAAGCTGGAAAGACTTATCGTTGAAGAAAATCCTCTTCCTCAAAGAACTTTAGAAAAGAAACTACAGGTATCCCAATCGACAATTTGCCGTCAGATAAAGAAAATTGCCTATAAAAATTGAAGAAACTAGTTTGTCATCAAATATCTGCAAACACTGTAGAAAAACGAAGAAAACGTTCTTGGCGTCTATATTTAATGTTACGCAAAGGTAGATACAAAACATGGATAACTTCTGATGAAGCGTTGTTTCGTCTGTAATTCACAACTGGCAAAAGGAGCTTCAATATATTTCACGCGAACAGCGTAGCAAAGACGCAGCTGTTTTGCAGAAGGCAAGTTGGACGTTAGGTACTGTGGTATGGATGGGAATGTCCTCTCAAGGCTTAATAAAACCATTTTTTGTAGAACCAAAGGTTAAAATTGATGCTAAATACTATCAGAATAAAGTTCTGGAGCACATGATCAAAGAAAGTAAACGTCCCCCAAGAAAACTTTGTTTTACACCAAGATTCTGCACCAAGTCATACTGGAAGGTCAACTGTCAAATGGCTGAAAGATTTAAAAAAAATTAACTTTATTTCTCCTGAAAAATGGCTATCATCCCTTGACTCTGCTAATTGCGATTATATTTTATGGGATACTTAAAAGAACAATGAAGCCTATGAACCTTAAATAGACGTAAGGTAAGAACACTTTAAGGGATTTAAAAAGCAATCAAAGAGGAAGTTGGAAAAATACCTCCAAAAATGGCAGAGGCGGATCAAGGCTATTGGGGGCCCCTGGCGGTAAAATTTGCGAGGCCCCCTAAGCCCAAGTTCCTTTCATAATTTAGTGTACTAAGGGCACTATTAGTTTATTTCGTGAGGGGGGGGCACTGAACGATTTCGCTCAATTGCTTTAGCAATAAAATTAAACTCAACAAAAACTTGATAAAAGAATTTATAAAACTTACACTTAATCAAAAAAAGAATCTTTACACTACTGCTTAAGGAAATATTTTATAAGAAATGGCGTCTTGAGTTATCTTTTGCAAATTCCTCAATAATTTCTGCGATAAAATCAATAATTTCTGTGTCTGCTAAACTTTTCTATTCTATGTATAATAAAGCCAAATTGTTTAATTGTTCTTCCCTATCGTAGTTCTTAAATATTGGGTTGGCAACAAAGTAATTGCGTTTTTTCGTATGTCAATATTTCGCCTGGCCAAAACTACTGAAGTTAATTATGCGAAATTTGGCACGTACGTGAGTTCTTCAACATAGGTGCTAGATCAGAGAGTATTTTCCAAAATTCGTAATCTTAAGGGGGATAAGGGGCCAAAAAGTTCTTTTCACATATCCCGCGTGATCTCAAATAAAAATAGAGATATCCGTGAAATTCTTTCTGTAAAAGACAGCAGTCACGTATACCTAAAAATTAATTTCAGGACATTTTTAATATTGCCCTCTAAGGAGGATAGAAGCGAAAAAAGGGGGAGGGTGGCCATCTTTTATGGACGAAAACAAATACTGCCAGTGAAATTCTTACTTTAAAATGTAACAAATATGAATCGTATGTTCAGGCACAGCTTACCTGTAATTAAAAACTTGTTGAAAACTTATTTGCTTGAATTTTATACAAGAAAACGCAATTACTTTGTTGCCAACCCAATAGTTCTTCACACTTTTTAAAACCGAAAAAGACCTTTCACCTGAAGCATTTGATATGGGTAGTTAAAAATATTTTTGAAGTTATTTCTACATTAGGGAAATTTTATGACAATTGTTGACAGTAAAGCCATGTAAATTACATATGAATTACTGTCAAGTTCATTGTTTTCTTCCAAAAATAGCAAAAAGGTGATTCAGTTCATTGACAAAATTTTAAATGTCTGTCATTTTTGTAAATATTTTTCAAGTTTTTATCAATTTTTCTTTTTCTTTTTAGATAATTTATCACCAAAAAAAGTACATTAAAATGCTCTCCACTATTTTTACGTGTTTCCATTCTTCTGAATTATTCGGATTTGGTATACTATCAATGAATTTACTAAAAAGTTTTCTCTTTTTCCAAATTCACAACCAGTGTCCTTGTTTTCATTGAAAAACACATTCCTTTTCTTGGAGTCTGGAATCCTTCTCATTGTCGTTATGATAACCTTCAGATGCTTCTTCTTCGACTTTCTCAAATTCACCTCTACATTTTTAAATAAAATTTGCAAGTGACCTTATAGGTCAGAGCCTTTCAATAATTTGCTTTCCACTGACTGAAGAAATGTACTGGTAGAATTCATTCGTCCCTCTGTTCCAAGTAACTATTACTGCTACTACTATAACTTCTACGTCTTCTACTAACAACAATAATAATAATTTATGCCCCGCGGTGGCCTAGTCACTAAACTCCGTTCCCGTAAGAACACGGAAAGTGAAGCAGTACCCGGCTTGGCCAGTGATGGGGAGGGTAAGCTCCTTTCGCGGCTGGGCTGCTGTGAGACCGTGTACGCTAATGGGAGTTGGTGCACGTAAAATCCGTCGTGGTTCCAATGTCCTCCATGTTTAACACTACCTCTGGGGGTGCCGATTTCAGATGGCTAGTCCCTCATGTAGAATTGGTTCAAAATTAGGGGACCCTGAGCTAAGCCGAACTTCCTCTCACTAGCGCTCAATAATATGGAAGCCGTACCTTCCGCCCATCGCCTTCCCATACGCCCCCCCCCCCCATGCCCTTTCAAAGAATATGAAGGCTGATTCCTTCTTATCAAGTTTGCACTTGTGGTGTATTGCTTCAATTTTTAGCTTATTTAATTTTTCTTTTGAAGAATTTTCAAAGTCATGGTATCTAGTGGCAGTCGAGGCCTCTAGAGGTCCTCGGGGCCCCTGGCGGCCGCCAGGTCCGCCAGGCATTAGATCCGCCTCTGAAAAATGGTCTAAAAAGCTCTTTTGTCTTGACCTAAACGTTTACTTAAAGTGTACTATGCTAAAGGAAACCACATTGAAAATTTCGTGTAAATAACTTAATTCAATAAAATTTTATGATGCTCTGAAATTGGTCACGTTATTTTTGAATCAACCTGTATTTTATAATGAAGATCACGCAAACACAAACCTATCATTATTTTTATAATTAACAGCCACAGAACAGCGACGCTAATTTAAAAAAAATAAAGCTTTAATTATAATGCACAGGCTGTACTAACACAGTTTCTTATTGCAATTAATAAGTCAAAATGTACAGTTTTATGCAGTAACACATAATTAACCTAGAAAATCTTATGACTAGATTTTTTATTTATCTTTTTATTTTTTCAAAATGCTTGTTTTTAATATAATGTTTCTCACAAATTTAAGATATTCTAAATAATGCAGACACAATATTAAAATTAGAAAGATATAGCTTGAAGAAAATCATCTAAAACTCTGGTTTCTGCAATAAAGTTGATCACTAGATTAAAATACCCTACACAATTCAAATACAATATTAAAATAACAAAGATATGACTTAAGGAGAATCTTCCAAAACTTTGCCCTTCTGTATAAGGTTGGTGACAGGATTAGAATATTTATACGTATACAATGCAGGCACAATATTGAAATAACCCAGACATCACTTGAAAAAAAATTCCGAAACTCTGCTCTTTGGAATAAGGTTGATCACAAGATTAAAATTTTCTGCACATTGCTAACAAAGTACGTATTAAAATAACACAGACGTCACTAGAAGAAAATCTTCGAAAATTCTGGTTTTTGGAATAAAGTTGGTTCAAAATATATAGAATTTTTCTACTTAAGCAGTCTTAAAAAATATAATTAATTGCAAATTTTCGACTTGAATAAGTGTTGAGTTGTACTTTATAATTTAATTAACATCTCAGCCCGAGCCCAAACCAGGCTCGGGCTTGTGAGAAATTTCTCTTCAATTGAACGTATTCCGTGTAACCAGATTTTAAAAAGTGATTCATGGGAGAAATAAACTAATTAATATTATTTGATAAACTTTAATATAACGAATTAGGTAGTGCATTAATATTTTCCTGTTATATTTGTCTTTAATTTGCACAGACGGCAAAATTTATGATATTCTACCAATGAAGTCATTGACTTTTATATACCTATTAGCTGAAATTTCGGGCTCGGGCTTCGGCACAATGCATAAGTACGAAGTTTTAACGTACAATTTAAAAAACAAAAATGAAAATAGGTCTATTAAATTGTTTAAGTTAGAAGAAAAATATATTTAATAGAAAGTTACATTTTAATGAACAACTTAATGTCTTATTTTAGAATCAGAAAATAAAGGTATTAAGCTCCGATTTTTCAGATTAATTTCAAAGCAAACTGCTGTCCTCATTGGTTGTGGTTTTAAATTACAGAGGAAAGCACTTAAGAATATTTAATTTTTTTTTAAACTGTGAGTAGTAAAAATATTAAGAAGAAAACATTACTGAGAGTAATTTTTATTTAAAAAATACAGACTTAGTGGACTGTTGATAGACCTTATTTAGTCGTGAGCCGGATATCCGAAAGAGAAGTCGGGTATCCGGTGATTGTGATTCGGATATCCGATGATATTTCGGATATTGATAAACCAGCCGGATATCAAGTGCATCCCTAGATATTTCAAATATTCATTTATTCTTTACCAGAGCATAGAAAATAGTATTTATAAAGTTTTATAAAACTTTAGAACAGAAAAACAAATTACAGATTTACCCTCTTGTCAGTTGAAAGGGTGGATATAAAGGAAACATTTCTTAGATTACATATTAAGGAAAATATATATGATAATACAAATTTTTCAACATACTTAAGTAGATATTATGTCGCATGTATTATGTCATCGTTTATATTATCATTTAAAAACACACAATGAAATATTGAGTATTTACTTTAGTTTCTTTTCCTGATGTGCTTTCTGAAGTTTTCTGGAAGTATCTGTTCATCTATGGCTTTTTCCACTTCTTGTAGATTTGAGTCTTCATTGTTAGCAGGCAAACTATGTATAATTTTTGGAATTTTATTTAAAATTTCTCCTACTCAACGGGCACTTTCTTGAGGCCATAATCTCTATTCGAACCCACCAACTGGACAGAACAGCACACTATTCAAAAACACGAGCATCTGGACCTTGGGAATGGTGGGGAAAGGGTCAGCTTGTGCCCCTCCTTGAAATTTAATCCTTAGTAGAAAGAATTATTTTTGTATACACCATAGTTTAAAAATATCACAGGTGGCCATGAAAGCTGATAACACTTGGGGATACTTACTTCACAGGGTACAACGGTAACGAGCTGAGGTTATAGGGTGAGGGAAATTTTTAGTATCCCGGGAGTAGGATATTGTCCAGATGTATATTTTTCTGGTGTGTAGGCGTGTCGAAAGTCACCTCGGGTTAGTGATTAAAGGCACTTTTTAACCTTTTTATTGACTTGTTTTTTTCTTCGTTCTCAATGTGAAAGGATCTAGAAAACGTTTATCAGAAAGATTAGACAAATGTCACACAACAAGGATTCTGATACGATCCATTTTTACAAATTGCAATATATATATATAACAACTGAAAAAATTTCGGGGGGAGGGGGCAAGGGCCCGGTGTGCCCCCCCCTGGCTACGCCAGTGTCTGTAGTCGGCTTGCGGAGATTCAAGTCCCAATGCTTTTATATGGAGAAAAGTGCCTTAACGCCTGATCATTTTTCTCAGAAAGTATTAGGTATTTTAAAATGACATATTCCTGTGTGAATCTTGAGAACTATTCGCAAGGATTGCGCGAATCAGATTTGAGTTAATTTAGCCGAAAGAGATTTTATTGCAGTCTAGAATTTACGTTACTTTTCAGACTGCAATAAAATGTATTTTTAAATGACATTTTCCTGTGTAAATCTTGAGAACTATTCGCAAGGATTGCGCGAATCAGATTTGAGTTAATTTGGCCGAAATACATTTTATTGCTGTCTGAAAAGTAACGTAAATTCTAGACTGCAATAAAATCTCTTTCGGCTAAATTAACTCAAATTTGATTCGCGCAATCTTTGCAAATAGTTCTCAAGATTCACACAGGAAAATTTCATTCAAAAATACCTTATACTTTCTGAGAAAAATGATTAGGCGTTAAGGCACTTTTCTCCATAGCAAAGCACTGGGACTTGAATTTCCGCAAGCCGACTACAGAGGATCTTAAGTGACTCATTGCAATTTTAGTGGTGCCCTCTATGAATAGCAAAAAACGAACAAATCTATAACGTAAAAAGATTTCCACGCTAATGTGCAGAACGTCTGAAATAAAGATTTTCTTGCTGACGTCAATATTTTACTTTGAATTGCGTGTTATGTTTCCGAATTTTAGAGTCCAAACTGAGCATCGGTATTTTACGCTATATTTTCGGAGACCTTTCTGCAATAAACATGAAACATTTCTGAATTTTATTTTACAGTGTACATTAGCAAAAAAAAAACAATAATTAAAAAAATCTTCCAAAGTTGCCTGCCTTCTTTTTTGTCTCGCGATATTATTGATAAATCATACCTGTAAAGTCCCCTGCTGTACGTTTGTGTTGCACCCCGAGATCAAAATCATTCAGAGCCTCTCTTTGTACGAATAGGAATATTCGCAACAATGATTTTAACTTCGGTTTCATCATTATCCATTTCTTTTCGTCGTTTTCTTTCATGGAGCAAGATACATACACTTCATTCTGTAAAGTCATTTTCAGTCATTTCGTCTGGAAAGAATGCTGTTCCATTGCATTGTGGTACGTGATCCATACCTTTGTCCTCTGTAACAAATCCAACGCGAGAAAAACAATTTCGAATTGTTTCCTAGGATTTCCGATTCCATCACATGGTTAAAAAATGGAGGGTCTGTCTTCTTTGCTTTCGTTTGCAGTCAGTTATTCAGTACTATTCATATTTTATGCTAATAAAAGGCGTCCTGTTTTGGAGCCCCTACCTTTTGTATTTAGTTAGAAAATTTTGTTGACTCGATGAAGAAAGGAAAAAGAAGAAGAAATATCGAAAATGGTAAGCGAAAGTGATAACTATAAATGAAAGCAGCTTATACAAAAAACGATAGTTTTAACATGTGTTAAGATACATCCGTTCGGGTCTTTACGATTTTCATAATATTAAACAAAAGGATAACATGATCAACAATCACATTAAACGACACGAAAATGACTTAGGCTTTTGTTCCTTAAATACTGATCATAAAAACATGCAAAAAATTACAGTTACGTAAAAAAAATAGTAAGGAATTTCATGATATGAATAAAATTTTTCAGGCGATTAAATCTAAAAAAAATTGAGCATTTTAACTTAAAATATTTCGGAAATTTGAAATTTAATTTTAGCTGACTTAAACCCGATCTAAATGATATCGAAGTGAAAAAATCACGTCGAATTATTGCATGACAGAGTCGTATTCAAATAAAAAAAGAAAAAAATGATTGCATAAACACTTTCTTTTGCTGTTATTAATATTGTAATAGCCATCCACTAACTTTGTTTAAATATGCATCTGAGTGTTGCCGAAAAGCTGAAACTTTGCAAATCACCTAATTTATGTACGGGATACATTTTACTAACTGATATTTCTTTGTACGGTCAATGTATAAAAATTATATTTTATATTTATTTAAATTCAATCTTCTGAAAAAAATTTAATCGATACCGTAAAATTCTGTACCTTTTTTAACGTAACTTTACAATTTATTGCATGTCTATGATCAATATTTAAGGATGCTACCTTCAAGGCCTAGTTATTGGTTTACGCGTGTTAACAGCGCCACTCGTCTATATCTAAACATCACGTTTAATGGTGTATGTTGGAGAAACAAAATCTTCTTTTCGGTTTCGGTTTCAAATTAAAGTAAACTAATTGCACCATGTACTCGAAAAAATTCCGTATAATCCTTTATAAACTACACTAAACGCATGAATAAAAGATAAAACGGTGCTTTTTATGAAATTTCCCCCCATAAAATCATAAACATGGAATTTCACAGTAAAATTTTTCAAACATCGACACTTTCTGTACAATTTTCTATTTTTAAGACATTTTCCTAAATGTTAGTAACTGATAGAAGTTGATATTTTATTTCAGTGCACAGTACACCATATAAATAAACATTTTGAAAGTTTAAAAAAGTTTAACATTTTTTTTGTATTTAAGTTCCGAAAATAACATAATTTTTTCGAAGTACACCGTGAAAGAAATGCATGTCTCCCTCAAGTTTAGCTATAGGGAAGGGATGTTTTATATGCTACAGCTTAATTCTTTGTACTACGCCTCAGTTTGAGTATTCCGAGGTCTCTTTCTTATGGCCGCATTCACCAAACAGCGTGTAACAGATCATGAATCCAGTTTTTGACCGTTACATGCTAATCACATACTGATTGTGGCTTTGCTAATAGAACGTAGAACTATTCTTGGACTTGTTTGTTCCTGTTCATTGAATCAACTAAATATTTTTTTCAGTAGTTTGTACAACTTTCAAATTCAATACTCCCCACCTTCTGTTTCTAGGGATATCTACTAATTGCCCTGTTTCTACCCTTTTTTGCTCATTTTGGGTAACACTTTACTTTCAAAGTCTCACTTATGAATGATCACTATGGACTTGCATAACTGAATTGCTACCTTTTTATAAGAACAAATGTTTTGATAAAAAAAATTTTAAAAAGAGTTTATTTTTTGGTATTTTTTCCATAGCAATACTTAAATCATTTAGACCAAGATAAATACGATATACTGTTATGAATGCTTTCTACCTCAGATAAATCTGGAAAATATAAATTTTCGGTTCTAAATAATTTCTAAAAAAATGAAAGACCATTCAATCGTAAGTTATATAAAACCTGGGAAAAAATACTAAATATAATGCTGAAATCTCCGAAAAGATATGCATTTAATAGTTACTCTGCTCTGTTATATAATTATCAGTTTAGGATAATTAAACGTAAAAAGTGTAATCACTCTTTATTTAAGAAGAAGAGTAAATAAACAAGATTATTTTTTTAACAACAGTATATTGCATATCTATCGATTGAGAAGTTTTAATGAAATTAAAAGAGAGAAAAAAGAAAGAAAGAAAAAGATTTTAAATGGCTTACGATAAAATGCGCTTTTATTTTTTCATTCGATTGCTGATTTCTTAATTTTTCTTCTGCTAAATAAACTCTCAGCGACCTCATAAATCATTTTTTCATCGGCGAAGTTGTTTACAAGATAGTTAACTTAGTGTCTATATCATGAACTCCCATTAATCATACCAGATGATTTATTTTCTAACAGATGTATTAAAAATATCCTTACACATCACGAAACAGCATCTTAACGATCAACGGCATGTAATTTTCTGGCGTTACAGATAATTTGAATTTAACAACACGTTGTGTAGAGAGCTTTTAGAATCTTTGATCTGAGCATATTTTGGTTTTGTATCATTTATGAATTGAGTAATTTTAGCATTCTAAGTAGTTTGTTCTTAAGCTGTTCTTCTAATGACTATTAAAAAATCTTGTATTCAAGAAAGCGAAATAAAATAAAGTGAAGTTTAGAGCATTACCGAATTTTAAAAACTGAAACTTGATTATTTTCATTACATACTTAATCCACGAGCAAATTTATGCAGTATGCGTATGTTTACACTAGTATTTTGTTTATGGAGAATGGCAAGGAATTTTTTTATTTATTTTAGTGAAGAATTTTTATAGGAATAATTAAATTGAATGATAAATTGAAATAAGTGAAAATAGATTGGCATTTTAATTTTATTAGTTTCTTTAAATTGGCTTATTTATTACACTAGTAAAAGTGTAACATTATTTTAATGTTTATCAACAATTTAAGCTGGTTTATGGGAAGCCAAATTTATTTACTTCGTCTAACAAACTATATAGTTCATTATGATTCTTTGATATAGTAGGGAAAGGTTGGGCAAAATGGAGTGGTAGGTCTAAACGGATTTTTAGATTTTCCCGCTTATCAACTGCTGCCCCCTCTATGTCATTGCTATAGGTTTTGCATAACATATCTATTTTTCATTTCCACGTTGGATACCTATTGCAGATTCACAGACAGATACGCTTTTAAGATTGATTACTTTTTTATTACATTTATCTACGGTAAGTGAAAAACCTTTTTGTTTTAATGCGTAATTTTCCACATTTTTCACTTGTACAAGTAATTTCTGGGCAGGATAAGTTAGTTGATACACATATCACAGCATTTTCTGTATTTTAACGTTTATTTTTTTTAAACTAGAAGTCAAAGCCCTTTTTGGAGGCACTTACAACGGGCCTTAGAAAAAACATTTGACGAAAATATGTCTACACACAGCAAACACACACCTGCTGGCAGAGTACCTCACCTGTACCGTTCCGCCGTTACGTCCAGCACCGGCACGGCACTGGAAAAAGTAACTGAATCGTACCAAAAGTGGTCGCCCGAGAAGTACCTCGACAGAAGCCCGGGAAGGCAGCGGCACTGTGCTGGCACTATGGCATGTGCCGGCCATCATTTACAATAAAGGCACTGGAACATTAAGTTTAGAATACCTAAAATGAAACACGTCAGCGTGCAGGTTATTATTGAAAATAGAGGCACTGGCCTGGTATCTTAACAGTGGCTGTAATATAATGGCACGTTGCCGGATTAGTACCTATTTACACTAATGCTGCCGTAATTAAAATACGAGCCAGTGGCGGATCCGGGCGAGGAGGCTTTTTCATTAACCCCCTCCACCCCCTTAAAAAAAACTACCTGGCTTAAGGGTAACATTTTGATGCTGACACGGCTGGGAATTTTAAAGAAATATGGGGTATATATGTGCCTGTGTCAGGTTTTTTCCATGTGCAAGTTTATTCCTAAGAGCGGGTAATCAAGCGATAATTGAAGAGTAATCCAAATAATGTAAAGGAAAAACCCTACATGAAACCCATTTGCGAGAAGTACCTCGCAAAGTACCTTTCTATCTTTGACTGTTACATGAAAATACTGGTCCATGGCTTTATTTCTAACAAATTAAGTGCAGGAGGCCTAACTTGTTTCATTTTAAATTTTAGCATCAATTACCTAATTTTTAATTTATATCATAAATAATTAATTTAGTTTATATTAATTTATATTTAATTTATATAATAAAATTTAGTAAGCTTTTGTTTTATCGCTGTTCTATCTAATGTAATAAAATAATTACCAATAGAAACTGTTATAAAGGCTGTTAAAAAGATTAATTTAATCTAAAATTCTCTGAAAGAATGTAAAGGAGCTGAGCTCTCATGCAAATTAACCCCTGGCTGGCCTTCCTGTAATAATCCTTCTAAAATATTTCTGCATCCCAATTTGGTGATTTTAAAAGGAAGGGGCTTAAAGTAGAAAAAAAATCTTCAAATATACTTTCACGAAAATTTTATCAAAATTGTAAAAATTAATATAACTTATAAAAATTTTAATTATGAAATTAATAATTCTGCACATAAGTGTTCATATACAGGGTGGGGGTTTCACTGTCGGTGTAGTGAACATTTTATAGCATACTGAACTCGTTTGTATTATTCTAGTTTTTAGTACTAAAATATTTGAAAGCATAATGTGAATTCCCCTCCCCATCACCGCCCCCCCCAAAAAAAAGAGCTGTAGATGTTACTAGGCTTCTTGTGCTTCTTAATTTTTTTTATTAATGGCGGTAAAAGTTTTATCCTGGAGTGGAAACCCGGAATTGTTAAAGAATCAGTGAGTCAGTGAGTCAGAGATAAGCGTAACTATATAGTAAGATATTCAACATCGTTGCAAATTATAGGGTTACTTCGAAACTTGCTTTGGAAAACTAGGAGCTAGAGGATGTTTACTTTATCAGGATTTAGACCAAGCACAAATAAGTGATAGGTATAAAAATATCGAGAAAAATCTAGGGATGTCCGTTAGCTGATATAAATTATTAAATTCGAATTATTTTACATGATATTAACTAGAAATATTAACTAAAACTGAAAAAAAAACCCATCATGGTTGCAATGCTTTGCGGTTCTCGGTGGAATGAAATGATTTACGGTTTTTTAACATATGCAATGGAAGGAGATGCCATTCGTAAAAATAACGGAATAATCTCGTCATTATTTTTATTAGTACCACCTGCTTGCGAAAACAGAGAGGGAACTAACTGATTTAGATAAAATCGTCAGGATTTGTTACAACAAAATATGCCTAATTTAGAGATTTACAAGGTAGCGAAGTTCGCGGTTTGCCAAATTTGGGAATTTTGAGAAAAAAGCTACAGCGATTGTTTGAAAAAAAGCACTATAAGCAATCACACGTGAATAAATCCCTTGATAGCTTTAATAAAAGACACTACCTCAACGTCCCATCCTTTTCAAGGAGATTTAAGCGCTAATGCTCCGATAGCTAGCTTTACTATGAACGCTTCCAGCCGAATTCTTCTGTTTGTTTTATATTGTTATCACATGTGTGATGACAGCGCATAATATAAACTTAACATGAAAGCACCCTGAAAGGTTGACGCTGTATATTTCGATTTAACAGAGATCAATCGAGCGAGGCATATTGTACACCCCAGCAACACAAAAACACTTTTAGCTTTTACACTTTTTGTGTTTAACTATTTAATCTTTTTTGCAGTAACAGAGGTAAAAATTTTATCTTGGAGCAGGTTGCCTGGAATTGTTAGAGAGTCAGTGACACAGGGAGTCAGGGTTGGACATAATTATATAGTAGGATAAAAAATTAAAATGAATAACTCAAATTCCAAGTATACTGTCTATCAAATCCTTTACTGTAGACTGACTAGCTCATGCTTGTACATGATTGGTTGAAAACCTCCTCTCTCATTTCATATGCCTTTTTTCCAATGTGTTAGCAGGCAAAAAGAGAAAAAACTGTTATAATTCTCTTCTTACGATGTCGGTTCTAGAATATTTGATCGTAATGTCACAACAGAATACGGTGTATCACTGTCAAAACTGAAATTAAATTCGTACAAAAGTTAAATTAAGATATTTTTATTTCATTTCGTAATCTTAATAAGTTAAATTCAAACGAATATCTCTTCTACTAAATGAACGTATATATATATATATTTTTCTAAAAAGAAACGCATTGAATAATAACTAATAAAGTAATTAAAAGAGAAAGAAACCTTAAAAGGCAATGCTTATAAAATATTTTTTCAAACCATAGTCAGACTTTAAACATTTATTATTTACCATAATTTAAATCCATTATTTATAAAAATCTTTAAAGTTATAAATGACAGGATTTTCGTAACTTTTCTAAACATGCTCCATGAAAATGACTTCAAATTTCAATAAATTTTCCTATAAAATAAAAGTATACAATATTTCACCCTAATATTTTTATATCAGAAAAATTTCTTTAATAACACTGTCAGAGTTTTATGCAGATCAAATTAATCTGAACATTTATTGGTAGTGATTTTCAATATTGTTAATCTCTTTCCTGTGCACTATAATTTATGTTGCTCACCGAAAGTTTTATGCGTTACTTCTAGGCCTCAGGATTAAATTTCTGAATAGAGGATTTATTTTACAGCTCCTATTTTATCCTCTTTACTCAAATGAAATCAATAAAGCAGTTCTGTGGATAATATTTATGGAGCATAAAAATCATAGTTCTGTGTAATTCTATTAAAAAAGGACGTAAATATAACAGAAGTTCAATAAAATGGACATACGATAAATACGAAAGCTTAACAAAAGGAATACGGAGCATAATGAAAATAAACTGTGGATTTTCTATATGAAAGGTATTTAGTTTTATTTTTCAATATGTCAGCATTTAAAGACTAGGCACAACTTCTTAGAATAGAAATTCGTATTTTTGTATCGTTTATTTTAAATTCAAAATGTCTCTGTCCAAGCATTTTGGTAGATGTAAAGCCTTACTTTAACATTATATAATTAAGTATCATTTGCTATTACTATTTTTTTTTGTTTACTTATTATAGATAATAAAGAACAATTCTTCTGAGAAACAAAATTATAAATGGTTTCTGATCATGAGATAGAGAACAGAAATGTGTTATTACTAGGTTTCAACCAGAAGAAAAGTCTTAGTTTTGATAATTAAAGTACAGAGTATCCATAACTTAAACATCATCACTTATGGTGCTCCATAAACACAATCGATGAGACACAAATCATCCTAATTCAAAGCAGTGGAAACAACTAGTAGGACAATTGTGAAATTTTGTGGATAACATAATAAAGACTGCTGAATTCGTTTAATCGCAAACTGTATTGCGTTTTAGGGGAAGATGGGGTAGGTTTTCCCAAGGGCAGGTTGTCAAATGTATTTTTTGGCAATGTACATTGATAAATATTGTTTGAAGTAGACAGTAGCGATCCAATACAATGCAATCTTAGCATCAAAACAGCGAAGCTGTAATTGAAACGGCCGTCAATATTTTAAATTGGAATTTATGTAAAAAACGTGCTGCTGCTTGAACATAAGAAGACACGTCACAACTTTCTTGAACTTATTTATTGGACGACACAAAACATCACATCACATGCAGAACAATTGAACATTAAAAATACTATCGCCAACTCAGGGCGAACTAACTTCAAAGAATCAGCTTTAATTAAAATATATTTCATAAAGGCAAAATAATTCCACAAAAGCAACAAATAATTATGCATGAATCAAATTGCCGCCAACATTACCGAACACACGAGCTGAAGGCGAAACTCCATCTCCAATTTAAATCACTTTAGTCAGCAACTCCTGAATTCACTTCCTATCCAAAAATAGAAAATAAGTGCTACCTAACCAGCCACTGCTTAGTGCTGGCATCTGTACTCTAAGTACATAACAACGAACCGTCGAACAGTCGAACAGGATTGTGCAGGAACACGTGCACTTTCATTTTCAGTATTTTTTGGGTGATATTTATTGATTATAGGATACGGAAGAATACATTTTTTAGTTTGATATTTTGTGAATATTGTTTTGTTTACCAGGAGCACCTGCAGTGTTCTTGAGTTGTTAAATTTGGAGCATTTATTTTCGGACTTGTCTGCTTGGTTTAAAGAATCCGCTTATAAATCGTCATTAAATAAAGTGGACAGTTTTTACCAGCACAGAGAAAGAAAATCCACTGTTCATAGGACAAACACAAACAATCAAGGGATTGAGTAGGAATCGGACATGCAGTGTTTGTTAGGCCTGTGTAATGAATGTAAACAACATGTTCAATGGGAGTACAGATGTCTGAAGCAGACATCTGTATTCCCGCAGAAGATGTTTGTCTCGGTTTGATAACCATCAATAAGCAATGCACCTCATTACAGGAAACATTTTTATTGAATCGGAGGAAATATTATTGCAGGAAATAGGCTAACGAAAGTACATTTTAAATTTGCAGACCAATAATTTTACACGATAATACATTTTTGTACAAATTAGAACATGCAGCTTATTGAATGTAATGAAACATGATCCTTGATTAGGCAAACTGCAAGATGGCTGATGAATATTAAATAACACGTGAAGCGATGAAATGCATATTTCATTACATTAGATATGCCTATAATTTATTGTTGAAGACCAGAATGATTTTTTCTATATCAGTGACCTTGAGATCAATAGTCTTATCCTGGTTAAATTTTTAAGCAAGCATTCTGTAGAATACTTTGTAGGAAGAATACGGGAAATGCTGACTGAATCAAACAGTATCTGCATCCGTTATATGATGAATGTAGTGCTAATTCTTCCACTCTGAGCTCTTGTTGGTGAAACAGCAAGGTACAAAGATCAGTATAAGTTAATTTGTAAAGATCTTTTTGAATATATTGTGCAGTAGGCCCATGAGATAACCAACCCCTACACCTGTGACAGCCTATACCGCTACGTAGTGGTTGTCTCATCCCGAGTTTTAATGAAAAACGATGATTTTCAATATGAAAAAAAATACTTCCTGGTTTTTCCTGTTCACATGATTTTAAGACAACATGTTACCACTTTATAGGAACAAATTTTATTTAAATGGTATTGTTACGAGTAGAGTTATTTGTAAATATACAAAAAGTGAGATAATCTGTCCTCCTTTACCAACCCTACATGTTATTAATAATTAAATCTACAGAAATAATCACAATGAAATATGTACTTCGAGCACTTTTCTAGGTTTGATGAGAGCTTCTGCGGACTTTGGAAAGATTTAAATTTTTACTAAGGATTTTAAAGTTAACACGTTATATAATGGTGATTTTTGGAGCTTTTTTTCCAACTGATATAAATTCTCATTTATTTATTAAATGATGTTTTATTAAATGATCTACAAAAGTCTGCAATTTTCTGATGACTGGTTTTGTCTTGATACAATTTTGAAATAAGAGCTTTTGATTTTGGCCATTCTGTACTTTGTTTTGTAAGCGCAACTGATATGATTTAATGCATGAATGTATGGTGGACAGATAAACACTATTTCCATGCCTATTGCACTTGAAATCTAAAGAATACTTTCCCATCTATATTTCTTCATTTGTGCATTTTAACATAGTCACCGAAGCATAAAATAACATGAATTTGAAAGCAAACAGTAAAAGTTTTTTGATAGCAAACAGTAAAAGTTTTTAGACGTTTAGTTGTACTTTTTTCTTTATCTTCATATACTTTTGTTCAAAATTAAAATTAAAAAGTCGATGATTATCGAAGAGAAAAGTTACTGTATGGTGTATCCAGCGAAGTCTCCAGACCTCAATCCCATTGAGCACTTGTGGAAGGCTCTAGGAAGAGCCGTTACATGTAAAAAACTTCCTCCAAAGACCCATAATGGCATTAAATTGCCACTTTCAGAAGAATGGGAATAATTGCCACAAATAATGTTCAATAGTCACATTAACAGCATGAAAGCTCGATGTGACTCTTGTATATCTTACGAGGCGGCCACACGTCTCATTAGACGAAGCAAAAAATTTATCTCCTTTAATATCATTCCTTTGTATCTCATTATTGCTACACTGCAAATCTTTGAACACATTTTAGAACACTTTTTGGAACACTTATTTTGTCCCCTTTTTGAGAACACTTTTAAAAGCACATTTCAGAGCACTTTGTGGAACTCATTTCAGAACACTTTTTGGAACACACTTCGGAACACTTATTTGTCCCCTTTTTGAGAACACTTTTTGGGAACACATTGTAGAACACTTTTTGGAACCCATTTCAGAACACTTTTTGGAACACTTATTTTGTCCCCTTTTTGAGAACACTTTTTGGAACACATTTGAGAACACTGTTTGGAACCCATTTCAGAATACTTTTTAGGACACTTATTTTGTCATCCTTTTTAGCACACTTTAAGGAATGCTTTTAGGATTAGATTTGAGAACACTTTCTAAAAAGTAAGAGCAGGTGCGGCGGAAGTGACGTCATCAAGGGGCGCGGCCGCAATTGGCGTAAGGGGTGGAATTAAGTTGTTTCCATCCTGGAAGGTTGAGTTGTATTTTTTCTGGATTTGGAGTCTGCTATGTTTCGATTGGGTCCTTTTAGTTATTTTATTTAATTATTAATTAATTAATTAATTTTAATGCTGCCTTTGTTATTGCATTTTTAGTGCTGCAATCTGGTGTTATGTTTAGGAACTACTTTTTAGTTTTGGAATTGGACTTAGACTTTTTTAGAGTTTGGTATTGATTTTAATGAATTATTGAATTTTAGTTAATTCCTATAATTTAGTGCTGTCATTTGTTATTGAATTTTAGAATTAATTTGTGGACTTGGATTTTATTTTTTCTCACTTACCGGCAGCGGGATTCGAACCCCGGACCTCCCGATCTCGAGGCCAATGCTATACCGCTCAGGCTACTCGCTCATAGCAATATCGTTGTAACAAAGAAAGCAATGATTTCACCAGTGTTCCCAATCTGTACTCAAATGTGCTCCTAATATGTGTTCCCAATCTATTCTTAAGGTGTTCCCAATCTGTTCTCAAATGTGTTCCTAAGTTTAGATTAACAAATATCCTAAGCATAACACTTTCAGAACATTTTCAGAACACATTCGGAACTCTTCCTTTATAAAGAATCACATTCGGAACGCATTTCAGAACACTTTTAGGTAACTGGAACACTTTTTTCAATTAATTGTGTTCCAAATGTGTTCCCAATGTGTGCTGTGAATTTGCAGTGTACATTATAATCTCCTTTGTATATCAGTATTGCTACATTAAATTTTTTTGCAAATATTTTCGCAACCATTTCCTGACTGACAGCATGAAATAGTTGCATACCGAATTCCCATGCATCAAATACATTTTTTTGTCGAAAAAAATCTCATTTTTTAAGTTTATAATATTAATTTTAGACATCAGTGTGCTGCTTGAAGGTGACAAATGGTGCTCGCATTGCCACTTTCCATTCTCAAATTACAAAATAACCCCTATGCAACCAATATCGATCTGCGAAAAAGATAATGATCACATGTCTGCCACGAAATACTTCATTTTTGAAATCGTAAGTACATGGTGGTTACTTGTGTAATAAATCAACGATTGAGTAGAGAACTTCATTAATCATCTAGTTGTTTTACAGTTATATGCATTAACGTTTTACAAAAATTATTCTCAAGACTCATAGATTTGTCAAAAGTTAAAAGACTGCATTTTAATTTCAGTATTACAATAATTATTTAATTGGGTAATTTTGATATTACGGTGTGGTTTTTTGAAAATAATTATGCATTTCTTAAATATTATCAGGCTATATTACCTTAAATATCATCTATTTTATTTAGCTGAAAATGTTTTTCGGAACTTAAAAAAAAGAACTTTTGCTATTAATGGAGTTTTAAAACGTTGAGATTAAACCAATGTAAATCATGCGTATTAAAAATGTTTTGTAATTTAGGCCCTCTCTGAAGTGTTCAATTAATTTGGATTACGTATTATTCTTGGTTTTAAAAAAATATACCAAAACTTTTTAAGGTAAATACTATGAAAATGCACAGGTTCATTAAGACGTAATAGCAACGTAGGTAACACCACGAATTTTCAAAGAGTATTAGTCAATATGTATGCAGATATTTTCGTATCATATTATAGAATAAAATAAGCGTAGTTCCAATATCAGATTTTATTTCACGGTTCTCAGGAAATTACTTAAATGAGATTCTCCAGTAAAAATGAAAAAATATCGCATTTTAGCGATGTTTTTCAAGTTTCCGAGTTTATATTTGCTAATTATATAATAAAAGTATTTTGTCAATACTTCACACAAGCTCAGAAAAAATATTTAGGGCAGACAGGGGGCTAATAATACTGATTTACAGCATGAAAAATTAAAGTTATGCGATAAGAATTTCATCGGCTGGTGGTAGTACCAGTCTTTTACCAAATACTGTATTGAAACATTTAAAAAAATAACAACTTATCATAACAAGAAGCACAAGCTTTCTAAGAATCAAGATGAGTGATATTTTTCATATTAAATAAAGGCTTGTTTTGATCCCCTACTAAATCTTGCAAATTAAAATTTCTGATTATAAAGCTTCAACCGAATGTTTTTCGGTTTTTCTGTGTTTCGGTAAGTCAGCGATCAATAATCAATTTGCAGTAAAGCTAAAAGCAATTTTAATTGCAATGGGGTCCAGTGGCATATATCAAAATAGTTCTAGTAGGACGTCATTAAGTATAAAAGCAATATTATGGCTTATAATATTGCTTTTAAATGATATATTTTCTGCACAAATAAATGTGATTTATTATGAAACTTTTAATAATTTAATACCATTTAAAAAAGCTCACTTTCAACAAAAACACAAGCTAATTACATCTAACATTTAATGATTGAAGAAACAGAAACATTTTTTAGTTTAGCTTCTAATTCACTAGTCTCTAGTTTACACAAGACCCATATACTAGTGCGCCATGAAAAAGTATTAGGAACTCTGAATTAAAAGATTTCGTATTAATACGATTTATTAGGACACAAACTATTAATATTTTTGTACCCATTTTTGATGGGATTAATCTATCAGACAAGGAATTCCACGTTAATCTTATGAAAAAAAAATATCTGAAGCTTCTATTTAAAAAAAATTCACATGAATCTTGGGTTGACTTGGATGACACTGAAACTATTTTAACATCATTAGATAATGAGTGCTTCATGGTTGGAGGAGCATCTTGCTTTATTTTCCGGATAATATTGCAGGATGCAGTATAGAATAGAATTGTTTGTTGTAATATTTTACAGTTAAGCAATAAATGTTAAATTTTGTGGGTAGTAGTTAAATAAATATTTCACATTAAATCCTCGGCAGGTCTCATTACACCCAAGGTCTAATAGGACAAAGTTTTATTTTACAAGCTATTTCCTCTTTAAGAATAAAATATCACTTAAGTTTTTTTAGACGATAGCAGCAAATTATTTGAATTAATTGTGCGACAGTTAAAAAATGGAATTTTGTGAATTGCGTCTTTTACAGTAGAAAATATAAAATGTTCTCCATTAGCTTCAGTCTCCACTAATCTCCAAGATCTTATCTCCCTAGAAAATGTCATTCACTTACACAGGTGCACGCACACACACACAAACAACCAAAGAAAAATGAATAACAAATGTATTTTTTATTTCTTAATACAGAATTGAAGTGAAATGAATTTGACATATTTATTTAAATGTATTTTCAATGAAATCAGTACATATTGCGTTTCATTCTGTTTTACGTGTGAGATAGTTAAATAGCGAATAGGCTTACGCAAGCCTAATCTTCAGCATTTTTACCGTCAAGTTATCATCATTACTGTCGTATGGGAATAGTAAATAATGCATGGAGTGTTCTAAAGCACATTCCTATATGTTAAAAAAAATATGTGTAAGCGGGAATGTAAATTATATTCTTTCTTTCACGGATCCTTTTTTTGCAGAACAAAATAATAGAATTATTTTTAATCAATAAAGGGCAAATAAATCAAACAAAACTGTGCTATTTAATTAACTGCTGTAGAAAACGAAAAGATGTAATTATTCATTTATTCTTGACTTTTTTATACATGTTTTTACTTTCTAAGAGCTAGTTATTTGGTTAAGTACTTTATATTTTCCTCCGCATTATAAGAAGGAATATCAAAGATAAAATGTAGTAAAATGCTTCCATTACCAAATTATATAATGTGTAGAAACTTATATTCTTGATTTTATTCACTTGGCAAGAATTGTGTAGATATATTCATTTGAAATGCACAGTATGGGATAAGCTTACTTTCTAAATATTTTATTACATATATCTGCGGAAAATTGAAATTGCATTAAATAGAAAATTACACTATAAAAGCAGCACTTTGTGCTACTAAGCGTCTTAAAATCAGGAATATTCAATGCAGGCATATTGATAGCATATTAAATGCTATTGAATTTGTGTTTTGATTATTTTGTGATTGTAAATAATACCAAAATGTGAAATTATTAAATTTTGTATAACATCTTTGCAATGAATATTAAACTGACGATTAAAATATCCATTACTTTGAATACTTTATAAAACTACTTTATAAGAATTTACATTTATTTTTAGATTGAGATATATAAATTTAAATTTTCTTATTTTTATGATTCATCCAAGTCCTCTATTTTGCATGAAAAAATTACTTTAAATATATAAAGTATATGAAACTATTTTCAAAACATACAATTTAGTTACATGCAATCATATATTTTAAATTTTATAAAAATAAATTTTAGCATTTTATGCAATTAATAGGTCTATTGAGTGCATAAAAACAACCCAATATAGTTAGAACGAAACATATGAATAAAAAATGTTAGTTGTTGTTGCACAAATCTACAATATTTTTACACATTACGCCATAATATTTTATTATTATCACAAGATACTGTGTAAAAGTTTCAATAGGCTTTTAATTTATTTTTGCAGTTCATTTATCGTTATTAAATTTTATTTATTATAAAACATTGTTAAAATGAAGTAATTTCTACCAGCTTCCAATACATGTTTTCTTGAAAAAAAAATTAGATTTTTAAATTTCATGTGCTAATTAACATGCAAATTTTTCTCATTTTTAAGCAAATTTTGAGTCAGACATCAAAAACGAAGCTTTAGCGGCAGCGAATGAAATTTATTTTTCAACTTAATAAAGTACAAAGTACAAAATGGGGACCGGCATTCAGTAAGTGAAATATTTCGATGAGTACGGATTGTCAACGAAGACACTCAACCGAATCAGAAGCTTGGAGAGTTCTTGGTTAGAGGAGGTCAAACAGAAGCCGATATAGCAGAAAGTGCTGGGCTTACAAAATGTGATTTCTTGGATCTGGAACTGTTGATTAGAGACTGGGAATACAGGCCACAGCCCAGGCAAAGTTCACTGAAGTGCAACAAAGCCCCATGAAGATTTATATTTAACAATAATGGCTCGGAGAATCGAAATATGAATGCCACTCTTTATCAACACTACACTTTCGTTTGGCTACTGGTACCACAGTTTGGCTTCAAACTGTGAAACCGCCTTCACGCTGTTAGTCTGCATGTTTGCCGAAGAATGGTATATGTTACGCTAACAGCAAGCACAGTCTTCCTCCCAGGGCCTTGCTGTTAAGAGCTCAACAGAGCGTGTGAACAGGATTAGTAATGAATGGTGCAATATTATTTCCTCTGACGAGTCCCCTTACCATTTTTCCGTGAATTGTGATGACATGAGTATTTTCATCTGGAGTGAACGTGACACCAGAAACAATCCTGTGTTCGTGCACGGAAGTGTCAGATTGGGTGGTGCAGGGATGATTGTCTATGCTGCATCTTCATATATGGGCGTATTGATTTCCACATTATTCAAAATGAAGCGCTGACCGAAGCGCTGGTTACCGATATAGGAACGAAATCCTCAGACCTACTGTAGATCCTAACATTGCATCAATTGCTGATGACATCATGTTAGTGAATGATAACTGCAGGCCATAACGTGCTAATTCAGTGGATGATTTCCTTATCTAGGAAGGAATCCTATGCATATAATGACCATCGTGTTTTCTGTACATGAATCTAATTGAATATCATTGTGACGATCTAGGCAGACGAGTTGCTGGACGCCTTCCACACCTCCTCAAACTCTCCAAGAACTGGAAAAAGCTCTTCTGGAGGAGTGGGACAGAATAAACCAGCTCCTCATAAATCATTTCATTAGCTCCATGCCTAAATAATTTTAACATTGTTGGCCGTCCCATCTAACGAAACCCCTTACTAAAAATTATTTCAAGGAGAAACCTTTATTTTAATCAATTTTTTCTCATATGTACAAACTATGTTTTTTCCCTTTTGTACATAAATGTTCAATATAATGCTTTACTTCTCCGATAAATATCTATCCCCCCTATTTATATAGCCTTTTACACCTGTCGTCCATGTATCATCTAAGCAATAACCCCAATTGCAAGACACACCCAACATCTCAATATTCTTTAATTGTTGAAAGCACAGTATAAGCATACTATATTTTCCTCTAACGACTTTCGAAACCTGAGTATAATTTATTCTGCATAGTTACATTGTACTGTATCTATCAGGAAAAATCTCATTTAATGATATAACCACTTTTTCTGATTTCAGAACAGTCATAAAATGAGTGTTTACATTAGCAACAACGTTCAGTTGGAATGGTGAAGTGGGAGGAGAGAACTTTTCCTTCTGGCCGTTTTGCACCAAGTTTTTTGAAGGGAGTTTGTGGCAACAGTTTTTTTTCTTTCTTGGTGAAAGACATTTTTCGTTGGTGCAGCTCAAGAAAAGTTTTCCTTGAGTGTCTGTGTAACTCTAAGCATGTCCTCTCCTTCTACTAATTTTTTCGTGTGCCCAATTTTTTGTATTCTGCATCGTTAAAGTCAATAAAAAAATGCTGCAATGTGTATCATCCGTTGTATTAAGTACGATAAAAAATCAAAATAATGTTATTTTGAGTTTATAACCTCCCATCTGCATAATCTTCATGTGCTTAAAATACATTACGTATTATGTAATACTCAGATGTCACTATAAGAAAAGGTCTTATTTTGCAAGTTTAAAAAAATCTTTGATAAAGAGATTCCAAATAACAGCTACATAACTTAAATATTTTTGTGTTTAATCATAAAATTTTGATCAAATTAATTTTGATTTTTTCAGGAGAATTGACATGTGTGGAAAAATACAATAATCAAGTTTTTAAAAAAATAAATATAAATATGTATTGTGCGACATAGAAATTTAATTTGGTTGTTTAAGTAATTATGAATGCGCTGTATACTGTAGGATTTAAATTTGTATAGCATTATTTCAAATAAAATAATAATCAAGAAAATGTGTCCTTAATTATACTTTGTTCATTGTTTGAAATGTTTGAATTAATAAGGTTATAATCTAAAATAAAATAAATTTAATTCAATGTATTCATAATTATTTAAATAAAAAGAAGATTTTAGATTTTAAATATCTTATCTTTCAGCAAATTTCAAAAACTTATTTCATCTGATTTTACAATTTTATTATGATGATAGCAACTATTCACATTAATATAATTATCTAACTTTTAAAACAATGAGAGAGATCTTACTTTCCAATATATGGTAATTAGTAATTTTCTTCTTCAATATGTTTTCATGACTTACACAAAAATAATGCCTTTATTTGATGTTCGTTGATTCTTGTGATAATTCATTTAGAATACAATATGGAAAACTATGTTAAAATAAAATATTTTATCTCACTTTTTCTTAGAAATAGATTTAAAATATCATTTTCTATCTCTTCTGTTTTTATTAATTCAATTGTAATAAATGTTGTTAATTTTGTAAAAGTAAAAAAGAAATACTTATACTTGTAACAAAGTTTTTGTATATTCTAATGATTTTTTCTAAACAGTACAGAGATTTTAAATTGGATTTTCAATTATGAGTAGTAATTTATTTAATTTAATGGAAGAAAAGAAGTTACCAAATTTTAGGACTTTAGTCACTAACAATACCCTTTCCAACTACTAAGATTTACAAATCTTTTTTGGTGTGTCATGAATTTTTGGCAGCCATAATTATATGGGACATCTTTGTATTTAGTATATAGAACTATTTGTTTATTTTAATTATTCGTTTGAAATTCGATTAAGAAATGCGCAGAATTTTACGCACATGTTTCAGAAATTATCTCTTGAAACTGCAGAAATTGTTTACTCAAGTTGCCCTTTTAAACACTAACTTCTTATTATAATCTTTGAATAAACTATGATACAGAAATACGTGAATGTTAATTACATTTGAATAAACGCCGCGAATAATGTTTAGTGTTAATTTATGAAAGAATATAAATCTATTTTGCATATAAAAAGTGCTTTCATACATTTGAAATTCCATTGCTGAGCCATATCATGAAGTGTTTTGTAAATAACTCAGATCATGTTTTGAAACCTACATGGATTGTTCAACGTTAAATAAAATAAAATTTTGCGTTAGTGTAGCATAGATCCCTGTTTTCTGCTTTGATCCATTTACTTTAATTTGGTTTCTTTTTTAATTCCTCACAAACAGTTATCTAATTATGTTTCATAAAACAACAGGAATTCTCAGTTCAAGATAATTACTGTCATTTTAATGATATAATTTAATCTATACAAATATAACGTGCTTTATTTGAAGGAATAAAACGTTCTGTTATACGTAACCTGGATTAAAAATAGAAACTTTATTTAAATTCCTCGATTGAAATGAGGCAAGAAAACTTTAATGTGATGATATGCGCATTTCTAAAGATATATTACTGCTATTTTCTATTAATTTACATAGCATGTAAATATTAAACTACTCTCAGTGTGTTAAAGAATAGAAAATAAAATTATATAGTATTTTATTTGTAACTCCATTGAGCAGTAAAACAAACCAAGCGTTCAGCATTTTATGGTTCAAGGCGAACAAAATATTCGTCGTTGATATAAATTTACGTCCAAAACTTTCAGCTGCAATACCAAAAGAGAATGTTAACAGTGGTCGATATTTATAAAGATTCAATTCATTTTATGTCAGCGGTGTCATGGTTTAATGCACTTTTTCATTTCTATATTTAGTGTTTGAAATCGCAATAAACCTATTTAATGCTCTTTAGAAAACGAATGTGGACTACCTCTCAAAGCAGTACGAAAAATAAATTTTTTTTAAATAGCCAATCAGAAATTTATACATTCTACGTAATATTATATAAATTTTGGAATATTGAAATTTTTAATTAATGTTTTGTTAATTAGCGCATTACGATGAACAATATTACACACATTTTCTTGTATCTAAGTCGGAAGAAGAACAACAAAAAATTAAAATTATTTAATAAATTTGTTTAATAAAATGCAGTCTGCCAGAGTATGATCATTGCGAATGGTGCGAGAGTTAGAAATCTAGTTATTTCTAAACTTGTGGCGCAAAAATCTACTTGTGGGTTGTGGGGATTTTTGCATATGAGAAATAGTACACATTTTTAGTCAAACTTTCAATAAAATTTACCTTTAAACATCAACTTGTTTTTTAGTGTCTATATAACAATGAATGCTTGTTTAATTCTTCTGCTTACTTTTTTCCTTTTTCGAAATGTTTGAATCATAAAATTTATTTTCGAACAGTGACTTTCTGAGATGGAAAGTCACAGTTCGAAATGCAATCTGCAGTTTGCGTCTCTTGACGCAGCTGGCTGTGGCATAGCCAGTTGCGTCAAAAAAGTGTCTTCAGATCTGTTGCACGCGATGAACGTTTCGATCGTCCGTGATCTTGCTGGTAGTTAAGTCGAGCGATGGCAACGGCTGCCCTTTTTTCAGCATTGGGTAATCTGTCCTGCTGATCTCGCATTCTTCGATTTTTCAGCAGATGTCAGTGCTGTTAAAAATAATCGTGACCATTTTTTTACGGGAAATGGCGTGCTAAAAAGTAAAGGATTTTCGTGGAGCTATGTCACCCGCAACTATTTTTATAGAAATCAATTCTATTCTGCGTGACTGGCAACAGTCAAAACGTCAGAGTTTGGTGTTCCCAGAGCGGGAACACTGCGCGTTAAAGGGTTAACTAAATAAAACTTAAAACCATAAATAAATAGTAAATTATCAGTTTCATACAATTTATACTTTATAAACGTAATTTAATTTTTAATTATTTTATAATGATGGTAACTTGGATATATTCCATCAACTGTAACTCCAGCAATAGAAACTATTCCAGGTGGTAAAATACTAAATAGGTAAGAGTTATATCGCGAAGAGCTTAAAATGGGATTTTAAAACTTATTAAAAATATGAATGATCTTTGTGATTTTGTTCCAACTCTTTGTCACTTGTTTGTAATAATGGATGGACAATATCATAACAAATATCCGATGTTTTATGGCTCACCGGTAATGACTAATATTATCAACTTATTTTGACGAAGTATACATAAAATAACGATCAAAAGCCGTGGCTGGGACACATCCGTCTCGCGTGCCGTAGATCGCTCACCTGTGCTTTAACAGTTTGAGGCGCAACCCTTTCCCAATGCTGAAGAAAGGGCAGCCGTTACCATCGCTCGACTTAACTACCAGCAAGATGGCGAACGACCGAAACGTTCATCGCGTGCCACAGATCGAGAGACTCTTTTTTGACGACACAGCCAGCTGTCGTCAAAAAAGAGTCTCTCGATCTGTGGCACGCGATCAACGTTTCGGTCGTCCGCCATCTTGCTGGTAGTTAAGTCGACCGATGGCAGCGGCTGCCCTTTCTTCAGCATTGGGCAATCTATCCAGCTGTTCTCGGATTCTTCCATTTTTCAGCAGGTGTCAGTGTTGTTAAAAATAATCGTGACAATTTTTGACGGGAAAGCACGTGCTAAAAAGTAAAGGATTCTCGTGGAGCTATGTCACCCGCAACTAATTTTATAGAAATCAATTCTATTCTTCGTGACTGGCAACAGTCAAAACGTCAGAGTTGCGTGTTCCCAGATTGGAATCACTGAGCGTTAAAGGGTTAAAACGTAACTAACGTAAATACCTAAAAATCAGTATTATTGTTTTTCAGAATTCGCAAGGGACCAAAACTTTTTTTTTTCACTTTTTTTCATATCTAAGATGGAAAAAAGAAATCTATATTTCAAGGCTAACAGAAATACATAAAAACAATTTTGAGGATATATTTCTCACCCAAACAGGGGTAAGGGGCCAAAACGTTCATTGACGTTCTTTTTACATTTCCCTTGATATGTAAGAGGAGGAAAACATTGCGTAAAATTCTACCATAAATATACAGGTTGAATCTAAACTCTTGGGCAAAACTTTAAGGGGTGATAGGGCACACAATGAGTAATCGTAATCACATAGCAATCTGGGGTGAAAAACGCAGTTTTAACCTACCCGGTAATAATCAATTTTAGAAAAGAATTGAAGTGTTCGTCTAATTTCTTAACCAAGTTTCATAATCAGTAGGCTCGTCTCCGAAGATTTTATCCATGAAATAAAATAGAATTTTTAAACTATCCATTTTAGTCTTCTGTTTTCGGGGAAAAATACATTAGTTTCTGACGAACAATGGTCGGAAAGTGCACTGTTGTTTCGGCACTTTTATCCAAAGTGATTATTAACAGCTACACGAAGACGACGTTGCCGACCCCACATTGCTTTGTGATTCTGATAGTTTATTATGTGTTCTATCACCCCTTAAAGTTTTGTCCAAGAGTTTAGATTCACCCTGTCTAGCGAACACAAGTGCTTTAAAATGATTTTCAGAATTTTTTTAGAATTCGCATCACGCGGGGATAAATGTTCTAAACGTTGTTTTAAAATGTACCATCATAATTCAAAGGAAAATAGAGATAGCCATAAAATTCTTTCTTTAAAATGCAGAGAACACGAATGCCAAAAAGTCATTTTCAGGGTATTTTAGTTTCCGTGTCCAAACTGGCGTAAGGGCTCAAGACGTTTTTTCCATATTTGTCTTCATATTTCGAGGGAAATGAAGGTAGCCATAAAAATCTTGCATAAAGATGTAACGAATACAAATTCATAAAAATCTTTCTGAAGTTTAAAAAAAAATCGCCCTCAATAGTGGGTAGCGGACAAAGAACGGTGTTTATTTCGTGCATTTTTTAGGTGTTGAGCGCTGTTAATTTCAGACAAAGATTTTTGTCTACTTGATGAAAGAGCGTATCCCTTTTGAAGGGTTTAGAATTTAAATCTGAAAAGTCGCCATAGCTTGCCATTTTTGGTGATTTATAGCCAAATGTGCCATAAAAAAATACGTTCCCCAAACTGGATCCAACATGGCGATATCTTCCATATTTGCCGAAAAACTGCATAACCCTACCGTTTACTTCATTGAGACATTGGTGTAAATAAAGGTGAAGTATAGTTAGAATATGCCTGGTGAGGATTTTAAAACAGTTTTACTAGGCGATATTAATATAAATTTCAATTTTTAAGAAGTGTTTTATGGAACAAAATAGACAATTGCGGCACACACGCGGATTTTGATGCACATTCCAAACAGTATTTAAAAAGATCAAGTACAGTCAAATAGTGCCAAAGGAATATTGTAAAACAGTTTTTGTAGGCAATTAAATCTATAACCAAATTTCAATTATTCATTTATTTTCCATTTGTATCTGTTGGCTTAATAATATCCATTCCGTGCGAAGAACGGGTACTTCAGCTAGTCAGTAATATTTCTATCGATTTGACGCCACATGCTGCAACCTGGAAGTGAGGCATGTTTAGTAGACAAGAACAGTATGATTTTAATTTCTTTGCAATCAAAGACCTTACATAGAATCTTCTGTTGTGACAATTTGAAAGGAAATATATTATAATGCAATCGTTAAGAAAGTTAACATTTAGGGATTCATTCATTAAATTTTAAAATTTTTACTAAAACCTTTAATGGGATTTTTCGGTAAAATTATATGAATTTACATAAAAATATGCCTAGTAAAACCTAAAAAAAAGATTTTTTTTCTCGTGGGAACAAATTTTCGTATTTCGAATTCTATTTTTAAATCCCTTTATGTAAGATCTTAAAATTTCACTTGTGATAGTTAATTCATATTGTGTTCATGTTAAAAATGCAAGATTATATTCATATCATAATTAATGTGACATGTATTATACTTTTGTTGTTATCGAAATTTAATTTTACAATTTTGATGCTTATGGAATTGCATAAAACTATATTTTTTATGAACGAAAAAAATATTTTCCAGCAAATAAATCCTTTGTAACTGCTGGAAATATTTCCGAATCAGCACCCACAGATATTATGCAAACATAAAGAAGTAGGGCGATAGCATATTTCACTGAGATGAGATATATTGAAAGAATACATTTGGTTACGCGATAATGTATTAAATAAAACAAAACATTTTGTTAGCAAAAAAATAATAAATAAATAACTAAATAAATAAATTTAACTTATAAAGATCGCACAAACCTTCCAGGATATAATGATATACAGAAATGAAATATTCAACCTTATATATTTTATTCTTTTTAAAAATGATTGGAATATTTATTAATAAGAATTGCGTTTCAATAAATGAAAAACATTTAAAGAATATTCATTTAATAAATGTATTTTATTTCAACTGAGTTTTCTGAATTAAAGATTTGCTACTTGATTGCCTTTCATCTCAAGTTTTCCAATTTTTTTATTTAATAGCGCATATTTAAATAAATGTCTAAAGACAATTTCTTGGTAAAAATGTGGCAACCGTTCGGGTATGGATAAAAATGCAACAATTTTAAAAAATGATTAAAATTTTCTATTAGCTCATTTCAAATTTCTATAAGGACGTATAAACTTTCGTTTTCAATCAAAGGACTTGTCTCGGAATCTAAATTTAATATAAAAGTTATTTGATACATCTCCTTTCGTTTTCTCGTCTCACTGTCGCCACAGTTTTCAAGAATTTCCAAGGAGAATGAGACTTGGGAAGGTCATTTCAATAGCTGAAAGATTCACCTTTTCTAGAACCTGTGATTAGCTTTTATATTACGTGACCCTTGGGAATAAAAGTGCAAACACAGTTAAGAGAGCGAATTTTTCGAGACCTCTGTAGCAACATAAATCTGTGTGAAGTGATGTTCAAATAAAAATATATTTTAAAGCAGGTATATTCTTTTTACGTACGACAGTAGGACAGCCATGTGTATTGAGGCTGTCCCAGGGCCAACAGAATTTTCAATACCCAATATTTCATATTTCAATATGTCACGACTTACGAAATTATTCGAGGTTCCAGAGCTAGTCTCCCGACCGACCGGCCGCCTTGTTCTTACACACACACACACACACACACACACACACACACACACACACACACACACACACACACACACACACACACACACACACACACACACGCACACACACACACACGCACACGCACGCACACACACTTACTTTCTAATAGACACAATATATTCCTATCTAATAACTGGATACATAGTTCTTTACAAGAAGATTCAAGTTTAGAGACTTCTAACATTACAGGATAAGAATCATTCTTTAATTGACTCGTGGCTTAAAGTTACTGATAAATGTACTATTTCGTTCATGCATATAGGTCTACATTCCATGGTATTATTTGAAAGTTTTTAACTATTTTTAAACATTTACTTTGTTGGCTGAAGTTGCTGTTACATGACCACGCTATACGCATATGAAGCATTTTTAAAATTACGATCAGGTGTCTATGTAACTCATGACTGTAAAAATGATGCCCAGTTCACAGCGATTTTAGATATCCTGCATAGAATACTTTCTTAGACATTTTATCATTTGTTTATGAATAAAAGGATACATCACTCCTGAAAAAATTAAAAAAAAAGATTGTAACAAACCATCTTAAAGCGTAACCAAAGCTATCAATTAAAATAAATATTCATTAAAAGTTTCGAAACACACTCACCAGTATTGGCAAACGGTATATTGTCTTAAAAAATACCCATTTGATGTCAATGGTTTTTTTTTAGCATATTCTTCAGAAACAATTTATCCGTTACATGATTTTTCATGTGTCGTTTTCTTTTTTACTCGAACGATAATTATATTTTTTTGAAATATTGATCTTCGATTAAGATAAGATATCGCGTCTTTTGTCGTAAATCACTTAGCTTTTCAGAAGAAAATACATGTTATTTAATGTCGTGGCTAATGAATGACCTTAGAATATCCAGAGCACTCACGTATTGGTTAATGCAATGCAATTTTTCATACATGTATTAAAAAAATAAGAAATAGATTTACATCACTATAGGGAAAACAGTATATCTTTGTGTTGTGAGTAATTTAAAGACATTGTTTATAATCATTAATTAGGAATATTTTATTTAAAAAATATCTTGATACTATTTCAGTCTTAGTGTTTTTCCTAGTTTTAAATACGTTCGAAAATTATTGGAGGTTGTTTTTGTTTTGTATCTCGATGACGTAATTTTTGTTTTCACTATTGAATTTGCTTAATGTTTTGACTAATTATAAGTGGAGCAAATTTTATCTGCTATTCTTGAATTTAGAATATTTATTTATATGCTTGCTTGATTTAAAGAAATCATTTACATATCCTCTTCGAATAAAGGGGTCAATACAAAGACAGTTTTTACTGGCACAGAGAAAGGGGATTTGAAACGATTGGAATATGAGTGGGAATCGAACCCAAGACCACACGCTTATCCTATCAAAGCAGATGGGGACAGGTCCTTAACCTCTAAGCCATTGCCATCTTCATGTCTTAATTAATTAAATAATACAAGCAAAAATAAGAAAACGGAGACTGTTTGAGATTAAATTAATCTGAATTTTGATTACTAAAACCATTGTTTTAAGTAAAGTAATTTGGGGAAGAAAACTGTCTCGATCATTATTAAAAAACTCATTTTGTCATTTTTTATTAATAATAAAATGCATACAGTAAGTCAAACATTACCTGCCGAATAGGATTAGGTTTGCCGTTTTTCTTTATAATCAAATGAATATACATTGTATTATTATTATTATTATTATTATTATTATTATTTTGCATACAAAAGTTAAATACTTGCGATTTTTCTAAATATTATTTTACAAAATTATGATGCTGCATTGTCTATACAAAGTAAGTTAAACTATTGGAGCCCAGTGAAAGTGTAACTACTGAACGCTATAAAGAACAATTGCTGCGACTGAAGCTGCAAATCGATCGCAAACGTTTACTGGCAGATTTGCAGCCTGCCAATTTCCTCCATGACAATGCAAGGCCTCATACTTCAAAAACCGGTAAATGGCACGTCAGAAAGTTTAACTGGGAAGATTTGGAGCATCCGGCGTATAGCCCTGACATAGCTCCTTTGGACTATCATCTACTTCGTTCGATGAATAATGCCTTGTCTTCTGTCCCCACAGTGAAAGACAGTTCATAGCTTCATCGCATCAAAAGATGAAACCTTCTGTGCTGCTGTGATCCGTGCGCTATCTGACCGTAGCTGGAAAACAATGGAGATTACTTTGACAAATTTAATATTTTTTTTTGATCATCTCTTGAGCAGAAAGCTAAGATGAATTACTTTCCGAACATGTACCATGTAAGGAAAGTATTGTAATCATGAAAAAATTCGACTTCGAGATTTTGGTGTTTTTACACGTTTTGAGGGCTCCTGAATCCATTTATGCTATTTTTACGAGATGTGTGTATGTATGTGTGTATGTGTGTGTGTGTGTGTGTTTGTGTTTGTGTGTATGTGAGTGAACACGATAGCTCCTGAACGGAGCATTCGATTGAGCTCAAATTCGATATATGTGTCATAAACCACCGTCGCAAGACCGGTATTGATTTTGGTGTGTATAGGACTTATAGTTTTCCTACAGGGCTACGACAAAGATGTCTTTTACATTATGGCCTATGGGGGGAATTTCTTGAAAGTGCGCTAGCGTTTAAACGGTAGATTCGATTGAACTCAAATTAGGTATATATGTTATAAACCACCGTTTCAAGACCGGTATTGAATTTGGTGTCTATAGGACTTATAGTTTTCCTACAGGGCTACGACAAAGATTTCTTTTACATTATGGCCTATGAGGGAATTTCTTGAAAGTGCGCTAGCGTTTAAACGGTAGCTTCGACTGATCAGAAATTGCGTATATATGTTATAAATCACCATCTTAAGACCGGTATTGATTTTGGTGTGTATAAGACGTATAGTTTTTTTCTACAGGGCTACGACAAAAAATTTCTTTTATATTATGGCATAATGGCATATGTGGAGACATTCTTGAAAGTGCGCAAGTGTTTAAACGGTGCATTCGATTGAGTTTCAATTTGGTAAATATGTTTGAATTATTCATCGATTAAAATTTATTTAAGTGCTTGGTAATGATCTTAATCGTAAGTGTTCGGAAAGTCGAGTGGAGTCACTCCAGATTTTTTAATTTTTACTCTGGGGGTTCGCGTGCTCATGCGCTGAAATGGAGGAGCCGCCACTGGCTCCTAGACATACTCAGTGGCTTTCGAGTGTGCAGAAATCTTGAAACTTTTTTTGAAGAGAGCAGAGGTAATGACGATTCTTTGGGATCATAAACAACAGCGGAAGAAAAGCTCAATAAGACAGTTCAAAGCATATCAGCCAACTTCTTTTGCAGTGTTCAGAAAAAAAAAATCTGGAACGACTTCATTCGACTTTCCGAACACTTACGTTTAAGATCATGACCAAGCGCTTAAATAAATTTAAATCGATGAATAATTCAAACGTATATACCAAATTGAAGCACAATCGAATACGCCGTTTAAACGCTAGCTCACTTTCAAGAATTTCCTCCCATAGGCCATAATGTCAAAAAAAATCTTTGTTGTAGCCCTGTAGAAAAACTATAAGTCCTATACACATCAAAATCAATACAGGTGTTTCGATGGTGGTTTATAACAAATATACCTAATATGAGCTCTATTGAATGTACCGTTTAAACGCTAGCGCACTTTCAAGAATTTTCCCCCATAGGCCATAATGTAAAAGAAATAGTTTTCCTACAGGGCGACGACAACGATAAGTCCTATACACAACAAAATCAATTCCGGTCTTGGGACGGTGGTTTATAACATATATACCCAAATTGAGCTCGATCGAATACTCCGTTTAGGAGCTATCGTGTTCACTCACATACACACACACTTATACACATACGCACACACATACATACATACATCTCTTAAAAATAGCGTAAATAAATTCAGAAGACCTTAAAACGTATGAGTAAATACACCAAAATCTCGAAATCGAATTAATTCATGATTACAATACTTTCCTTACATGTAGATGTTCGGAAAGTAATTTCGGAAAGTAAACAATAATAGTAAATTAAGTAAAATAGCATGTATGAAATTTTTTAGGGTATTTTGATCAGCCTGTTTTTTTACGAGCACTCGGTTATAACCAGCAAATGACGCAGTCCCTCCGCTCTCGTTATAAGCGAGTACAATAAAGTGACCACATTTCCTGCTTTAGGCGGGACGGTCACGCTTTTTACCTGTATGCCCTGCTGTCCCCACAAAACCCTAAAATGTCCCGTTTTTCCCATTCCCATCCCGCCAAAGTCCTGCTTTATTAAAAATAAATAAATAAATGTAAAATAAATTGGGAATAAATTAGAATGAACATGATTGTGTTATTTAAAAAGTTTGTTACTGGTATTTAACACCAATTTTTTTTAATTGATGAAAATGATTGTTTTATAATATATATTCATACATACTTATAATCAAGGGATGGGGATTCTATAGTTAATGTGATTTTATAGTTAATAAAAGCAAACTATTTTGGAAAGTTATCCAAAAATTAGCTATGAAATTATTTAGAAACTAAGTTTATATAATCGGCCTATTCTATTTGTATATTTTTTCAACTCATTTTTCTCAAAAAAGTAGATAATTGGAATATGTGTAGAGAAAAAAAAAATCTTGGTGGGAGGATTCGGGATTGATTTTCACACCTCCCGACTCTGGCTTAGAAATGTCCTGATTTTTGGTTCAGAAAAATATGGTCACTTTAGAGTTCGACTGTATTTATATCACACGTGATAGAGGACACCCTGTATAAGTGATAATTACACCCGCTTACTCTTCATTCATTAAAGATGTAAAATACATTTAAAACTCTTTTGCAGGGTCTGCCAAATTACATTATGGGTGATTTACATCTATTTTGAGGTTATAAGCAAAATATCGCCAAGTTTGTTGACGATGCATTGCCAATTTTGCCACCCTTTTTAAGAAAAAAAAAAAACTATTCTGTTGGAATACGTTTAATAATCGATTTTTTTCAAACTTTCTTGTAAGAAATTTTAAAAGAAATGAAATCATCTTTTCAATAAACATTTAAAACTTTTGCAGAGACTGACAAAATTACATTATGAGTGATATACAGCTATTTCGAGGTTACAACCAAAATCTCGCCAAGTTTGACGACAATTCATTGCCAATTTTGCGTCCCTTTTTAAGAAAAAAACTTCGTCGGAATACGTTTCATAATCGATTTTTTTTCAAACTTTCTTGTAAGACGTTTTAAAAGTAATGAAATCATCTTTTCAACGATGGTCCCCCTCTACACAAAAAAAAGAAAAAAAAAATCTGAAACCCTTTCAGATTTTAAATACGCACCAAAGTGCTATATATTAAAAGCGTATCATAATTTATGCGTCGTTCCTATTTTCTTCCTTATTCCATAAGGTTGGAAAGTGTATCATTATTCATGAGTGAGCAGTATTTTTCTTCCTTGTTTTATAAAATTCATCTTTGGAATCGAAATCTATCTTAAAATCGCCTACTTAAATTATTTTACAATCTTCGCCAAGTATATTACAACTATACTTAACCGTTTTAAATATTGTCTCGAATGTGCATCATAATCCATGAGTGTGCCGTGTTTGTCTTTCGTGGGTTGATTTCTACTTTAACGCCCCAACTCTCGCAGAAGGTGGCGATCATTAAACACATACAATAACCATGACGATTTTTTGTATTTATGTGGCAATCGTAATTTAGAATTAAAATGGCGATTTGGAACAACCTATAAGTACAGCATGCCGTTACATTTTTATTTATTTTGGGTTGCCAATTAATGTAGTTTTACTAATTAAGTGTCTTCAAATTCCTTAACTAGTGCGTTTATCACTAATTTGTTCACTTTAGTTTTCATGTAGTTGTTTAGGGGGCATTGAAACTTGTGCATAACTCCTAGAGACCCATGACGTCAAAGCTCGCCAAAGTGCGGGGAATTTTTAGGTTGACGAAAGTAGGGGCGTTAAAATAGGAATCAACTCTTTCTTGAACCATAAAGCACATCTTTGGAATCCAAATCTATCTTAAAATCGCCTACTGATACTGTTTTAAAATCTTCACGAGGCTTATTCGAACTATAGGCATATTCGAACTATATCTCGTAGACATTTTAAATACTATTTGGAATGAGCATCATAATCCATGAGTGTATCGTGTTTTCCTTCTTTGCTCCATAAAACACTTCTTCGGAATAGAAATCTATATTAAAATCGCCTAACAAAACTGTTTAACAATTTTCGCCAGGCATAGTCAAACTACACTTCACCGTTTTAAATAAATACCATTTGGAAAGTGTATCCTAATCTATGATGTGTACTGTATTTGTCTTCACTGTTCTATAAAACACTTCTTCGGAATTAAAATCTATATTCAAATTATCTACTAAAACTATTTTAAAATATTCGTCAGGCGTTTTCTAACTATACTCAAAATAAATTTATTGGCACCCAGTTTAGCGATCATTTATCAAAAATTGCAAACCTTGTGCTACTTTCAACATTTTATTAACGCCTCCACATTATCTGGCAAACACATTTGTAAAGTGACTCGACTCGATAATTGTACCAAAATCGTGTCTACACAAAAAGCAAGGTTGAAATTAATAGCACTCTGGTGCTTTAAAAAAAAAAAAAAAAACCTATCTGATTTTCGGCGAAAGCGCTTGACTAAAATATATCAGTGCCACCATCTTGTCGCAAAATTTAGGTACAATTCACCTGGAGGTGATACAATGAGTTAAAATCTTGGAGATATTCAACGACTTTTGCCGAATAACATCTGGCAACACTGAAATGGACACGTAAGAAATTTCATTTTGTTTACGGCGATAAGCGCATTGTTTATTAAACGCAGTCAAAGAAATCAGAAAAACAACACAATACTTCTTAGTAAGGGATTACGCAAACAGACACAAAGCTTTACAATCCCTCACTCACTGCTGTGTACGATTTTGAGTCGCTTCTGCGTAATTTATTCGTGCAACGAAGCCTTTGCACATAATTATAGTGTAATGCAGCTGAAAAGCAAACACTATGATTACCTTTTTCTGAAATGAAAAGATTATTTCAAGTGAGTCACAGTAAGATAAGTAAACAAAGATAATTAACCTCAGCAGAGGATATTAAAAAAAAAAAAAAAACAGCGCAGGTGTATAAAATCATTTCTGCGATATATTTTAAAATGAATAAATAAACAGACGTTTCTTATAATGAACTAAAGTTTGGATCTATAAAAGCCAAGAAAGCCATTAAAATATGAGTATATTCCCTTTTTTTAAATTATAGCAATTTCCTCCACATCTAATCATTATACTCATTCTTCTATAGTGATGTTTTTCCTTGAGTGTTTATGCATCGTTTCACAAATGAAGGGGGGATATGATAATACATCTGGGTCAAAAAAATAATAATTGGAACTTCGCATTGAGAAACCGCAAAGTCTCTCTCTTTCCAAGGAAACAACAGTAATAATAAAAAGAGACGGTATTCTATATCTTTCCATGCCGGAATCTGGATTTTGTTTCTTTTAAACTAGACTGAGGGCAGTGAACGAAACCACGTGGTATGACCTCCGAGGCAGCTATAAAAAGGCCGGCCAGTCGGCTGCAGGCATCATTTTCATTTGCTACCCACCAGCTCGCTCTCTCTCTCTCTCTCTCTTTTATTTTTTGCACATCACGTCTTCATTATGATATCAGGGGCTCGGGCCAGAAGCTCGCGAACTGTTAACCGCGCGTTAACCGACGTGCGTATGGACCGTTCCCGTAAGGCTGGATTTGAGGATGAAGCATTTCTTACAGGGTTATTTTATCACCTTCGCTTCGATATTTTTATTGCTCAATATCCATTGAGAAAGGGAGAAGATCTATTTCTTTCCTTTTTCTAATTTGAAGAGCAGATTCCATCGTCCCTGTTATCCGAAGAGATGGGTAGTGGGATAAGAGGACAGTGAAAACGAAGAAATAAAACTGGCCAAAATGCCAGGATGATAATTTAGGAAAAATCCAAGAGTGGTTTCCGATTATCATCACGGCATTTCAGTCGCAAATCTAAAAGCAGAACCCACTCACCACACTGGTCAAGGTGTCGGGCTGGCAGCCGGAGGAGCTGGCGAGTTCAACCCCTTGACCTCTGGCACTGACCCCCACCCCCCTCCGTGTACGTGCTGTTCGTACGTCCGTGAGGGTTTCGTGCCAGATCTGCTGACGTACACGCCAGCTTACGGCGTACGTACGGCGTGACGTACACGGCAGCTTACGTACACGTCTGCTGACGTACACGCCAGCTACACGCCGAACACACGGCTTACAACACGCTGTGCGTGTAGTAAGCCGTGTGTTCGGCGTACGCCGTGGGCCGTGGCGCCGTGGCGTACGCCGTAGGAGCCGTGTGTTCGGTGTAGTAAGCTGAATTTGTGCACGCACGTGCCTAGCAAGCCCTCTCGCCAGTCGTTTCAGCAGTGTCTGAGGGTTACCGATATTCAGGAGACGCCAACCTTCCCCCCATTCCTAGCGGATAAGTTAAGGTGACCATACGTCCTCAGTTTTCGAGGATAGTCCCCAATTTCTACGTTTTTTTTTTTTTGCTGCTATTTGTCCTCAAAATGTAAAGAAGCGATTCAGGACAATTTTCAATTATTACATTGTTACTTTCCGAACATGTACCATGTAAGGAAAGTATTGTAATCATGAAAAAATTCGACTCGAGATTTTGGTGTATTACCACGTTTTTAGGTCTTCTGAATACATTTATGCTATTTTTACGAGATGTATGTATGTGTGTAATTGTGTGCGTGTTTGTGTGTATGTGAGTGAACAAGATAACTCCTAAACGGCACATTCGATTGAGCTCAAATTGGGTATATAAGTTTTAAACCACAGTCGCAAGACTGGTATTGATTTTGATGTGTATAGGACTTATAGTTATTCTACAGGGCTACGACAAAGATTTCTTTTACATTATGGCATGTGGGGAGAAATTCTTGAAAGTGCGCTAGCGTTTGAACGGCGTATTCGATAGAGCTTCAGTTTGGTATATATGTTTGAATTATACATCGATTAAAATTTATTTAAATGCTTGGTAATGATCTTAATCGTAGGTGTTCGGAAAGTGGAGTGGAGTCACTTCCGATTTTTTTTTTTTTTTTTTTTTTTGAGATTTAGTGGTATACCATCCAAATAACATATAAAAATTTAAAACATGTGTTTCTGATCAAACATGCCGAAAACAATTCTTAATGCGTTTTAGCAAATGCACAATACTCATGTATAAAATATAGAATATACTCAAATTTTGATAAAGGTTTTGGAATTAGTTTAAAAATGTATCCTTAGAAACAAATTTTGACTTCAGTAATTTCTACAGGTAAGGAGTTATTTATGAAATTCAGAGAAAAAATGACGTATCTTGCAGAAAACTTAAATTTGCTTAATTAATTTCTTGGTAATTAAATATCATAAAAAAATTCAAAATTGAGATTTAGAGTTATCCTGTTGTGTAAATTATTTACACAAAGTTTGGGTAAAATATGAAATGGTATAGTGAGAATTCTCCAATCTTGTGTCTGATTTCACGTGGAATGATGCAGTAGCAATAATATATTTCATTTCTGTAAAAAAAGTAATAAACAACCGCAGGCTATACATTATTAAATATTTGATGAATCATTTTTTTTCTATCAGATGAAGGGAAAAAACAAAAATAAATTATCATATACTGCTTGAAGAAAAGAAAAATGAACGCTTCAACTGCCAGCGATCTGTTTATAGTACATCAACATTTTGAAGTTAATGTCTAATGTCTAATTTCGAACAAAAATCACAATATGGCATGACAGCTACATCTTCAATAATAAAATAAAGAGAAATAAAGTTTTTATTTCTGGTATTGCTTTATTGTTTTATCAACAAGCAAGCCTATTTCCATTGCAGAAGATAAATTCAGCATATTCGATGTCCGGTTCTTTAGTTGATCACATGAAATCCGTTATATGTGACACATTTACGCTGCGCACGGGTATTACAAAACACTTATATTTCATAATAACCGAAGTGTCAATCAGGAAAATGAACTCTTAAACTGATAGACAAAATCCTTCTCAGCTTTAAAATGATTGCAGTGTAAAAAATATCAGTTCTTTTAATGTACATTGTGATTAGCATAAAAGTCACATGACTACAATGCTCGAAAACGTACCTGAAAAAACTCTTTAAAATTAAAAGACTGTTCGGTAGCTAATGGTACGACAGCAACAAGTGGTCAATCCTCGCCGCATTGCATCAATCAAGTCTTTCATGAGTAGTTCTTGGTATTCCCACATGATAGCACGATCAAACAGAGCCGAAACATCAGATCCCATATTTTTCAATAAGTGCAGAATTCCCACTTCTCCGATAATTTTTGGCTTTTATTGTTGCCATATGTGTAAAAAACTTACAGAGTTCGATAAGTCCATGATTAACAATATCTTCTTTGTAACAAATACTGTAGACTCCGTGAATTATCATCGAGACTTGTTTTATGTGATATTGAAACGTGTTTATAAACTGATTATGTTTCGTTGTTGTTCTAAAAATTAAAGCTAGCAGCAGCTTCCATTCAAGTACTATGAAAGTACTACTCCATCCAATTCCAAGTACTATGAAATATGAATTTTAATCAATCCTCCTGGTTGAATTAAGGGAATAAATTATTATTCTTATAAGGTGAGGCGAACAATAGTTCTTGTTAACGAGTTTTATACAGGACATCCGCGTCTATGATAAAAACCTCGTTAAATATTTATACATTAACTTGACTTAAAACATTTCTTTTTAACTTTACATTCCTACTCTAAATTTGAATTCAGAATACCTACAATTAAAAAAAAAAGAAATCACTTAGACACAAAAATAAACATCACTATTCATATAAACATTTTAAAGCTGTATTCCAGTAAAATGAATAATGAATGACATACATATTCACACATAAATGTACTTTGTTAGCAATCCAGTAAAGCATAATGTAATAAGAATTTAAGAATTTCTGTTTCACTTTTATACATTGAATTCTATGTGTAAATATTCACATTTTCAAACAAAAAATTGAACAACAACTGAATGTTTAAACGTACTTATTTCGACGGTTAAAATAAAATGTGAGCTAAATAGGTTTATATTTTGAAAAAGAGCTTAGAATTTTCTAAAAATTTGAAATAAAAGAATTTAGCAAGACTTTTGTTTTAAATCAAACGTTTTGAATAATATAAGTTCGATTTTCTTTCACGATTTCAGGAAAAGTGAAAAAAAGATTATTTTTTTAGATAAGATTTATGTTCAATATCTGATAACGTGTTTTAAACAAATTTATTATTAGGATTTTCTTTTATTCAGACTAGATGTTCATAACAATACAATTAAAAAAAAAAAAGAAAGTTTCAAAATATCAAAGATTTATATCGCATGTGCAGATGTTTGTATTTTTAATTTCAGCTTATTTTTCATCTAAACTAATTCGTTTAATTTTAGTTTTTCTATAAAATTTCGGGAAAAGGTAAACAATGCTATTAAATATGAATTTATACAAGTTTTTGAGATTAAAAAGAACCTAGAAAAGCACACTTCTTGAATTATAGGGATTTGGTATTGGAATTATAAGTTGAGTAAATTCAAAGATTTTATAATTAACGAAATTATTTTAGGTATCGGGTTGAAAGAGGCTCTTTTAACTTACTGCTACAATTTATAAAGTTTAAGTCTCGTAACTGATAATACGTATTTCAGTCGGTGCAAAATTTTGAATAAATAAATTTTTAAATGTCAGTTATATTGTAAAAGTGCCTGTGTAATTTAGGATAACTATATTGTACTGTCACATTCATTCTATTAATAGTTTGTCGCTTAGCTAAGTTGTACTAGATTCAAAACAGATGTTACAGATATTATCCTTTAAACAGTCTTAGGAACATTTTCAATAAGACGAGTTAGTCAAATGAAAAAAAGCTTTCACATATGGCATTTTTTACAACTGTATGCATATTAAAATACAGTAATTTTTATACGATCCCCCTTTATCTATCTCTTATATTTGGAAAAGTATTGGGCTATGTCTAAGACGGTAAATAAAAAATTCTTATGTCTTTGAATGAAATAGTTTCCGAGAAAGTTAAAGCTAAAAATGCCTGTTGCGTTGGAACTGCTTTGCGTCAAACAATGTTCCATTTTAGGGGACCACCTGTGAATCATATAAATAAATTACTGATTCCCATTCTTGGAAAATTGCAGCTAAAAGCATTTAATCTCGTGAAATTAACAGGTTCAGATTTGCTTGTACTTATAGGTACTGCCTTATAAAATTATCGACAGTTTCGTCTTTTATGGTAATCCACTAATTAAGTTACAGTTCCAGAGACGTATTTCAAAGTGTAACAGAAAATGACAGAGAAAATTGTATCGGCAGTTTTTACTAGAAACTGCCAAAGAAATACATTACGGGAAGGATTCTAGCTGAAGTAGAATTTACAGAATTATAATATAGCTGTCGAATGATCACTGACAAATTAATTCAGTCGCATTTGTCACATCTTTTTTAGCATAAAAGTATATATTATATACAGAAAAATTTTAATTCTCACTAATAATTTAATTAATACATGAAATTAAATTTCATTCTGACGAACAATCTTGATCAGTTTTCGTTTAGTAGCTTCAAGGAATTAACTGTGTGAGAAATTATAATGTGTATAATATTAAATATTATTCTAATGAAACTAATATAAAATGAAAATTATTACATTATAAGTATAATTATTAATACAATTTATATGTTATGCTATCTTATGCAGTGTATAAAATATTAAGTAAAATTTAAAAGGCAGTATTTTTAAAAAATCGGGCAGCCTTGGGTCGTTGAAATTTTTTATTTTCTTGAAAATTCCAGCATTCGTTCTTCAAGTAAATTTGTTTTCACCATATTTTTTTATTTTTGAAGAAAATATACCATAGTTTTGTGGCTCTCTACCTGAAAGTCGCTCGGATTTTTTTTTTTTAAGCGAAAATCATTTCCGTAGAGATTTTTTTCATCAGCCAATACCTTCTGTGCCAAGAGTGAACCACGGCATTCGCAATTATTTTGTGTTCTTCTACGTCCAAACTGACTGATAAGACACACAGACTCTTGGCACAAAGGCCAAGGCTCATTCAAAATTTTTCAGAAAAAAATGTTTTTTTTTTTTTTTTAAATTTGGCCGTCAAAATCTTTTTCTGCCAAAAGTGAACCACAAAGTTGTATGTGTCAGTGAACACATTGTAATGAAAAGTTTTTAAAAGGGAAAGTTTTGTGTGGTTGAATTTTGGCAGAAAGAAATATTCGAACTTTAAATTGCATAAATTACAAAATTGCATGATTTTGAAGGACATTCACTGCTTATGCCAAGAGTGAACATGCATGAAAGCAGTTGGAGAGGAAGTCTTAAGTACAACGAAAACAAAATCAATTCACCGATCTCTGGTAACTTCTCATTCAACTCCGAAGCTTCTTTATAGTATGTATTTAATGAAACATATACATTCGTGGTTCACTTTTGGTACAAAAAGATTTTCATAGCCAAAGTTACTGAAAAAAAAATCATATTTCTGAGAAATTTTGAATGACCCTTGGCCTTTGTGCGAAGAGTCAACCATGAGTCTGCGCGTCTTATCAGTGAGTTTGGATGTAGAAAATCACAAAATAAATGCGAATGCCGTGTTTCACTCTTGGCACAGAAAGTATTGTGTTGCGAAAAATAAGCTTTTTTTTCTCTAAAATATAAGGATCTTTCTGGAAGGAAGCCTCAAAAGTATAGGGATTTTTTTTTTTTCGAAAAAAAAAAATTACGGGTACGCGAAGAAAGAATCCGAAAAATTTCAACAAAATCAAAAATATCAACGACCCGAACTTGCCTGATCATCGCGACTTTATAAAAACTGACTCTTAACCCTTTGAGGCGCAACCCTTTCCCAATGCTGAAAAAAGGGCAGACGTTGCCATCGCTCGACTTAACTTCCTGCAAAATGGAGGAAGATCGAAACGCTCATCGCCTGCCGCAGATCTAGAGACCCTTTTTTGACGACAGCTGGCTGTGCACAGCCACCTGTCGTCAAAAAAGGGTCTCTAGATCTGTGGTACGCGACGAACGTTTCGATCTTCCACCATTTTGCAGGAAGTTAAGTCGAGCAATGGCAACGGCTGCCCTTTTTCCAGCATTGGTCAATCTATCCAGCTGTTCTCGCATTCTTCCATTTTTCAGCAGATGCCAATGCTGTTAAATATAATAGTGACAATTTTTTTACGGGAAATGACGTGCTAAAAAGTAAAGGATTCTCGTGGAGCTATGTCACCCGCAACTATTTTTATAGAAATCAAATCTATTCTTCGTGACTGGCAACAGTCAAAGCGTCAGAGTTTGGTGGTCCCAGAGCGGGAACACTTCGCGTTAAAGGGTTAAAGTCAATTTTATTTTTTTCTGAACAATGTTGCGTCTTCGCTAAATTATAGGGGGGGGCGGGGGGAGTGTGCTTTTTTTCATTGCTGCAAGGTTATGGTCGCCTCTGCTTGGCTGGTGAGTGTGATAGAGTGCATTACTTTTATTGGTGTTATTTTCCTTTAAACAGAATATCCTTTAAAATTTTTAAATATGAACAATAGAATATTATAAATGCCTAAGATAAAAAATGAGGGACAATATAAAAATTACAATGTATATTTTTATATATATACAGTCTTTGTAAAACGTTTCATTCTCTGAAGGCCCTTTTCATCTGACTACATTTTCTATTAGAAAGCATGCTTTGATTACTCACGGTTTTAGAGATGATCGTTGTAATATCCATTTTGAAGCACCTTGTATTATATTAAGAGTTATCAGTAACGCATACTTTTAATAAGCATAAGCGTCTGCACATTTAATACTGAAATTTGCATAAGGTTCTGCATATTTGATAATTAAAGTTTAAACATGCGCATAGTTTATTTTTAACCAAATATTGAGTTTGTATTTCAAAAGTTTAACAAAATTTAAAGGCCGGATACAAGTTTCAATAGCTTCAAAATTGTCATTATAATTTATAGGTTTTTTTAAAATTTCCGTTCTTTAACATTACAGATTCGCAATCAATATATATTTGAAAGTGTTTTTTAATGTCTTCACACCTGACAAAAATCTCACATCTGAAAGTGAAGAGCACAATTGTTTTTAAAAACCTATTACACATAAAACGGACAAGTAGAAAGCGTATTTTCAAAGAATTTTTCGAATAAAAAACCTAATTCTCAATCTGTGTTTCAGTAGTAAAATATTACATCACTCATAAACGAAGACTGTCAAGACACTTAAGGCAAGTTATGTCCTACTAGCACTTTTTAGCTACATGAATTTCGAATATATAAATAAACTCGGCTGATCGAGCCTCGTCAGTGGGAGACCCCCTGAACCCCCTAATTTTTTAGTTTCATGATTGCCATATTAAGACGATATTATTTGACTATGTCATTTTATCTCTCATCTTTCGTGTATTTCGCCTGGTAACCCCATGTTGAGATTCTTATGATTGTAACTTATTTATAGAAAAATACATGTGATGCATATTATACTATACAGCTTACGAAATATTGTAACAATGGATTAAAGCTGTTGTGAACCAATAGTATTTAAATATATGAAAAATTTATCGCATTTTTGTCGCTTTTTTGGGACACATTTTTGGGACAATTTTCAATAAAGGGGGTGAGAGATAAAATGACGTAGTCATGAATATATATATATATATATATATATATATTCACAAACTGAACTTAGGAAATTTCAATAACATTCAAATATTCTTTTGTATAACGGCAAACAAAAACAAAATGTGTGTATCAGTGCGTAGGATTTACATAACCACATGAGTTAAAACCATTTATTCAAAATTAAATCATCCACGCATATGTATACGTCCATTCAGAAGTACAATAAATCTTAATGAATTGTTTTAACAGTGGAGGCATAAAGTTCTACATTTGTGGACCTCTGGAACGAAGAGGTTTTTCTGACACTAATTTTTTTTTTTTTTCAGGTTGAATAGTTTTTTTTTTTTTTTTTTCATAAACGGCTACTTTAGATAGAGAAATCGCTGTAACATTGCCTGTTGTTGAAAAGGTTTTTCGGCTTTCTTGTAAAAACAACAGTTTTGTAATCGAACCGTTCCTCAATGTGTCGTGTGACTGCCGGGAACTCATTAACTAATTTTGCGAGCAGATGCATCGACTACGTAAAAGTAAAATCAACCGGCACAGTCACTCAGCATTGTTATGAAACTTTTATGCGCAACCAAGTTATTCCAGCACTGCGCAGAGTAGATGTGTGAGTAGATAAAAAATGAAATTAATGCAAAATGGCATTCCTCTGCACATTCTGATCCCATTGAAGTTGCTGTGGAATCTCCGTTTGAAAATTACGTAATTATTAGACATCTTTTCCCAACAACTTGGCCAGTAGGATCCTTTGTAACTTTTCTCGTCCGGGTCACTTAAAATTCTTTGAGCACAATGTTTTGATTGTGAGCGTAACTGATTCGGAAAAGAAAATTACTCAACAAATTTACGTGTTAAATACGCTTTTCTTAGCTTGTATCATAAAACGGTCGTTCGGCATAGCTTTCACTTAAATTCATGTAAAATATGCTTTCAAAACAGTGATACATTTTACAGACATGCGACGCGTTTGCAGATAACCCAATAAATGCTTCTTAAGAAATTACTAATAAAGAAGAATAAAAGAAAGCATTTGATGTGATGAAATTCGAGACAGAGAGAAATTGCTTTTCTTTAAGGGAAACTTACAGAAAAAAGAAGGATTTTGCTAAACTCAGTTACATGATTTATTCATTTGTCTTATCGCAAATAAGATTAAGCGGTTGATTTCATTTTGGCAAGATTCTTTTGAAGCTAGTTTTTGGTGTAATTACATTTTCGGGAGAATTAGATACTGTAATAGAATTACACACAAAAGCTACAAATAATCTCTTTAAATATGTTCTATGACATAATGCTTTAATGTATGAAAAAACATTATAAAAATCATTTTCAACGAAATAAAAGAAAGTTTAGCTTCCTGCATTAAAGTGATAAATCCAAGTCCTTAATCATGGTTTTCGAAGTAATGCAAAATTGTTATTTCATATATCATCGCATTTTAATTTACTTTATGATAAATTAATTAAAAAATGATTAACAACTTAATTTATGAAAACACATTAAATTTGTGAGATTTTATTTAATGTTATATGCACTAAGTAAATATTCAAGAATTAATATTAGTTCCAATCCAATAAAACAACAAAATAATGTTAAATAAAATTGCGTTAAAAATAAGCTTTCTAACTGAAATAAATCCAACAAAAATAACTTTTAATAAATTGCACTATTCTGAATTTTAGCAGATGAAATTTCTTTTCCGTTCTTATTCTTTCAAAATATATTTATGATTTGTATAATCGTCTGCAAACAGTGTGTACCACATAACTGACTAAAGCATTCAGATAAAAAAGCATAATTAAAGTAGATGCATAAAAAACTAATATACTTATATATTACCAAAAGTTTGTTTATATTACTAAGATAAAACATATGCATAAACATCGAATATACTATTTATTGTTACAGTATATTAACTATATTAGCGTTTGATTAAGTTGATTAGTATTTGATTAATAAAGTGCATTGCTGTGAATTAACTCGCCTACTTTAATTTAAAAACGTGAAAACATTACATGTGTTTTGCTTCGAACTTCAAGTATGTATATATATATATATATATATATATGGGGATTAAGCTAGGACAGCCGTCGTAATTAATTAAGCAGACACTAAAAATCTTGATTAATAATATACGACAAATTTCTACAAAAACGAACCAAAAAAATAAGAACACATAAGATTAATGGCATGTCTAATATAGTCCAAAAAGTTGTAGTGTCGCGAGTCCACGCCGATCCGTCTAAGCGAAATTTTTTATTCTTTCTGCGCGAGAACACAGTTTCACTGCAGCTTTGGGAATGGCAAAAAAAAAAAAAAAAAAAAAGAGTCCGTCAGGTGGTGCTATCTGTTGAATTTGACCTTAATTAACCCTATGAGGCGCAACCCTTTCCCAATGGGGAAAAAAGGGCAGCCGTTGCCATCGCTCGACTTAACTGCCAACAAGATGGCGGACAATCGAAACGTTCATCGCGTGCCACAGATCTAGAGACCCTTTTTGGACGACAGCTGACGGCTGCCCCTTTTTTCGGCATTGGGCAATCTATCCATCTGTTCTCGCATTCTTCCATTTTTCAACAAATGTCAGTGCTGTTAAAAAATAATCGTGACCATTTTTTTACGGTAAATGACGTGCTAAACAGTAAAGGATTCTCGAGGAGCTATGTCACCCGCTACTATTTTTATGGAAATGAAATCTATTCTTCGGGACTGGCAACAGTCAAAACGTCAGAGTTTTGTGTTCCCAATGCGGTAACACTGCGCGTTAAAGGGTTAAGTCGGGTTTGGGCACCATATGTATAAATATACAGGGAGTGTCACAATTCCCTCCAGGTATGGAAGGCTTATAAAAAATAATATATTACCAATAGAGCAAAAAAGTTTACTTTACTGCAGAAAGAAACATTAAAAGTTTTGTTTCTCAAATAGCGAGCTTCCTCGTGGTTGTATTGGTTGAGGTCCTGACGACGACAACCGCCTTCTTCCGTGGCCTCCTCACTCTCCGGGCCTAAATCCATGCGAATTTTTTTATGGGGTCACATAAAAGATCGTGTGTTCGTGCCCCTATGCTTTATGATTTAAAAGATTTACGCCAAAGGATCACAACCGCATTCGCTCCCATTCATCGCGATATATTAAATCGAGTGTGGAGAGGCAAGAATTTGCCTTTAGACTTGATATCTGCCGCATCACGCGAGGTTTACATATTGAACATTTATGAAACAAAACTTGGAGCTTTTCTTTATCTAATAAAGTCCATTTTGTTGCTGTATTGGCAATATATATATATATATATATATATATATATATATATGTATAAGTCTTCCGATTCCGGGAGGGAATTGTGTTATTGTGTTAAATATCTGTTACTTCATACGCATAAATTCTCAACCATTCTCTGAGATAGGAATTTATGCAAGCAATCTAAAATTTCGAAAATTATTATGTACTTATTAAGCATTATCAAATTGAACTTTCAAGATTTTGACATGTTTAATGTGATGATAAATTTCCCTCTTTGAACGTAGTTATTTGCCAGAAGATAATGATAACGTAGCTCTAATTACATGCTGATTATATTTCAGATAAGGAAGATAACTTAACAGTTGAGTTTCATAACTCTCTTATTAAATTAACAAGCGCGAATAAATCACAGGAAGTATTTTATTTCCCATAATGAAAAATTCTCTAATTATGCGCAGGATGTCCCAAAAAGGTGGTAATACGTTTTAAATCTTTATCTATTAGAAATAAGTGGGCAATATAACTTTAAAAAATGTTCAAAATAAGGTAGGAAAAAAAAAAGATCAAACTCGAAAAACTTCCGTTCGTTAATTTTCAAAAAGTTACACTTTATAAATTTGCATTCAACCCCGTATAAAAAAAAGAACGAAAACTCCAACTAGCAAAATGTGCCCCTTACTCTAATGAGGCGATGTGAATACTTTGAGAATGTTATTTTTAAATGCGTCAGAGACATGAAGATAGATATATACAGACTTATACCAGTTTTCAATGGCTCTCAAGGGAAAAGAACACGTCGCATGACCACATTCCAGGAGTCGTGCAGAAACTACTAAAGGCCTTTCTTTTCCACTTTAACAATAAATGTTTATATTCAAATTCATGTACAGAATACTGGGACTTTTTTGCACGGGGATCGTACATAAATTTAGAAAGGGCAATTTTTTTGAAAATTCACGAGAGGCATTTTTTCTCAACGAAGTGTTTTTTCCTACCTGTTTTGAACATTTTTTTTCAATTTACATTGCCCTCTTACCTTTATAAAGAATATCAGCGTGCTACCACATTTTTAGGACACCTTTAGCGCAGCAATAGTAATTTTACTGATCTGGAGACATGAGTGTTGCAATATGCAGCTTTTTATTTACTTTTCGTAAACTATAAACTATAATACTCTCTCATTAGTATAGAAAGTATAAATCCCTTTAAAAAATAGACTGCGAAGATTTCTGTGAGATATTAGGGCTTCGATTTATGGAATAAACTGTTATTGTTTTCCGGGCTTGGACTATATTTTATCGTCCCTCACTACCAGATTTTTTTTTGTAACGATATCGACAGAAAAAGCAAAGATATTGTAAATGTATATAATTTATACACCTGCTTTTATACATAAAACTGAGCTTCGTACATATGGAATTGGTTGACTTTTATCTCAATTTTCAAGGTCATCAGTTTTACTGAATCTGTATATTTCTTGAAATTTCGAATATCATTTTCAATATCAACTTCTTTGTATAAAACTGTAATTTCCTCTAATCCATCAGCACAGTATATAAAGTTAGATCGTTCCTCAAACAAAAAAGCGATAACGTTTATATGTCACATTTATTTAAAAAAAATAACGCAGAAATGTATAATTAAATTTGCATCTGTATTCTTAAAAGTACAATTGGGTTCATCATGAGTATAAATATTAACTTCTCTCATGAAAGTCGGACTCGGTTTTATGCAAACATAATATTTTAAAATTTTTTAAAGTGCAGCAAATCTATCGAAATGCTTTACCGAAATTTTAAAACTGAACTATAAAGTATTTAGTGTATTTATTTCGTGAAAAATTTCATTAACTTAATCATACATTATTTGAGTTACTAAAGAGCATCTCTTTAGATCCTTGAAGATACTGTCGTAATCTTGTAATCAGTCGTAAATATTATTTGCCAGTTGCAAGTGGCGTCCAAATTGAAAATGCATAAAGTGACTCACATGTAGTAAAAAAAGATGCTATTGCACTGAAATGTATCGATAGTTGTATCAAATGGAGATGTACGGTGGAAGGTGGTGATCGTAAAAATACGATGAATCATTTTGTAAAGATTATAACTGGTACGACTTTGTAGTGAGAGCGACATAGTTTTAAGAAGACGATCGTATAGTGGGTCACATTTTAAATTCACACAACGATGACGAAAGGAGATTTATTCCCCTTAGGTAAGACGTACTTTCATTCATACGGAACACGATGGCATACACAACGCGTCATAGGGGTGAACATGCTTTTCTTCCCCACTGAACGAAATCACACATGAACTAGAAATCCCTCATCAGAGCGACGAGGAAGGACAAACTCCAAAACCAAGAATGAAATTCGCTTTTGATGGCGCATGTCGTTTTTCTTCTGAAACATGATCACACAAACACTTTGAACACTGGGCTAACACATTTTACTTCAGGAGAAAAAAAACATTTTGAAGACCACATTCCCTTTAAATAAGGAGTCTCACTCAACACTTTTAAACTTGAAACATATTATTTTATTTTCTCACTGGAACACTCACCAATTTTCAAAATGAAGGATTATACATTTAAAACTCTACAATACATGCACTCAAAATGAACTTGGGGAAGCGTGTTGATAAAAGCATCACGGTGTTCATACTAAAGCGGCCTGGTACCTCGGTGGATGAACGCCTCCGTCACCATAAGGTGATCGGCGTAGATGCTAATCCGTGCAACGCGTCGTGGTGGGCAAAGCCTCCTCACATGAAGTGAGTGGCCTGCCCCACCAAAAATTACTCTCCAACTGCTAAAGAAAAAACCGTTAAAACATGTGTCTATAGAAAGAGCCCGAACATTCTGGAACAATTTTAGCAGGTGTTTTTCGAGCAATATGCTTCTTGCACAGCAGAAAAAAACCGCAAACACATCTGCTTCAGCGGAGCAGAGAAAACATATGCGAGCGAAGAGGTGTTATGATTATTCTTTTAGCCGGCGTCAACTGTTATTTTATTTCAAAGCAGCTGATAAGAGGGAAATGGTTTAGAAGTACGTTAATGCGCTATAATTGAGAAGGCCAAGAGGAAAAATGAAAGCTTTAAAAGTTATTATTAAAAACTTTTAAATTAGATTTAGAATAGATTATTAGTTTAAATTTAGACAATATTAATTAGGATTTGTATTAATAATTTTTCATAAAAAAATATGCACGTTGTGTCAACGTGACAAGTTGCAAGACGTATTTAGTGAAAATACAGTGTCACGTCAATCTATAGTGAAGTTTTGTTCTACACTTAAAGGAATTTGTAATTTTCTGAAAGAGTTTTGGTTCAGCTCGTATCCCAGATTCTTCAACTTCTGATTTTAATGATTTTGGCTTCATCCTTTAACCGTTCCCGCTATGGGAACACCAAACTCTGACGTTTTGACTGTTTCCAGTCACGAAGAACAGATTTGATTTCTATAAAAATAGTCGAGGGCTCCACGAGATATAGCTCCACGAGAATCCTTTGATTTTTAGCACGTCATTTCCCGTCAAAAAATTGTCACGATTATTTTCAACAGCATTGACATCTACTGAAAATGGAAGAATGCGAGATCAGCTGGACAGATTGCCCAATGCTGGAAAAAGGGCAGCCGTTGCCATCGCTCGACTTAACTAACAGCAAGAGGGCGGATGATCGAAACGTTCATCGCGTGCCACAGATCTAGAGACCTTTTTCTGACGACAGCTGGCTGTGCGGTCGAGCCAGCTGTCGTCAAAAAGGGGTCTCTAGATCTGTGGCACGCGATGAACGTTTCGATCATCCGCCATCTTGCTGGTAGTTAAGTCGAGCGATGGCAACGGCTGCCCTTTTTTAAGCATTGGGAAAGGGTTGTGCCTCAAAGGGTTAAAACGACGATATCACTTAGATGATAAGTTGAATGTTGTAATTGAAGAGCGGTTATTGAAATTTATATGGAATTTCTTTGAAGAAGACATTGAAAAGCTTCTATCCCAGCTCAAGAAATGTTTAAATAACAGAGAAATTTTAGGGTCAAAGTAAAGTTATTATAAAATTTCAATAATGTTACGTTTTCTCGAAAGCCCTTTCATAGGCGGCTTTCACATCAGTATATGAGTTAGCGTTTTTAAGAGTACGAATGGATAATTTATTCCAAATTCAAAAGCTATTAATTAAAAGTTTTCACAGTTTATCAATCTTTTAACTGGTAACAGATGACAGCGCCATAGTCTAGAAAGGTTCTATTTCCCAAATAAAGAATGCGGTTTTTTCCCTTTAAAACATATCCTAAAAAGGTGAGACACTGAAGCTAATTTTGCCTCTAACTTGATTATGCAGTGCAACTAACTACTTGACTGACCTTGTGACTGAACTTTCGACTGCATAAGTAAAATTAAGAAAAGTTGAAATGCAAGAAAATAATTGAAAATTAGGTATTAAGTACACACATGATTTAAAATGCAGGCTGCTATGTAAGCACATACTTAATTAATATGTAGAACCTATACAAAAAACTTGAAACGATAACAAGAGTATTTCAAATAATGTAATTTCAAATAATTGTATGTACATTTTCGTTATCTACATTTGTTTTATATTTATTTGAGGATTAACAAACCACAAAACTTCAAACATCTGAATTTCTTTTACAAAAATTATAATTTATTTTTCGTATTTACTGTTACCGCTGAAGAAGAAAATAAATCATCCTGCTGATATATCAATCTTTCTTTGAAGTCCAAAATACATGTTGGTTAATGATAGTGAGTCGATCCCTATGGTGTGAATCATTTGTCTTTTTCCTAGACACGTTATCTAAGATGTTCTTAAAAGATTCATGCATAAAAGATAAAAAATTGGGTAATTTTCTGGGACTCTGAATGATCTTTCTGATGAATCGTTTTTCAAATCGAATCAGAAAAATAGCTTGTTTTTTTCCGCAGTGCTCATAACATTTTCGAATTACTCTTTCATGTTTTTGTATACGTAATTTTATAAAAACTATTTAACTTTCTAAAGAAATAATTTCAGTATATTAGGACAAAAAAAATTTACTATATGTTTTTTTTCTTTATTTTTACTTTCCGAACATGTACCATGTAAGGAAAGTATAGTAATCATGAAAAAATTCGAATTCGAAATTTTGGTGTATTTACACGTTTTGAGGTCTTTTAAATTCATTTATGCTATTTTTACGAGATGTATGTATGTATGTGTGCATGTGTGTGTGTGTGTGTGTGTGTGTGTGTGTGTGTGTGTGTGTGTGTGTGTGTGTGTGTGTGTGTGTGTGCGTGTGTTTGTGTGTATGTGAGTGAACACGATAGCTCCTGAACGGGGCATGCGATTGAGCTCAAATTGGGTATATATGTTATAAACCACCGTCGACAGACCGGTATTGATTTTGGTGTGTATAGTACTTATAGTTTTTCGACAGGGCTACGACAAAGATTTCTTTTACATAATGGCCTATGGGGGAAAATTCTGGAAAGTGCGCGAGCGTTTAAACGGTACATTCGATTGGGCTCAAATTGGGTATAGATTTTATAAACCACCATCGTAAGACCGGTATTGATTTTGATATGTATAGGACTACGACAAATATTTCTTTTACATTATGGCCTATGGGGGGGGGGACATTCTTGAAAGTGCGCTAGCGTTTAAACGGTGCATTCGATTGAGCTTCAATTTGGTATGTATATGTTTGAATTATTCATCGATTAAAATTTATTTAAATGCTTGGTAATGATCTTAATCGTAAGTGTTCGGAAAGTCGAGTGGAGTCACTCCCGATATTTTCTTTTTTTAATGAATTGTTGGGGACAACAATTCATTAAAAAAACACCATGTCTCCACCATGACCGAATGGATGAAGACACATAGCTGAAGGGTGACGGTCCTGGGTTAGACACTATCAACCCAACTGCAACGTTAAAACCTCTTAAAAAGTCCTCCGCCCAAGGCACCTTTCGGTTAGATAGCCCTCGATTAGCTTTACCTTGATACACAAGAAAACTTAATTGGTTTAAAGGGTCATTGGTCCGAGTTAAAAGAAAACTCGGAATTTGTGAAGTTTCAGATAATTCAGTCGATTTTGGTCTTTAAAGTTTTTCGCTAATAAACAAAAGGTTTAATAAATAACAATAAAAAGATAATGCTCATATAGTTTTTTAGAACATTTGAATATTCATACATACCTCTAAGTGTATCGTGTCTTATATTTCAAAAGATGTTTTAAATTCCTTTTATGAATGTGTGATTATTCGAAAAATAGAAAGTATACTTTCAACTACCGAAAAAATAAGGGAATTTGGTGCTGCGTTAAAACTATTTTTAAAAAGTAAATAATGAAAATAACTATCGTTACACACACATAACGAAAAGAAAATTTGAATACCTAATTTTGAAATATAAACTAATTTCGAAGCATATCCAAGAAAGAAATACATAAAATGCATGTAATTAATCTCATTTATATAATCAGAAATAATATTTTTAGCTATGTTTAACAAACTGTTTCATGTTTGAACACTGGATGTTTCGTCATTTGAGTGATTGTCTGAAGCTAGGTTGATAACTTTTGTATTTTAAGTCTAATAAAAGCTTAAACAACATCTTTTAACAGGTATTTTATTTATAACAGGTATTTTATTTATTAAAGAAAACTGGCTGTGTGACACAGCCAGCTGTCGTGAAAAAAGGGTCTCTAGATCTGTGGCACGCGATGAACGTTTCGATCGTCCTCCATCTGCTGGTAGTTATGTCGAGCGATGGCAATGATTGCCCTTTTTTCAGCATTGGGAAAGGGTTGCGCCTCAAAGGGTTAACACTTTATAATAAAGTTGAAATGGCATAGATATTTTAAAGTTTAGTTTGCCAATCTGACTACCTTCTTATTCGTGCTGCGTTGCATCTATGCATGAATAGCTACGTAATTTAAATATATTTCTGATGTGTAAATGCTGGGCTCCGTAACTGGGCTCAGGTTTCAAAGGAAGACTGCGAAATGAACGAACAAGCACTGCTCTGCCATCCGCCGAATTTGAGGGTAGACGGAGAATCGACATAGCCAGGAATATGTGCAATGTGCATAGGGGGAGAAACTAGGGGGTCGACTTTTGTTTGAATTTAAGTCACTTTCAGACATGTTAGCGAATAGCATGTTAGCGCATTTGTCATGAAATATCTAATATATTGTGTGAGTGGAGCTTCCTCCCTTCTTTTTTTGTTTGTTTCTCAAATGTCCCCTGCTGGAGAAGGTTTTCTCTCAAATATCCCCCCCTGGAGAAAATGTTCAATTCGCACCCTGCTAATAATTAGGTCTTAAAAATGTCAATGTATTAGAACACACATAGAATATACGGGGAAGCAGTTTATTAAGATAATTTAGAAGTGTTTTATAAGAAATTCGTTTGGCATGACTTAACTTTCCAGTATTTCTCATGAAATAGTATATCGTGAATCCTCAATCATAATGTATATAATTTCTGTTTCAATAGAATTCACTAGCCTTTATTCCATTAATATCCATGAATAGAGAAAATAAAATTTGCACTATTATGATTATTAGTTTTTTAAAAGTTTATACTGGTAATATGATTCTCCAAGCACGTAGGAAAATTCTATGAAAACATTCTGAAAAGCTTGTGACAGGATCTCAAGCACATAATTTTACACATGCAAATCGTATTGGTTTTAGACGGAGCATTTGTGGACAGCGCGCTAATTTCCGTGAATAGCTGCTCTGGATAGGATAGGACACCATTCAAGATTTGTGAAAAGTTCCGGAATAACATTTCACAGGTGTGTGTGTGTGTGCTTTTGTTCATATTTTTCATATTTTTAGTACGTACTTTTCATAAATTAAGAATTTTTCAATATATCCACATCTATTAAACCTTGGAGGTTTTATCTTTTCTTTCCTTTTTTTTAAGCCAAGAGGGGTTTATAATGCGTATTTTGGCATAAATTTGGATTGTACTTTACAGTAGCCACTCGATAAATAGGGCTATAAAGCACAAGGTCTAGCTTCTGGGTTCATTTCTTGCTATAAGTCAGAAGTTTCATCCTTTCCGCATATTTCCAACGGGTTTCGATTAGCGATGTGATTGCTCTATATGTCTACTCTGTTCTATCCCAAAAAGGTCATGCTAACTTTTTTGAAAACAATGTTGTGGACGGGAATTTAGTAATGTGATTGAGCTATCTATATAAGTTCAAAACACTGCCTTCATTCGAAAATAGTGAAATATTAAAGATCTTTTTATAAATATAACCTACAGGCATCGATTTTTAAATATCTCTGTTACGCGTTCAAGTAATTTATAATGAACATGTTTTATAATATAAATTTTATTTAGTTTTATAACTAAAAAAATATGAAAATTTAACCCTCACATTAACTTTAAAAATATCAAAATTTGAATTGAATACAAAGTATTTAAGAAAATCCTTTTAACCCACGATATAAATTAACTTGTGAAAATATGCAACTCCCATTATTTTTAACCGATAAAATATGCTGCTACACAAATCATCGTGTATTTAAATTCAAAAATTCATTCTGCCTAACTCGAAAGCGATTCAAAGAACAAACAGAACGAACAGAAATGTCAGTTTATTTAACTCATTACTAGGCAATGAAAACGAATCTTTTAAACTTTTCGGGGGAGAAATTTATGGGTTTTTGATTTATGAGAAAGTTCTAAACAACTGTCTTTTTTTATTCACACGTAAATGATTATTATATAATCAATAAAAATCTGAATATTTAAGTCTTTTTATTACTTTAAAAAGTTTTCTGTTGCATCGTGTGTAGCAATAATGCTGTTAATAGCTTCAACATTGATGAATTATGCTACTTTAATTTTGTCTTTCCTGTAGAATATGTTTAATAATTTAAATAATAAGTGCAAGGAAACAATTCTTTTAAAATTCAACTAATTATTTAAAAATTACGTAAACTTTTGTCTCTAAAATATTCAGGAGAGTCATATTATTAATCATCGTCAGTAGAAATATGAATAATTTTGTTAAAAATAAAAATTTAAAGAATTACTTATCTTATTTACATATCAAGAAATCGAACTATCACTTAAAGAAGCACTATAAAAGTAGTTTCAAAATTATTTTTAAATGAACATGTTTGATATTCTTTTGGTTCCTATTTTATATCCCTCTGTAGGGAATTGGCTTGTAAGAATTACACAAGCACATCAGTACCTAAAGAACGCTTGTATGGAATGAAAAGTAAAATTAGATACTTCAGAGGTTACTTTCAAAGTAATTTTTTAATCGATCTGCCAGTTCAGTTGATGGAAACTATGTTTGTTAATTTAGACATAGATATATTGTCTTTGTTGCTTTTGCCCTGCCTGCTGCTAAACTGGAACTGCTGCACTCCAACCGTCCTAAGGTTGAGTCCATCCCTACTGAGCTGCGCTCTCTTGCTCTCGAAACCATTAACTGTCACTATCCAACGACCTACTGGATCCATATCTACACCGACGGTTCGTACTCCCCAGAGCTTAATGGTTCCGGCGCCGGTTGGTACTGTAGTTTGTTCGAGGGCTGTAGAAAGTAAGGCCGCAACTTTGAACGGCGAGGTCTGTGCCATTCATGAAGTTGCTACTAGCATTCTGACCTTCTCCGTCCCAACCGACCGCGTTGTCTTCCTGGTGGACTCCCAAGCGTCAATTTCTGCCCTGAGCAGCAACAGCCACACCGACTGTCTTTGCACTGTTCTTTGCAGAGCCAGACTGGCGGAACTCATTGAACACGGCTGGAATGTTGTTCTTCAATGGATCCCAAGTCACGTCGACATCCCGGGCAATGAAAGAGCTGATGGCTTGGGTAAGCGTGGTGCAGCCTCGGAACAGCCAATTACACCAGCTACTCTCCGAGATGCACAAAATAAAATCATCTCTGCCATCTTCTCCATCACCAGGTTCTACCTCACCAACTTAAGCCGTGGTGAAACCTGGGAGTCCCTGACTGACAACTCGCCCCATCCCTGACCACTTGTAATGGTCCAAGGTCGTAACCCATTTCCGTCTTGCCACCGGGCACGACTACCTCCGGGCCCACCTTCGCCGCTTTGGCCTGGCACCTTCTGACGATTGCCTTCTCTGCCTTTCTTCGCCAATGGACTTAGAGCATCTGCTCTTCTGTCCATCATTCCAGCACCTGCCTTCTGACATTTGCCAACGGTACTGGGAGGCTAGCAGGCAAATGGCCCAACAGCCAAGTTCTGACGGCGTTGGCAGAAGAAGAAGAAGAAGAAGAGGAATGAAATGTTGGAAACTGCGAAGAAGAGGAAGTTCACATCACTGAATGTGTCATTTAAAGTTCTATAGTTTCGATCATCATTTAAAAGGGGTAAATTCCTGATGCTCGCTTTGGCTAACGATGAGTAAACCAGTACATTTAAAATTATTAAAGCTCAGGAGGCAAGAAGTTTGATTTCAAATTATTACAAAATCTTCTTCAAATTTCAAAATTTTATATAGAATCCGATCATAGACCTATACGTAGTGGACGAATGTGCGAGGTGCATGTTAAGCCCAGAATTGTATGTTCTATATTGGTTGCCTGCCAGTTATTTATATTATGATGGTCTGGAGTATTCCAACGGCTGGCAATACCAGTTTGTAAATAACCCATTGCAGCTATGCTCTCAAATTTTAGCTATAACAGTGACTATTTAAAAAAATAAAATCCACCTGAATTTTTTGGATACACAGTATCATTTTATATATGTTGAATTATTGTTTGGCATTTTCCAATCGGTGAAGAAGTCACACTGTCAAAGTCCTGCGATACCTATTCCATTAAAAACAAATATTCTTTTACTGTATCACAGTAAATTCCGAAACGGGCTGCTAATGGGATTTTACCCTGAAAATGTCCAGCAAACTCCTAAACTTATTCTATTAACCTTTATAAAGTTTGAAAAATTATTTCTGGTAATACTTGAGTCGAAGGAACTTTTATTTACTAATAATTATGAACAAATTTACTTAATAAAGAAGTTTATTTAAAGTTTAATTAGTTATCGAAAAAGGTCGTGCATTTAGTCTCTTAAATTTAGTATTTTATTTATTAAGAAAAAAAACTAAGATGCATGAATATTTCATTAGGTCAGAATGACATTTTTAGATCTTTTGATATGTACCACAGCATCATATTGTAAAAAGTGCATCATTAAAGTCTGCGTGATTTTTTTTTCCTGTGTACTGCACATTTTTACTGCTAAGAAAAGTTCAGAAGTACTTTACTTTCAAGCATGCTCTTTTAATTAAATTTTTTTATTCTTTACGCATGCAGGAGAAAAAAAAAATAAAAAATGAAAGATTCTTATTAAAAACAAACAGAAAAGGCTTCATAGGTTTTGCAAAAATATAATTTTAATACCCATGTATTGTTTTTTTCTTTTCATTTCATACCACTAATTTATCTATTTACGATTTTTGTCGTTATGCTTTGTTAATTTCATTTTTATTACACTTGTAATCGCAGTGTGCAAGTTTTGCCTCGCAATATCATAAAATAATGTAATATATTACACTTTCAGTAATTTAATTTTGCCGTTATTACCAACAAACTGGGATCCACCAGTGGCGGAATTCATTGAGCTCTGAACTGGAAGATGGAAGGTGGTTCAAAACCTGGTCGTGTCCGTTGACTTAACCGTTTGGAGTTTACCGTGTTTTCCTCTGAAACTTAGCGTAAATACGGGTTAGGATCCCTTAGAAAGACCCCCATGGCGGGCAATCTTCCCCTCGACCTCGAGCCCACTTGTAACTATATGGCCGTAATCCCACAAAAGAACATAACACACATACTAACAAATTAGAATCTGAGAATCTGCAGAATAATTTTAATATTGCAGTATTGTGATTATTTTATTGCGGCAGCAATAATTTAGTATTGATTGAATATACATTTTATACATCAGGTTGAGAGTCTCTCTACCACATCCCCCTTTAACATCTTCTAAGCGTTGAAGGATAGGTAACTTACGCTCGGCCTTAGCAACGACATGCTCTGCATGCTTTTGGCACCATCCGTCTGCTGTAAAATTTATTATATTCCTTGTGGATCTTGTGATCTGGGCTATATTGGTCAGACTAGAAGAGCTCTCAAGTTCAGGATCAAAGAGCATCAGAGATATGTTTGTAAGCACGAGCTTTCCAATTCTTCTATTGCCTCACATTGTTGGAATTCTAATCATCGTTTTCAGTTTTCTAAGGCTAAGATATTGTGCACTCCTCAGTCTCTCTCACCTTGATTTTTTGGAAGGTTTTTCCATTACCTAGCACTTTGAGAGTCTTGTGAACGATGGTTCTTCCGTTCCTTTTGTTTATTCTGCTAGGAAGCTGTTTTTGTAAGGTTCTAAACACTTTCTTCTTCTACTCCCCCCTTTTTCTTATGCTGCCAGTTTTCTTTTCCTTTCTTTCTCTCTCTGTTTTTAATCTCTTATTTTATTTCTTTCTTTTTTTTTATTTTGGTTTTGTTTTTTGTCTGTGTGTTTCTGTCTTTCCTTTATGTTTATTATTTTTTTATATTTATTAATTACAAAAAAATGTGCTGTTCTGTATGTTTATTTATGTATTTAAAAAATATATACACCTTTTTTGTGTTATTTTTGTTTATTGTTCTTTTGTTTCTTCTGTTTTCTATTGTTTTTCCTTTTTTGTGTGTTTTTCTGTTCGTACGTTTCTTCCTTTTTATTATTATTATTATTATTATTTTTATTTATGCATTTTTGTTTGTCCTTTTCTTTTATTATTTCCTTTTTATCCCATCCCCTTTCCTCCCTTCCGTTAACCTCCGTGGTTTCTCGTCTTTCCTGTTTTCCAAGTGGCAACATGCTTGTTTGTATATCTTTTCAAGTTCCCACTGTTTTTTGAGACGAAGAAATTTGACTGAACGAATTTTCAGTCGAAACGATCGCATCTTGACATAAGTATCATTTTATGTGTGTTTTTTATACAAAGTGCTTATTTAGTTTATCGCTTAACACCAATATTTTGAGTATTTTCTTTTTCCGTTTTTTTCATATATTTCCTGTTTATAACAAGAAAATTTTGCACATAAATATTTTTTCCCACGGCCTTTTGTTGAAATTTAAACAGCATTTATTTAGTTTTCTTTTCAGTATCTTTCTTTGGATATATTCATTGCGGAATAAGATTTATTGTAGTAGCAGATACAGGCCTGGATTTAAAAAAAAAAAAACCTTATCAAAGTTGAGATTCTCATCAGACTAATCTGGTAGTAATGCATTTATACAGATATTATTATATTGAAGAAATATTAATTAACCCATTAAGCGCCAAAGCTCCCATTACGGGGACATCTATTATATATTTTTTTTCTTAAAATATTTTAACGCAATTTACGAAATACACATTTTATATAAACATTTACACTATAGGGTGTGTTATAGATTTTTATCGGAACAATATATTTTAATTTAATGTTTTTTTCTAATTTAAAAAAAAGTGAAATTTTGTCTTTATGACTGTCTTATATAAAACTAAAAAAAAAAAAAAAAAAAAAAAAAATCACTTAAATGTTTCAAGTAGAATGCATATTTAAAACCAACATCTTAAAGAACAACATTCTTAAAATCCTGTATGAATAGATTCCTATAAAGAAATGTTATGAACTCTTCCATTTCTTGCTCCCACAGCGGGAGCTTTGGCGCCCTCCCACTAGTTAGCATTTTCAGTTATTCTGTATTGGGTTCCTGGCCATTCTGGCATTCCTGGTAATGAGATGGCGGATTCTCTTGCCAAGTTGGGCTCTGACTCTGTTCTTGGTGGACCTGAGCCGGTTTTCGGTATCTCGAGTAAATGTTACAGGGATACTGTGTTTAGCCACTTTAGCAAGCTTAAGTATTCCAGCTGGCTTAAGTGTAATGGCCAGAGGCAGGCCAAAGAGATCAATCTTGGCTTTCCTGGTGTTAGATGCAAGGAACTTCTGTGTCTCAACAGGTCCAGTCTCCGTAGGGCTATTGGCCTGTTAGCTGGGCACTGTTGCCTTAAAAGGCACTTTAACATAATGAAGGTTGTCGATGATCCCACTTGTCGGGGTTGTCTTCTTAAGGCGGAAACTGCTTTACACATCCTCTGTGAGTGTGAGTACTTCTCTGATTATAGGTTTGAGCATCTTGGGCGCCATGTCTTTGAGCCCTGGGAGCTTCACAAAATGTCTGTTAAGTCTATGCTGATGTTCGCATCTGCTACTGGGCTCTTTTCGTAGGGCCTTTTCCATATTGCTTGGGGATGATACAATAGACCCATGGTCGCGGCGTCTGGCCCTTTTTGGGCCTCCCCTCCAAGCCATAAGTCATAGCATTTCCAGATTGATTTTGCTACCGTTCAACAATAAAGAAATGTTTGGCACTTCGCAGGCTGGTTATTTCGTACATTATAGTATCAACAACAAAAATAATTACTTTATATATACAGTTTTGAGCAGCATCTGCGTTAAAAAAGGAATTGCTGTATCCAAAATGGAGAAAGACATCTATCCCCATAACACGCCAAACCTCCCGCTACGGGAACATGCTATATTTCCTAAATGCTTTAAGTTAAAAAAAAAAAAAAAAAAAAAAAAAATTCAACTGTTCTATAATAGAGGCATGCAATGTATGTAAAAAATGTATATACATTTAAAAATTTCTATCTGATTCTCATAGCGGCGTTTAATGGGTTAATTTGCGAAATTAATACTGAATAGCATCTGTAAGCATATATTTAAGAATATTTCTGAAATTGCTTATTAAATAATATTCTAATTAGAATTAATAATATTAATCTTATTTTTAATTCAGATTAATTAATAATTATAACGTTATTTCTAATTTCAATTAATAATCATAATATTAATTAAATAATTATTCAGTTGAACAAAATTCAGCTACGCCAGTGAAGCTATGCAGATTATTTTATCAGAAACAGGTCTGAGGTTTCTAGATTAATTCAGGCGAACGGCTTTGTACTGCTAATTATCCGTGGTATGGTAGAATTAGCCAGCTTGAATTAAAAAAAAAAAAAAAAAAAAAAAAAAAAAAACATTGCCACGGTGTTAAATCTGTACATCAGTTAAGAGCATTGAGGGTACAAAACACAAAAAAGAGAAAAGGCACCAGGGCTTAAAAGCTAACAGTGTCTAAAATGTTTTGAAAAATCTGATCTTTCATCTACCTCGCACCGCCCATTGATACATGCGTAAATTCATTAAAAGAATCTGATTTGTCCTAATTTTAACCAAACCTTTTTGTTAACTAAAAAAGGCATTTGGTTAAATCGATTTGGTTGAACCAAACAAACTTTTGACAAATCAACAAAACAAAACTACCAACTGTTAAACCATACAAATTTTGTTAAATTCAACAAAACACGTTTTAGCGTGCAGAAAAAATGAGCGGATTTTGTAATTCAGTAATATTTCAGTGTCATTTTGTCATATTAATAATTGAAAAATATTTGGAATGATAAATAATTAATTAATTACATTTAATGTATTTGGAGTAATTCTGTAAATAATGTTAGAAAATTTTTATTCGCAAGTAATAAAACCCATAAGCAGGTTAAAAATATTTCCATCATTACACAGTGGTTCTTTTTTACGAAAACTAGCAGCTGATAATAAGTGAAAATCAATACATTGTGGAATTTTTATTAAATATCTGTATTACGTCTCATTTCCTTTTAGCGGATCTTTTACATAAAGCATTTTTCTTTAATCTCAATCGATCTTCCGTAAAAGATAATTTATCATGTCCCCTCTTGTAATCTAACATTTGGAGTCCAAAATATATGTTAGTTAATGGAGTTGTAAATCAACCACGAAGGTGTGTTCATTTATCTTATACTACGGCACGTTGTCTGTGAGATTTCCTCTGAAAACTTTTCTTGCACTGTACGGGAAAATTACTAATAATGTATAACAAAATACATAACAAAAAGTCTATATTGGTAAGTGATGATTACTTTTCATGGGATATCAATTAGTAATGATTTATAAGTATCTAATACTTCTTTGCACTTCCAGATAGAACTGTTAAAGACAAAAACCATTGAAACTAGTAATTTAAACTTACAGGACGGGTATTCGATACCTAATTGCATTACGTATTTTAAATTTTAAATTAGAAAATGTTTTTGCGAGACAGAATAATTTCGTAATACTAAACTATATAGAACATTTTTGTAAGATAATGTCTCAGCCTGGAGATTGCGAAACAGAATGACTTGTTTAATACTTGTTTAAGTATTTAATTCAGTTTTGTTGACATATCGTAATAAATGTGTCCTCCAATAGAAACTCTCTCAGTGTTAAACACACACAAACTGTAATGGAAATATTTCTGTAATACAGAGGGTGTTTACACATTTTTAGAACGATTTCGGGGCCATTTAATTAATGTTTAAAATGTAAAGACTATTTTTTTAAATGCTCGATCTGATAGCCTTTTTTCTGGACTATAAGTGTGCATCGTGATTTCCATGATAGAAGAGCTTTTCGTCAAATTACCAGGGGTATTGCTTTCCATTCCTCTTCCACTACTTTTCAGAGTCCATCTATCGTGGTGGGTTTGCGTTTAGAAAGAGCTCTTTTTAACAGACCAAAGGCACAATAGTCCATAGGTGAAACGTCAGGGGATTTCGCAGTAATATGTTGAAAAGGTACATATGCCTGTATCAGTCTTCATTTTTTCAAGGAATGCAGTGGTAGTTTTCGAAGTATGACTTGATTGTGCCACATGTCTCGGCAAAAGCTGGTGAACATTATGTTTTTTAGCTTTTTTAAGTTGTAAATCTTGGTTTATTATTTTATTTATTGTTGCTACAGATGTATCTGAAGACTTTGCAATTTCATCTCTGTGTTGGCGGATTTTCTCTTGGTACCAGCGATTTCACTTTAGAAACATTTGAAACAGTACATACCTTTTTCGGATATTCCTTTGGAGTCTTCTTTCCATCTAGAAATGATGATTGACGGTTTTTACCTTGCCGAAAAATAATGTTGCTTATTTTGCACTTAGAAATTTTAATACCATGCATTTCACAACGTTTTTGAATTATGGAATAAGAAATTTCTCTTCGGAAAGCGCAAAAACATATCCTTCAATCCGCAGCATGTTTACATATGACATTTTGAAAGAAGAATAAATTTAAAAGTAGCAGACGATATTTCTCATTTCAAATAATAAGCTGTTGCCAAAAATGTTTATTCTGAAACATTTACTTTTTTAAAAATTCTTTATCAAAATTTTTCTAAAAATGTGTAAACACCCTCTGTATTTTTTTTTAAATTTAAATTTGCGGAATATCCCTACATATTTACATACATACCTGCATTACCCTACATACTTACTTACGTCAAGTTAGAAGCTAGAATAATATGCCACTTAATAACATAACTAGCTGAAGCACCCGTTCTTCGAACGTAATGGATATTAATAAACCAACAATTACAAATGGAAAATAAATAAATATATATTAAACATACTTTGGCTATACATTTAATTGCTACAAAACCTGTTTTATAGTATTCGTAAGCCATATTCTAACCACACTTGATTTTTTTTAATACTGTTTGGAATATGCATCATATTCCCAGCGTATTTGTCTTGTACTTCAAAATTGAAATCTACGTTAAAATCGCCTATTAAAATTGTTTTAAAATCCCCGTCAGCAATATTCCAACCATACTTCACCTACACTTATTTACACGAATATAGACACCAATATTCCAATTAAATAAACAGTAGGGTTAGGCAATTTCTTGACAAAGATGTTTGTGTTGTAGGATTATGGCCAATTAGCTCAACTTTGGCTCTAGGCCGGAGAGTGGGGTGCCCCCACATGGCAGTCTTTCTAAGGGATCCTAAACAGTAATTGTGCTAAGTTTCGGAGGAAACCACAGAAGCTCCAAACGGTTAGGTCGGCGGACGCGATTTTGTTTTGAACCAGGCACCTTCCGTCTCCCAGTACAGCATGCTAAGCGATCGGCCACCGGTGGAGCACTCGAAAAAGATGGAACAAATCGTTTCGAGGACTCATTTCTTTTATGCCAAACTTCGCGATAATCACCAAAAATGGCAAACCTTGGAGACTTTTCACATTTAATCTGGCAACCCTTCAAACATGATTCGCCCTTTCACCAGGTAGACAAAAACCTTTGTCTGAAATTAACAGCACTCAAGAGCTAAAAAATACGTGAAAAACACCTTTTTTTGTCAAGTATCTTTTATTAAGGTCGATTTTTAGAAAACCTCCAAAGACTTTTATGAATTAGTGTTCGTTTCATTAGAGTGCAAGATTTTTATGGCTATGCTCATTTCCCTTCGATGTAAGTAGACAAATATAAAAGTAACTTTTTGGCCCCTCACATTAGTTTGGACACGAACTTTAAAAAACCCTGAAAATGACTGTTATATATTCGTGTGCGCTGAATTTTATGGCTATCTGTTTTCCTTTTAGATGTTATGGCAAATTTGGTAACAACGTTCAGACCCTTATCCCCGTTTTGATGAGAATTCTAGAAAATCCTGGAAATGATTTTAAGGCATTTGTGTTCACTATATTTTTAAGCAAGAATTTCAAGCTATCTTGTCTTCCTCTGATAAATGAAGGGAAAGGTGTAAATAACGCCAAAAAACGTTTCGGTCCTTTACACCTGTTTCGGTGCGAATTCTAAAACACCCAGAAAATTATTGTTAGGCATTCGTGTTTGCTACATTCAAAAGGAAGAGCTTTATGGCTCTCTCCAGTTCCCTTTGAGATTTGATGGCAAATTCGAAAATAACATTTTGGCCCCTTATCCCCGTTTTGATGCGCATTCTAAAGATCCCTGAAAATGAATTTTAAGCATTTGTGTTCACTATACTTTTTAGCCGGAATTTAGGGTTATCTCTTTTTTCCTCTGATATATGAAGGGAAATGTGAAAAGAACGTTTTGAACCCTTACCCCTTTTTGGGTACGAATTTTAAAAATCTCTAAAAATGATTTTCCTGATCTTTCCTTGCAGTTGCAAATGTGGGTCGATGCTAACTGAAGTAAATTATAATTTTTAGTATCTATCTTAACACACCAAAAATTTTGCTTTTCGTTATTTGATATTGTTGAGAGAGCTTTAGGCAAGTAGGGTTGCTGTATTTTGCCTGGTAACCCTATTCGCGAGTCATCCAGAGTGGATAAGAATCCCAGGCTGTTAGGTTTATGTTTAAAAAATATTCTTTTTACCAACTTCAAATTCGCTAGACCAGTGCCCGATGCGTTAACAGCTTTTATAAGTTACTCTTGATGCATCCTTAATTTTATAGGTCGGTTGGTCCGAGTATTTTCCATAATTTTTATTTTTAGACGCAGGTTTTCTAGGAGCAGTCACTAAAGCATCCGAGTCTTCCGCTTGTTTATCATCGTTACGCCTGGCATTGAAATTTTCCACAACTTTGAGTATTTCTGGCTTCAGAAGCTCATTTAATTATATATTATTTATTATATATATAAAGCTCGGCTGTTCGAGCATTGTCAGGGGCAAATGAAGGAATTATCTTACATACATCAAATTTATATGGTCAATGCTATCAATAGTACTTATTCTGCATCACCCTTCAGCGAAATTAGGAAAAAAAATATTTAAACACAGTAAATAGAATTTTAACCGCACTTTCAAATTTTTTATGGCAGATCAGAAAATTATCCTGCAAAATTCAAATTTTTCGTGCACAAATTGTTCTTGCAATTGAAGAGGTCCTGCACTACCTATCATAGAAAACAGTATAAAAGATATTTTCGGCTAACCATATCACTGAATATCTAAGGCTGCATAAGCCTGGACTCAATATATTTCACGTGAAAACTTGGCTTATGTCGATTGTAGAGAAAGTAATCGTATATACACTTAAATGAAGTATCAATCATATTCATGTTTATCTTTGATTCAAAATGAAACATTAAAAATGAAAAATTATGTGATACAGGCATTACCTTTTATTTAAAAAATTTGTAAGCTAATAAGAAAATCATTGTACTTAAAACTTTGTCGTCAACATTTAAATTAAGAGTGATATCTAAATTTTAGCATACACAGAATGTGAGCTACGAATTCTGAATTACTATTGATCCTAAATTAAAGCACTTTAAACTCGCAGTATCTTAAAATTCCAAATAATCACACGATGTAATAAACATGTTGTTTAAAATTTGCTTATAAATCTATTTTTTAATGCAATCATTAAATTAATTCGCTCTCTGTTCATTTAAATAACTAAATTGTTTTTTATCTGCAAAGATTTAAGGGGAAAAATGTATCAACTTTAAAAATACATGTAGAATTAAAAAAGACAACCTACATCTTTTGCATTGTCACATTTTTCATTTTTACCACTGATAAATTATGCTCATTTGGTATAAAAATTTTAGTGCATTATTATAGGGTAGAACTTAATTTTTTCTGAAGTAAAAAAAAAAAAAAAAAAAAAAAAAAAGTCTTGAACAAGAAGACTTCCTTAATCTAAAGATTTTTGCCAAAGTAAAAAATTCTTATGTAATTTGAAACGATCATCGGGGGGGGGGGAAGAACTCCCTTTTTTTCAAAAATTGAAATGTCATTTTAATCGCCGATAATTTATTCGGAAAGATGCAAAGGACTTTTTTCAAACTTAATACCTTTAAAGAATTGCACTTTTAAAGAATGTAATAAATTTGTTTTTTTAAGGAATAATCATATTCTTATGCAATTTTTCTCTCTTTCCAAAATTTAAACTATAATGCTATATTCTTTTTTAATGTTATGCAAATGCACAAACTTAAATGTGTTTATTGAACACCCCATGTTTTACAATGCAAATTAAATCTGCATCATACTGTCTGTCAATGAAATAGCCAAATGCTGGAGCCCTTCTTCCAAAATACAGTTGTTGGGACGTTACTGTTTTTTTTTAGCGTGGGGGGGGGACGGAGCAAATGGAAATCTAAAGCTTTTTATTTAAACCCCGTTGGAAAGCAAACGGAAATCTAAAACTTTTTATTAAAAAACCCGTTGGAAAGCAAACGAAAATCTGAAGCTTTTTATTAAAAAAACCCGTTGGAAAGCAAACGGAAATCTGAAGCTTTTTATTAAAAAACCCGTTGGAAAGCAAATGGAAATCTGAAGCTTTTTATTAAAAAACCCGTTGGAAAGAAACGGAAATCTGAAGTTTTTTATTAAAAATCCGTTGGAAAGCAAACGGAAATCTAAAGTTTTTTATTAAAAATCCGTTGGAAAGCAAACGGAAATCTAAAGCTTTTTATTGAAAATCCGTTGGAAAGATTTCCGTTTGCGATTTTCCGTTTGTCAGATTTCCGTTTGCTTTCCAACGGGTTTTTTAATAAAAGGCTTCAGATTTTCGTTTGCTTTCCAACGGGTTTTTTAATAAAAAGCTTTAGATTTTCGTTTGCTTTCTAACGGGTTTTTTAATAAAAAGCTTTAGTTTTCCATTTGCTCCGCCCCCCCCCCCTAAAAAAAACAGTAACATCCCAACAACTGTATTTTGGAAGAAGGGCTCCAGCATTTGGCTATTTCATTGACAGACTGTATATTAAGACCTGGGAAATAAATACTACGTATAAAGAGTTTTGACTTACAATATATATATATATATATATATATATATATATTGTTACGAATTTTCGGGGCAACCCGCTGCTCTGGGGCTTAAAATGGTTTAAAATTCGTATTCTACGCTTCAAATAGATAAATTTTGCTTTTTGTTGCATCAAAATCGGCCAATTAGAACCGGAGAGATGGAGGTTTCAGTTTGCCGTTGTTTTTCAATGGGGCTTCTAGAAATCTCGAGAAATATTGGTCCTAGGGCCTCGTTCTCTTCACATTTGGGGACTTATTTTTGGCGCCAAATTTGGCGATATTTCGCCAAAAGTCGCCAAGCTTGGCGACATTGTGGTCATTTGGCGCGATTTTCCCAAGGAGGCCTGGAAGTTGCTTTTCCTGCATTAAAAACGCATAATAAACCTAACATTTATCTTCTATGACATAATCAGAAGTCCCGCTTTATCTGGAATCTTAGAGGAATACACTTTTCTAGAAACTGCTCGCAGCTTCTGCCTCGGATATATATAAATTCCACCAGCGCGCTGCCCCGACAGTTCAGTGCGAGTTGAACGCTCAGTGTTGATCAAGCTTTGAGTAAGTGAATACGCTTGCTTTGTGAAGGAAGCTGTGTTTCGCGCTGTTTGTGAAGCTTTGAATTTAAGTGCTGTGTGTAAATTCTTCATCGCTGAGTCTTGAGAGACTGTTAGTGTTATTTCTCGTATATTTTCACTGAATTCTTGCCAGTGAAAGTGTTCTATTTTGTGTGAGAAATACAGCATTTGTGAGAGCTTCTGATCTAAGCGAACTGTTAAAAGCACATTACTGCTAGATTGTGCTTGTGAATTGTGTACAGCTGATTGTTCTACGAAGTTCTAGAAGCAATAAAGTTTGTGTTCCATCCTGACAAGTGACTTTTTACTTGAACTTTTTACACCAACTGGACTTTAGAACGACGAACCCCAGGAGTAGCAGAGTAATTCCGTAACAATATGTATGTATGCATATGCATATGTGTGTGTGTGTGTTTAAACATGTGTAGCATTTTTAATACATATTTTTTAAAATTTAACTTAAACAAGAAATAGTATTTTATGCAGTTTTAATAATATGTCAATTTGTTTACGTAAATATGGCCTGGTTGCAGTCCATGGAGTTGACTTTTCTCACATACTTGAAATTTTATTTCACAAAAGTAATTTAAAGTAAAGTTTCCAACTTTGGGGGATTTATTAGTATCCATCTAACATTGCATAGTACAATTCGTGATATGGGTATTGTGTTAAGAGGCATTGCAGGGGCAAATAAGGCAGGGCGTTTCCATTTCAGAATTTCTCCATCTCCATCTCAGAATTTCAGGATTTTTTTTTTGTGTCCTTACCCAAGGAAAGAACAAATCTGAAATATTTTTGATTTACCTCTTTTAGTTTTGGAGTTATGGGGGATCAAAGCACTCCAGACGTGTGACGTAAGAAATGATTTAGGGCCATTTTTGCCACATTATTGCCTCAACTGTGACTGGCTCAGAGGTGCTTCAGAGAATTTTTTTTATTTTATCCTATAATATACTTTGGATATTAACATCTCAAATTGAAAATTCATTCGAAATTGTCAGAGCCCCAAAAAAGCCCCCCCTCAAATACCCCGAATTTCATAAAAAATACAGTTTTAAGAATGCTTTAAATCTTGGCTCTGACGTGATACAGAAAAAATTTTTGCACAAAGTGAATCCACTGTGAAACAAATTTGAAGGCCCCCAAGTCCCCTCAGTACAAGGCCCCAAACATGTTCCTTAACGCTAATTTATGCAATTTCGAAGAATGGGTTGAGATGAAACCGACTTCCCACACGCGAACTATTGGCGTGGAGATGTAGTATCAACATAGTAGTTTGTTATGAAAAAAAAACAACATTTTCCAAGGAAAATCCAAAAAGAACCTCTCTATTCAGGACATTCCACTGACACGCATGGGGGCATTTCGGCGTTACTTTTCGAAATTTAATCGACTGTAGCAATATTGAAAATCAACTTATTCTGCATATATCACAAATAGTTCTTTTACAGGGGCACTCATAAGAATTATGTTACGCTGTGTGTGGATCTCTGTAACTGCAGAACCGATTCGAAATTTTTTTTCACTGATAAAAAGCTACACTATTCCTGAGTATTATAGCTGAATTTCAGCATGTAGAATAACTAGTTCTTTTACAGGGATACTCAAAAGAATTGTAATACATTACGCTATATGAACATCTATATAACTACTGAACCGATTTTAAAGATCTTTTCACTGAAAGCTACACTATTCCTGCATGCAGCATAATTTACAGTAACCCTCAAAATAATTCGTAAACCTTATCGTAACTGTGTCTGTTGGCCAAATGTGAAAAAAAAATCTAAATTAATTAACTTTACATATAACATGTCTTATACTTTATTTAAAATAAACAAAAAGTAAATAATATTGTGATTAAAAGAAATTGTCGAAATTCTAGATCATTTATTTCTTACTTGTATACTATTTTACAACAAAAGTCTCAAGGACAAATTCTCAGATTATTTACTTAGTTTTATTATAGAGTCTGTTGCATTGTTTATTGTGAGCTGCTTTGATACTTTTTATATTAGCAATCGTAAATGGAGTAACAGAGCAAATTCATTTGGACAAAAAAATATCCTGTCTGTAGTGATTGTTTTTGGGTTATCTCGTCGTGGCCATTTAATGAATCAGAATCAGGTATTGTATGAAAATATTTCATTGTAGCAGCCCCATCTACTTCTGATAAAGCGATGACCCTTCCACTGTAAAATAACTTTTCCTATTCCACTAGCTACTGAGAGTTCAGCTCAATATTAGCAACTTCCTACTTTTTTTCACTAGTTTACAAAGAAAATTATATTTAAAAACAGAAATAATGTAAAATGCTGTACAATAAAAATATTTTATTTATAGAACTTGTACAAAATTTTTATAATTTGAAGTATTTTGAGTGTTCCTGTAAATTATGCTACATGCATGAATTTTAGCCTATGCTGCTCACGAATAGAGGAGCTTTCATTGAAAAGGTCTTTAGAATCGTTTTAGTAGTTACAGAGATCTCCATGTAGCATAATGTTTTAGAATTATTTTGAGTGTCCCTGTAAAAGAACAAGTTATGCTGCATGCTGAAAGGTAGCTTATAATACTCAGGAATGGTGTAGCTTACTATCAGTGAAAAAATTTTCCGAATCAGTTCAGTAGTTACAGAGATCCCCATACAGCATAATGTAATTCTCATGAGTGCCCCTGTAAAATAACTATTTCTGATATATGGGGGATAGATTGGTGATGTATTCAGAATAACTTAATTTTCAATATTGCTACAGTCGATTAAACTTCTAAGAGTAACGTCGAAACGCCCCCATACGTGTCAGTTGAATGTCCCAAATACGGAGGGAGTTTTGGGGATTTTTTTTTGAAACAGTTGTATCTTCAAAAAGTGTTTTTCATAATATAAAACTGCTATATTGATACTACATCTCCATGCCAATAGTTCTCCTGTGGGAAGTCGGCTTCAGCTGTACCAATGCTTCGAAATTGCATAAATTAGCGTTAAGGACTATGTTTCGGTCCCCGTGCCGACGGGCCCTGGGGGCCTTGAAAATTTTTTAACATTGGATTCAGCTTATACGAAGATATATAACTGCACTGTGCAAATAATTTTCTGTATCATGTGAGAGCCAAAATTTAAAGAATTTTTAAAACTGTACCCTTTTTTATGAAAGTGGGGGTATTTGAGTGGGGGGTGGGGTTGATTTGGTGGCTCTGACTATTTTCGAATGAATTTTCAGTTTGATATGTTAATATCCAAGGAATATTATAGGATAAAAGGAAGAAATTCTCTGAAGCACCTCTGAGCCAGTCACAGTCGACAAAATACTGTGGCAAAATTGGCCCTAAATTATTTCTACGTCACTCGTCTGGGGCACTTTGAGCTCCCGTATCTCCAAAACTAAAAGAGGTAAATGAAAAATAGTTCAGAAATTTTCTTTCCTTCGGTAAGGCAACACAAGAAAAAACATTATGATGGTGATGGAAACTTTTTCTTTTTTTGCCCGATTTGCTCTTGAAGTGCCTCTTAAATTTAACTGAATAAGTATTTCATTGTAATATGTTATTTTAGCTTAGGATGTTCTAAAAATATTATTTACTAGCTGAAGTACCCGTCGCTGACGGGTTAGTACTGAATGCAAGTTTCCAAAAAGCAAGAATTTCGTCAGCATTGTAGGAGTACACAGAATGGATGTAGCATGTTGCCAAAGTAAAGAAAGCGAAGTTATAATTTTTATGCATTGTTAAAATATTACACGTTAGAGAGTAACCAAGTAGTATTTCATTCGCCTTAGTCGTAATTATGTGATGCCCGAACGAATATTTACGCATATTGAAATAATTTTCGCAAAATCTCAAAATCTAATCAATAACAACTATTAGTCGTAGAATGTTGAAATTTCATATATAAGATTGTTGTAACATCTTGTTGTGCGTCTCGTTTAGTGGTTCCAAAGTACTGGAGAATTTATTTACAGGGCCACCCAAAAGAATTTCAAAAGATTAATGTCTATGGACATCTTCAAAATATTGCATCTGTACTCTACCATTGTTTGTTCCATGCCCAGATTTCTCGCCATCTGTCGTATGTTTACAAAATCTCGCCATCTGTCATGGCGAGTTTTGACAATATTTCGCCAAATTTGGCGATAGTCAGTCATTTGGTCAGTGCACAAAATATCACCATTTGTCATCGTCTTTGGCGAGTTGTGACGAAATATCGCTAAAGTTGGCAATAGTCTGTCACTGTTCGGTCCATACCCAAAATCTCGCCATTTGTAGTAGACCTTGGCGAGTTTTATCGAAATATCGTCAAATTGGCGATATCAGTCATTTGGTCCATGTCCAAAATATCGCCATTTTGTCATCGTCCTTGCCGAGTTTTTGCGAAATATCGCCAAATTTGGTGGTAGTCAGTCATTGTTTACTCCATACCTAAAATCTCGCCATATGTCGTCGACCTTGCCGAGTTTTGCCGATATATCGCCAAATTTGTCACCAAAGATTATTTCGTATTTTGCATAAATCTAAAACTTTTAACCGTAGAATTTAGAAATTTAGGATTTAGAACTATTGTAATATCTAACTGATTTCAATATATTTTTTGATTGAAATCGACTGAGTAATTTGTTTACAGGGTCAGCCAAATGACTTTAAATACATTAAGAGGTTACACTCAATTCATTGAAAATCTGTGGATACATTCAATTTATTGAAAGTCCGTGGTCAATGACTACTTTGGCTATCCCCAAAATCTCGCAAACTATCTGAAGCTTGTCGACTTTTGGTGAAATATCGCCAAATTAAGTGTCAGAAAGAAATTTTTCAAATTGAACCCTACTTGGAGATATCGAAATACTTGGCTAGAAATCGCTAAACCTTACTATTACTGCAGTATTTTATCTCTTTCAAGCAAAATAATTTTAGTTGAAGTGCCCCGAAAATATTTTTGATTTAATAGACGTGCAAGGAAGTCATGTGTTGTCCACATTAGATTTTTTTTCACTTACAATCACCAAAAATGGACTTCATTACAGATTCTTTAACACACGAAATATATTAATGGGCCAAAACAAGCTATTTTAAGTCCGTGCACACTAAAACTAAGCACTGAGCTCTGTAATGCAGGAAAACCACGTTACTCTTTCATTCTCGCGTCTGAATTTGGTTGATATTTTTTGATAGAAATAATGTTAAGTAGTTTTGCCATAAGATGATTGCTACATAAAAAGATTGATGCATCAATTATATTTCACAAAATATCACTGATATAAAGGGAAATTAAGACAATATTATACATACCTATATATAGAGCGTGCCAGAAAAATTAACCTCGTTTTTTCTTTTCTAAATACTATAATAAACATCCATAATCAATTACGAAGGCACGCAAATAAAAAATTCAGAACTTTATCAAACCTGTTAACCCTTAAATGCGTGATTTTTTTCTCGTTCGCACGATTACTACGAATATAAGATAACTTTTCTGTATCATTTTGTGAATAACTAATTTTTTTCAAAAACATCCAACTTCAAAGAAGTAGGTGAAACTTTTGTTACTCAAGGTATATATCATTTATCATTCAAAATTACATTTTATATGTGAAATTGACTTATGTGATTTGCCTTCTATTCTATTCCGGCACTGAAAAATACGATACATATATGCATTGCTATGCATTTAAAGGTTAAAATCTTCAGGGAAATAAATTTGAATAAATGCGAATTTCAATTTTTTGTGCGGCTCTTTTACAAAAAAATTCTAGTTCGGAAAGTATGCTCAATAAACTAATGAGAAGGAAAAAGTGTCGGAGATATGAGCACAAATTGTGGCAGACTTAAACCACTTTTCAATTGCTCTTGAAGGGAAAAAATCACGTCGGATGATTACGTTTAAGGGTTCTTTCACTAATTACGAGAAAAAAACAATTAGAACATAAATACGTAATATATTTGCTATTTTTTGTATTGTGCAGCCCTTTACTGTTTTTTCTTTAACATATCACTAAAATTTTTTATGATGGTAGTCTGGAAATTTGTTCAATACCTAATTAATATATGGGTCACATTTTACTAAATGAGATTTATATTTAAATATTTATTATTAATATTTAAAAAATAAAATTGGAAGAGATTTTGGGACACCCTGTATATATGTATATATATAGATATATATATATCCCCTTGCTAGTTACATATTTAGCTTTCTTTGTGCTAAGTAACTGCATTGAAATCCTGTTATTTCGTTTTTCATCTTGGTAGCAAGTATTCGGTTCGTGGGGCCTGAAGATTTTAGCCGATGCTTGCTACCTATTGTTTTACTCCATCCAATTCCGTCTTCTTTTTCTGATTTACCAATGTTTGGATTTCAGTCTGCTGCTTTTGTCTGCTTACTCCTATCTTTACTTAAAATTTTGAGTTCATTATTTTGCTCATCAATCATTCCATGGATATTTAGAATTTTGTATTTACCAAGTGGATGCTACGTTGATTCGTAAGTTATGCTTTTTACTATATATATATATATTTATGAGACTATGTGTGTGCTTATAGAGTCAGTGTATGTATTCGTGTTTTTGCATATTGATGGTCAGACTTTTACATTTTCATTTCCTTAACAGAACAAATTTCAACAAATCATTTTCATTCAATTAAATTTTTATCTTTAAAACTTAAAGTTAACTTTCAGTCTAATACGGCAGTGAAAAATGACGTTTTAATTAAAAATATGTGCAGTAAATGGATTTATACAAAGTTAAAGAAGTAAACTAATGTTTTTTATAGCAAGATTTAAAATGGGACGGATTCTTAAATTAAGTTACGGGATTTTATTCATTTGTCATTCGCAAATAAGATTAAGCGCTTGATTTCATTTCAGCAGATTCTTTTGGAGCTAGTTATTGGAAAATTCAGGTTTTCCGGTTGAATTAATTCTTTAATAGAATCATACATATAGATGTTGTTAAATTATTTTGTTCTTTCTATACTACGCAATCCAAGGAATTAATTAAAATGATGAAAATTTTTAAAACGCTTGCTATATATTTTCTTTTACATAGAAACATTGAGAAAAGATAAAATTAAAGTGTGTGACAGGTTTTAATATTTTTCAAATTAACCCCTTGAATTCATATATTTTATGTTAAAACCTATGTATGAAAACGTTGGACATATTTTCTTTATTTGATATGATAGCTGTATTTTTTAATGTATTTATGTATGCTAAGTATAAGCTTCTGGAAGTAAAACTTGGTATGTTTTACAAAACAACGTTATTTTGTTTGCTATTTACATTACACTAATAAAGCGATTGGTATGTTGTTTTGCAAACTGACAGCACTTTGCAAAAATGTGTAGAGGAAAAGAAAAAAAGTGAAAAAAATGTAACACTTTCATATTTTAAATCTATTTTATTTATTTTCATATTTTGAATCTCTTTAAATGAAATACTTTCATATTTAACTGAAGGGCTGTAAGCGTACAATAATCCATGCGTCTTCCCTATTTTTCTTCATTTTGATATTTAGTTGGAAATTGTGTCGGTATTCATGAGTGTGCTGAACTTTTCTTCCTTGTTCCCTAAAACGGAAATCGAAATCTGCATTAAAATCGCCTACTAAAACTGTATTACGATCTTCGCCAAACTTTTATTCAAAGTATACTTTACATTGATAAATACTCTTTGCAATGTGCATCCTAATCCACGAGAGCGCCGTGCTTGCCTTTCTTGTTCTATAAAACACTTTTAAGAATGTATATTAAAATCTTCTACTTAAACTGCTCAACAATCTTCGTCAGGCATATTCTAACAATACTTCCCCATTATAAATACTGCTTAGAAAGTTTATCATAATCCACGAGTGTCATGTTTTTGTCTTGCTTGTTCCATAAAACACTTCTTTAAAATTGAAACATATTAAAATCGTCTACTAAATCTGTCTTACAATCTTCGACAGTATATTCTAATTATCCTTCTCCTTTGTAATAAACTGTAGCGTTCGTCAGATTTTCGCAAAGTATGGAAGATATTGCCAAGCTACATTCAGCTTTGGGGACTTATTTTTAACGTCAAACTTTTTGATATGTACTCAAAAACTGCAGACCTTGGCGACTTTCAACATTTTCACTCTAATGCGCTAGTAATTTTACTCTAGTGCTAATAATCTACGCTATTAGAAATCCCCAAAATTCCGTAATTCTCGAAATTTGATATCCTGTTTTCACAATTTTTACGTCCATACACCAACTCCTGTAGGATGGAAACATGCAATAACATTTCGTCTATTGCCATAAAAGATTTGACCTCAAAAATACGTAATATTTATGAAATCTGTCAAACAAATTACACGTTGTATTCGAAATAAATTCATAATTTTTGCGATTCGCATTCATTCAGATTACGAGAATTGTCATTAGTTTAATTTTCTTACGAGGAAAAATGAAATACCAAAACCGGGTGTGTCTGTAACGTGGACATGGCTATGTATTTTATGTGAACACGTGTACAATAATCTACGCTATTAGAAATCCCTAAAAATTTCCGTGAATACCGAAATTTAACATTCAATTTTGCAACTATCGGTAGGATGGAAAAGTGAAGATGAGAAAAATGAGATTTCATCTATTGCCGTAAAAGATTTGACCCAAAAATTGTGAATTTTTATGAAATCCGCCGAAAAAAATATACGTTAAAATCTAAATAAATTCGTAATTTTTGCGATTCACATTCACTCGGATTACGAGAATTGTCATTAGTTTTAATTTTCTCACGAGGAAAAATGAAACAAAAAAACGGGGCGTGTCTGTGACGTGGACACGGCCATGTGCTTTACGTGAATACGTGTACATAACGAGTAATATTTTCTTTGATTTTATCGGGTTCAGGAAAGAAATAAAGTAAACAAATAATCATTAATGGTGTTATAACTTTATTAATGACAGGTCTGTGATATGAAAAGTTGTTTGCCCGCTCGGACGCCTTCATTTTTTTACGTTTCTGGCACCGCTTCACTCTGTCATATGGTGTTGTACAGATATCACTCGACTGCTTTGAGAAGCCCTTTCCAACCATAAACGTTTTCTCTATTTTGATTTGGCTTTTCGACGAATACAGGCTGATATTGGACTATTTATTTTAACAGTATGCAAATATTCACTATAACCGTTTCACACTAATGTTTAACATACGCAATCGACAGATCTTGACGAGAGCTGACCATTGAGACGCAAACGAACGTTCTAGCTTCTCGGAGTCAAAGTTTATACTAAATAGACATTATTTGACGCCGCTAAACGACCTTAAAATGGTGGTGTTTCCCGGTGTTAATTGATTAATGAATTTTAATAAAAACAGTCTTCGCTGCATTTTGCAGGAGGGAAATTGTTTAGAGCACATATGCATGACCAGATTAATTTGTAAGCATCTGTTGCTACATATATAAAGGAAGTAAAATGCAAAATAGCTAATATAACATCGGAGTGACTTTTAAGCGGCAGTAAAAAGATATTTAATTATTTTTCATATTTAATTTTTTTCATTTTTGAATATAAGAACTCAAGAAATCACTTAAGTTTAAATTTTTAATTTCATAAGCTAAGAAAATTGAAATCGATAGCATGAAATTCTAAACCTATTTTTAGTATGAGGCTTAGAAAAGGCCTCGCCTGGTTTCTCTTGAACAAAAATAAACTGTTTGGAGTGGAAAAAATTACATTACTACTTTTATATATTATTTATCTCTTTTAATGAAAGAAATAATCATAATATTTTCGATAAAAATCACATGCTTAAAAGTGAATCTAAATACAACCATAATAATGCACATATCTACGATGTAATTCAAACAAAAATCTATTTTTTGAATTAAGCGTTTTAATTGGTAGTACACATTTTGAAAGCTAAATACATAAATATATATATACTTTAATTGCGATACGACAATTAGTATCTATTTTCTACAACATAAAATACTCTAGCTTAGTTCAGCTGTTAATATGTCCTTTCTTTAATATTTCTGATGATGCATCTGGGTATAAGAATTCTACGTGCTCCCAAAATTACTCAATAATATGCTTTAAACACTGATACTTTGCATAAATATGAGATCTGCTAGATAAAGTAGCTTTTTATGGAATGAAAAATCCATTATGGTCTCGAAGCGTCGATTGATGTTTTAATAAAATTCCATATCTTAGCAGGTCACAAATCTAAAATCGATATGAAATGACATTCTGGCGAGGGAATATCATCATTTGTAAACACATTTTGATGCCTGACTTTATTTATTTATTGGAAAGGGTGGCCTGTTATGGAATTAAAACTTCCCAGAACAGTCTAAAGTTTAAAGAAGAAGTAAAGACTAGCGCACATTAGCATAAGGATATTGGGATAATTTTAGAATAATTTTGTTTATTATAGGTATACACTATGAATAATTCAGAGGTTATTAATTCAGTAATGTAATATCTCCAAAAAATAATTATAGTGGCAATATGATTAGTGGGCAAAATTTTGTGAATTTCGTAAAATTAATAGCTTTTCATAGCAAAATTATTGATTGAAAATTGATTAAGCGATTAAGTTTATAAAATTTTAGTTCAAGTCCATTGTGTGTACTTTTCAATAATACCGAGGCAGTGTTCATGATATTTGGTGTGTAAAACAAATTTCAACACCAGGAATAGTTTAAGCATCTACTTATATAAAACACTAACGTATGCGGTACCAGAATCCATGATATTTCTAAGCTGCGAATGACAACAACTAGATGTAAACATTGGCATAGTAACAATAAAACATGAATAAAAATCAAATTTGCAATTCAATGACGCACATGAAGCAAGAATATGTGTTACTGGTTATTTTTACTTACGTATGTCACGCAGTAACTAGATTAAAAAATAACAATAACTCAGAATCAAAAATGCAAGATCTGTCGGATATTTTCACACCTTTAAAATATCCTATTTACAATTTTTTGCTCGTTTATCGCAATGGGCTAAAGCACACATTAGCCATTTCCTGTTTCTTGTATGTTATTGTAACCAAGAATACGTAAAAAATAATGAAACCATACTACTTAAACAACAGGTTGCTAACTTCGGCACATTAACACTGGTGTTATTAAACTAAAAAGACCCATTAGCGGAGCCAGAAAGCTCAGTATCATCATAAAAGTCCATGGTACTAACATGGTTTTTATGCCAAGTACTAACAGCCAATGGTACTAACATGGGTTTTTATGTCAAATACTAACATTTCGAAATGTATGAAAAGACACAATTAGTGACATTTCTATTCATAAAATGATTATAAAGTACTGTATTGAGTGATAACCCCGCAGAAATAATTGCAGAAGCTGCCGGCTTTCTCAAATTACTGTGTTGCCTTTCTATTCATGAACATCATGGTTCCGCTAATGTATGTGTTTTTAGTTTAATAATATGCCAAAGTTAGCAACCTAGTGTTTATGTAGTATGGTTGCAATTCTTTAATTCGTACGCATTTAATACATATCCTTGATTACAATAATATAAAAGAAACATGAAATGGCTAATATGTGTTTTAGCCCAGTACGATAAACGCGCGAAAAATTGTAAATTAGATAATTTAAAGCTGAGAAAATATCCGAAAGATCTTGTATTTTTGAGTGCGAATTATTGTTATTTTGTAATCCAGCTACTGCGGTAAAAATAACCATTAACGAATATGCTTACTTCATTTGACGTCACTGAACTGTTCATGTGGATTTTTGTACTTGTGTTATTGTTATTGCGCTAATGTTTACATCTAGTTGTTGTCATACGCAGAGTAGAAATACCGTCGAGTTCGGCACTGAATACGTTAGTGTTTTATAGAAATAGATTTCTGCAGGAATTTGTACGGCACGCTATCTCCCAGTACAGCACTTTTATAATCATTATATGAATGGAATTGTCGCCAATTATGTCTGAAATTGCCAACATCGTATTTTATAATGACACCTAAAATTTTTTCCCAACCCTAACCGAAATAAATTGAATGAAAAATAGTGTTAAAACAAAGATACTTGATTTTCATTGAAATGAGTCCTTTAATTTGGCCAACACTGTGCTACGTATAAAGAACAGTAAGGTATGTGGCGGCGAAGCAGCCTTGGCGGCTAGTTTTTTAATGAATGATTCTGTTTTTTTTCATTGCTTACCATTAACTTATCGTAAAATGAAATGGCATTGTATTTTTCGGGTACCTGGGAGACAGTGACTACTTTAATACATATTTAATGATACAGAATAAAGAGTATTTTTATAAAAAAAAATCTGATGTGTCCAACACATGACTTCCTTGCACGTCCATTAGATCAAAAATATTTTCGACGCACTTCCTCTAAATTTATTTGTTTGAAAGAGATAAAATATCAATAATAGTAAGGTTTAGCGATTTCCAGCCAAATATTTCGATATCGCCAAGCTGAGTTCAATTTGAAAGATTTCCTTCTGACACTTTATTTGGCGATATTTCACAAAAAGCCGACAAACTTGAGATAGTCTGCGAGATTTTGGGGATAGCCAAAGTAGTCATTGACCACAGACTTTCAATGAATTGAATGCATCCACACACCTCAATGTATTAGAAGTCATTTGGCTCACCCTGTAAATAAATTCTCAATCGATTGCTGTCAAAAAAGATATTAAAAACAGTTAGATATTACAATAGTTCTAAATAAAAAAGTTAAAAAATCTACGGGTTAGTTTTAGAGTTATACAAAATACGAAATAATTTTTGGCGCCAAATTTGGCGATATTTCGGCGAAACTCGTCAATGTCGACGACATTTGGCGAGATTTTAAGCATGAACCAAACAATGAAAGATTATCGCCAAATTTGGCGATATTTCGCCAAAACTCGCCAAGAACGATGACAAATGGCGATACTTTGGGCATGGACCAAATGACTGACTATCGCCAAATTTGGCGATATTTCGCCAAAACTCGCCAAGGTCGAGGACCGACGGCGAGATTTTGGGCATGTACCAAACAATGACTATCTACAGTAGTATTATATTGAAGATGTCCATAGACATTAAAGTACTGAAATTCTTTCCGGTGGTCCTGTAAATAAACTCTCCAGTAGATTGGAACCAAAAATCGAGATGCACAACTAGATGTTACAACATTCTTATATATGAAATTTCATAATAGTTTTTGAGATTTGAGAGTTAAATATGCACACACGTACACCAAAAGTCGCCAAGTTTGGCGACTTTTGGCATAGTTCTTGAGAGGCACGTGACCATGGTCGGACCATTACCTAACTTATATGGTAGGACGGTATTGTGCTTGAAATGGATGAATGCCCCTAAAATTGCCATTGGCCGTAATGTATTGGAAATCTTTTGAGTGTTCCTGTAGCAGAACTATAAATGATAAAGACACTTTTTTTAATGGAGAAATTCATTTTCTAACTCTTTACAGCATATATCACTTCTGAGTCGTTTGAAATAGCCCAATACCTCTAAAAAACGCTTTGATGAATTTCGGCGATTAGAGCGTAATGTATTTCGAATCTTTTGGGCGGTCCTGTAGATAAACTATTCAGTCGAATGGAACCGAAAGGGGAGGTGCACAACTAGATGTTACAACAATCCTAAATATAAAGTTTCAACATTGTACGCCCAACAGGTTTTGAGATATGCGAGTTTAATGAATTTCGGCCCATTGAGCGTAATGTATTTCGAATGTTTTGGGCAGTCCTGTAGATAAACTATCCAGTCGAATGGAACCAAAAAGGGAGGTGCACTACTAGATGTTACAACTATCCAAAATATGAAGTTTCGACATTCTACGCCTAATAGCTTTTGAGTTAGGCGAGTTTAATGAATTTCGGCCCATAGAGCGTAATGTATTTCGAATCTTTTGGGCGGTCCTGTACATAAACTATCCATTCGATTGCCACCAAAAGGGGAGGTGCACAACTAGATCATAGAACAATCCTAAATATCAAATCTCAACATTCTACGACCAATAGTTTTTGAGATATGCGAGTTACATACATACGTACGTACGTACAGACGGCATGGAAAAACTGGCCACAGCAGACTCGCCGCTGGTCAAAATGAGTTGCAGACGCGTTAATATGATCGTGCATGCTAGCCTACGATAGGATGCATCGAAAAAAATTTTAAAATTAAATTTAGAGGTAGTCAAAATCGGTTTTTTTGTCGAAATTTGGCCCCCAAAATTTTTCGGGATCACATTTTTTCCTTATACTACGTACAAGGAAGTAAAAATGTGTAATACACATCTCAATGATTTGTAGTTTTACTAAGGCAGGAAGCTGTTTCCATTTGCAATAGTTTCGTTGAACAGTGGAAGAGATTTTGGAAAAATATGTATCTAGGTGATTTTCAGGTATTTTCAGTAACTTACTACTTTAACAAGGTTCTGTTTACTTTAGTTCCAATGCCTATATCATCTCGTAAATATATATATATATGTATGTATAGAGTGTATATATATATAGGTTAGAAATCCTTTCAATTCTTAACTCATCTGAATTTTATGCCATCAAAAATCACCTATCTTTCTCTTTTAATTGCAATCGCCTTATGTTTTTGAGCTTTCATTGTTCAACTAGTTCTCAGTGTTCATATGCCCACCGAGTCAAGTCATTTTTTGAGCTCTAACATGGCGACTTGTTTCCAGTGATCCCCTAAGTCAACTCATTCTTCTCAACTCTCTGTTACACACAAAAAAAAATATTTACTTAAACTACCAGAAAATGTACCATTTTTGACTACAGCTCATTTTTCAAAAAACACATCATGAAAAATAAAAACATACACGTATATTTGAAAAATAAAATATCTTCTTATGTTATTACTATTGCATCTCATAACCACTTTAATCCTTTATTCAATTTTATGCAATGTCTCGATGTAGGTGAGCAGTGAACAGAAGTTTTAAAAACATTAAAAACTTTTATGTTTTGTTAATCAGAGTATGGCTATATTGATCACTGTGCATCTTCTGCCAATTAATTTATGGTGTACATACGTAAAGAAGTGCCTTTTCATCTGATTAAGAGGCAATAAAACTATTTCCAGATTTTTAAATCAGTCATTTTTATCCAGCTGTTTGTGAATGAAGCCTTTTTTTACGGTAACACAGGACTTCAACCTTCCAAGCTCTTTTTCTCTCCGCTATCCGCTAAATCTCCTTGTCTGTCTTCCAAAGGTAGTGCGGAATTGTAGATGAAAGAACAAAGCATGATATATTTTCGTGGTATACAGTTTAAAATATTCTATTTGCACAAGGAAATCGACAAAACTCAGAAAGATTCTTCATAAGCTACTCTACCTATTGAAATAAATGAAAACTACCCTTCATTTTGGGAAAAAAATGAACAATGATTTGTACATGAAAATTTTTCAGAGAGCTACGTTTCGAGAAAATATCGGTAGTTAAGAATTTTTCAATAAATCTATTGAGCATGGAATTGCACAGCAAAGTACTTCAGAGGGAGACATTTCGCAAAATTATCAATGCTTGAGAACTTTTCCTATAGGTTCCCAAAGGCACGGAACGTCATAATCAGGTCGCTGTGACGTCCCTGTGAGTCACATAGGTCGCAGTCACACTGGTGACCATAAGTGACGTCAACTGGAAGTCACAGTGTGACTTGCTAATGACAATAGCTTGTGACTTCTTTGTGACGTCAAAGTGACGGATCGTTTGTGACGTCTTGCCAGATCTTGTGAGATTTCGAAATTCTTGCTACTTTTGAAATCAACATGAAACTCAATTTTATGACTTAACGATATTGCTACTTTCTTTCTACTTCTTTATGATTTTGTGAATTTTAAGTAATTTTGCGAATTTCTCAAAAAAAGGTTTTTTTCAGCTTTAAATCAGTGGAACATTTAAGTCACAGTGCTGTGAATATGACGGCGCTGTAACGTCGCATTGAAGTAACAATGTCGTGCACAAGTCACAGTGTGACTGTGACTTCATGGTGAGGTCACGTTGTGACGTTGCCGCAGAAGGACATTATACAGTCAAGGCGACTTATTTGTAACTAATTCGCGACGTCCCATGACGGTCTTACACGACTCAGTGACTTCCACACTTAGGCCACGATGCTATTAGGGTTGTAACTGATTATCGTTTATTAACGCATTTAGTAAAGCTCGTGAAAAGACATTCTTATAAAATTTAAGGTCCTGACATAATTAAATTACGTGTATTTATATAACAAATTTATGTGTTTCGTTGGATCTACAAATGTAACCGCCTTGACACTCTCATATCCGCGAAAAACTCCAATTCAGGGAGAGTGCATTTGTAAATTCCCCCCGTCAGAGAACTCTGTTGTTATTTTTTACTCGATGCCCTGCGACATTTTGGTTGTAGTAAAATCTAGGTATTAAATCCCCTCTCTTTGAGAGTTTGCTATTCTAATTTAGAATGCGTGGTCCTTGAATTGACAAGGAACCACTTGCTATATGATTGTGTGTTTAAACGTCGTTTTTTATGTAAATAATAATATTCAACTAGCAATTGCATACTGGATGTACTTATGAGTTATCTATAGACTGAATTTATGGATGGATATATTGTTATCTTTGGACTTACAACAAGCAATCTTCATCCAATTAAGAATTTGTGAGTAATACCCATAGAGTCCATAGAATTAGAAAAAATCATTAAAACTAGATTCTTTTTCCGGCAGAAATTAATCAATAAATTTTATTAATTTTTCGCTCCCTTCTCAGTAAAATTATTCTTGGAATTCTCATAGCTATGATATTTCTTATCCTTGTAAATAACTTGACTGTTTATTAAAATCTCTATTTAGCAGAAACTTTTCATTTAGAAAATAATATTTTTGGCGATTTTCTATTACATTCTACTGGGTGTTATGACTTGTGAATAGAGTAATTTGTTACAGTATTTTACTGTGAGTAATACCCATAGAGTTCATAGAATTGGAAAAAAATCCATAAAACTAGATTCTTTTTCCGGCAGAAATTAATCAATAAATTTTATTTTATCTCCTTCTAGGAATCTATAAATTATATTTTATCTCTTCATCTAAAATCTGAAACCGTGTTCAACGATAAACTTTCTTTATTAAAAATAATTTTTTTAGGTTCTCTACAGTATTGTTACTCGCACGTTTTAATGCTCGTTTCCATCAAATTCATAATAAATTTTTCAAATCTTCCTTATATTAATGCTTTCAACCGAAACATTAAGTAGTTCTTATGCAAAAATTAATTTAATGCAGACACATGTTAAAGAAAAAAAATATATCTAACTTAATTTGAGATGAAAGTAAAATCAAATCAATTGTTCCTTATATTCCAGCCACCATAAAGCAACCGAATGATATTATCACATTAGGTTCTCTTCTGTTTCGCCCCTGAAAATGATTAGAACATCGAAAGAAATTATTGCGCATAAATGACAAGGCAACACAAAAATTACAATAGAGGATTGCACAAAAGAAACTTTCATAGTACATAAAAAAATATTCAAAATATATTCCATTTAGTGAATATGAATAAAAAGGAATCCGTGTCATTTTTTTTTTAATTGCAACCAATAATTTATAAAATGTCGATGTACTCATTCTAAAATTGTAAAAGGCAATACAATTAGAAAAGCGTAGATTTTCAGAAATAAAACCCTTTTGTATTCCGTTTCAAATGTTGCAATGATAATTTAAAGCTCCTATTTGCATTTTTTATCCTGAAGAAGGAAATGTAATGTTTTAAATTTATGAAACAGAAAAGATAAGATTTGCCTTCATTAATCTTCTCAACTCAATTTCATTTCCGCTGAAAAAAAAAATGAAACATCAAGCATTTGATTAATCACAGATTTTTTGCAGTTATGCCCTTCATCAGTTATTCTTTTTCAGGCAGAAGAGTAAAACAAAACATATAGGTACACAAGTTTAAATCACTAAGTAAAAAGAAATGTATAAATGTGAAAAAAAAATATTTCTTTATTTGGATAATTGATATTCTACTATGCCTTGAAAAATATTTAATTCTGCTTTATTTTAAAAAGTTTTCGTCATTTTCATACAAATTTAAAAAAAAAAGTATTTTAAATGAAATACGCTTTCACTTTAGAAGTCATTCAAGTTATTTTTCCAAAAGTCAACTTCTATTTTTCTGCGTGATACTCGGTTATAATGATTAGGTAATGTCTCTTATTAAAAAGCAGCATGAAGAATAAGCTTCTCCGAATTGCAAAAATTGAATTAGATGACAAGAAAAGTATTTTATATTTATTTCAAAAACTTTTAACACATTTGAAAAATTTAGTGCCGGGAATCTGCATGAATTGTAAGTAGAGTCCAAAGGCAATAAAAATATTGTAAAGACATTTGAAACCTTTAAATTATGAAGATCATAATTCTATTATTTTATCAAATGATTTTGACTGCTAAAATTTAAAATAAAAAGTTAATAGTCATTATAAAATTGTTCTTTACAATGATAAACGTCATGTGAGACGTTCCAAATAAAGAAATAATTTATGAATTGCAGGATATTCCTAAAATTTAAAGATTTTAAAAAAGGTTTTCCCATCTTAAAATGCTGATTTTGATGTTTTTAGAAAAGAATTAATAAAATATAATCAGCACAAATATACTTTTTGGCAGTCTGGTTTTATATGCATTACTCGTGCTCAGAGAAAAAAATATTTTTGCTTTTTTTTATTTATTTTTTTACTTTTAAACATAGAGTCACATTTCCAGTGACAGTTAAGAAATTTTAGGAAGAACGTATAAATTCAACATGTCTAAAACTTGCGAGGTCTCCGGTATAAATATTTAAATATAAAAAAAGGGAATATTTAACCATAAATGCATTTAAAAAATTACAAAGTTTAAAAATAGTGTACGTGTATATAAACCAAAGACGACAGAAATAGAAAATAAATTAAATTTAAGTTGCATCCTAGACTTCATTTTACGACTGCATATTGGTGAATGCTCGCTTCTATTACTAAAACAAATAGAACAAGTAAAGTTTTTCGAAAGTTAATAAAGACTTTGGCTTTTGCAGCTTGGTTAGAGTACTTTAATTGTATTATGCCTCATGTAAAACTTACGAGAGAATATTTCCGAAGTTTAAGAATTCGGGCTTAAATTATCAGTTTATTTGACATCAATAATCACCGAAAGGAAAACTGATGCTATAATATTTAAGTTTGTGGATGTATTAAAATTTGCATAGTTTGTGGTAGCATTAAATTTTGCATAAATATTTCATTTATTTCAGTACATTCAATACAATTTATATCTGGAAAATAGGTTCTTTAAACATTCTAGTGAAGTATGAGTTTTGAATTACTCTTCATAAAATTTAAAAAAATAATTTGAAAAGTTAAATTAAAATTAGTCAGGAAAAATAAAATATGTTTCCTTACATTAATGGTTTTGTTTCTATAATAAAATATGTGTTTCTAAATATTTATACAAGATGCGTACATGTTAATTGTTTTTACAACTTTAGACGTTATTAACAAAGATTTTTTACACGACATCAAAAAGGTGATTTATAGCTTGTCTTAAAATTTGCATCCATACGTTTTCTCATTTTCAGTAGTGTGTAAACCTTAATAAATATACTTAATGACGCTGACTACTTCAAGATGATTTTCTAATTTTTCATAAAATGTGCAAAGGAATATTCAAAAACATTGAGAATGCATGTCGTCAAAATCACTAGATTTTGACGACACAGTGTACCAAACTAACGGAAATTTAACGTCACGTTAATTTGGTGCACATTGTTCTTTAGGTAATTTAGCAGAAGACATAAATTAATTGGTGAGATGTCAGTTGATTGAAACTACCATCCAATTAGTAGACTGTCTAGTCCAATTAACCTATCTGGAACTTTTCATCCAGAAAATTTCGGCCGTTTAATGATTTTTTGCTTTGAAAACTTCACATTACATGCGTTGAAAACCGTCTTCAGTAGTCATGTATAGTTTTGTATTAATGAAATATAAAATTGTAAAAATTATTTAAAAATTTAAATTTTATACTTGAATCCCATATTTCATTATAAGATTTTAAACTTTAAATCACAATAATACTCATATATTGTAAATTTTCTTACTATTTATACTAAAAAGAATATACATTGAATAAATTTTACCATAATGTAATGTTTCAGCATTTGTGGAGATTTTTAAAAATTTTGCTTTTTCATTCGAAATATTCCGAAGATGGGAAACATTATTTCTTCTAAACGTAACAAAATTGCCGTCAAATCAGTTCAATCTTCGGAGCGAACAATATTTTAACAGATGTGTTCATACCAAATCATCATTATTATTTTTTTCAAGCACATGCAATGTTTGTGAATTTTAATTAAAAACATGAGCTAGATTTAGATTTATTGCTTATCTCAACAAAAATAAAAATCATTTATAAATCGAATATATTAGTGCGGAAGATTCGGGCCGATCGAGTTGTATGTTAGGTAAAGCACCGTACTCCGGTTTCGGGTTCAACTCCCGGCGGCCGGGGTTCGAACCCCGACTGGACGTACTTGTCATGTTATTCCCTTCGTAGGGGGCGACGTTAGCCCACCTACTAGGTGCCCCCATAATAAAGTTGCCAACACCATCGGGCCATTGTCAGGAACAATGCCTAATCGGCAAAGTACCCGCCCGTTAGAAAAAAAAAGTGCGAATGATTCATATAGGGTATTTACTATTATAGTACCGGAATATACAAATGCTGATTACGTGAATTTAAGTAATATGATACTGCTTCAAACAGAATTACCAGTGAGTTCTTACATTCATCGCATATTTCCTATTTCTATGAAGGCCCACAGGGTGGAGCAAATAAAACTTGCCCGAAAAACAGAGTTCTAAGTTACAAAGAAGCACACCAAAGGAAAGAAAATACTATACATAGCTCTCTAACCTGTCTAAAGCTGATGTTGAAAATTCAAATTATTCATATGACACTTTTGAGTCCTGGTTAGCAAGTTCCTGAAAGCAAATCGCAGCTGGACTGCTGAAACTGCTGCAAACTCATCATAAATGATCTGCTGCAGTTCTTAAAGTCTATGAGGACTGTTGCGAAGCATTTTAGATTTGAGGGTTCCCCACAAAAAGCAATCGCACACCGACAGATCAGGTGACCTGGTTGGCCAGCTAGGCGCCAGACCGGACTGACCTCTGCTAATTCTGACATAGTTGTTATCATTGGACAAAAGTGACAAGCACAAGATGACTGGTGGTCATTTTCAATATCTGCTGTAGGCAGGTTAGCAGACTATGCAGTATTTCCTTTCCTTTCCTGTGTTTCGTTGTAACATGGAAGTCTTCGGTGCTCTTTTATTTGCCCCATCCTGTAATAGTTCATCTTTCACACTGTAGAAGAATGTTTAAATCAGTGAATAGACAGCAAAAGCCTGACTAAAAGACTTTAACACAGGGACTGCAATTGGTGCCAGCCACTCACCTATAGGGAGAAAACATGTTTGGAACAGAAGTAACTTGAATGCTTTCTTAATCCATTAATCGTTTTTTCTGTCATTGTAAGATCATGGTTAAACCTTGAGGGGTCTCAGACAACGCGTGGATTGCGGAATCGAGTCGTACAGTATTTTTCTGACATGATTTGGTTTCTGCAGTAAACTGGACTCTAACTAATCGAACAAATATAGAAAATTGCTCTACAAATAGGAAATACGGGGAAAAAGTTTGAAAAAGTGATTTTTTTCTGAATTGTCAATATATTATACAAAGAGTGCATGACTTAATACATTATATAAGGGGATAACGCCGGTTTGCAATTTCTTATGTATGACACAAATATGTGAAAAAACTTAAATGGGATTTTGGTTTTAATTAAAAAGGAGTTTTTAATGAAAAATTCTTCTGTGTTGTGATTATCCTGATACTGGGGTATTTCCGCCACACTTGTCCTCTGGTATATACCTCACTTGATGAATTCGTCACACTCTCTGTTGATAGCACTCTTAAGTGGTACACAAAATGCCAAGGCAAGAGGCACCTTATAAGGTAGATAAAAATAATTTCAATATTAACTTTCATTTTGCACAAATATTATTGAAACATGAAAGATATTGGGGGGGGGGGGTGTTGCAAACTAATTGAGAAGAATAAATAAGTAATTCGGTTTTTTTTTTACTTTCTACATTTATTGATTTTTTTTTTCTCCCTAAAAATTGGAGTTATGTCGCCAGGGTGACAGCATAACCCCAGTGGGATAATACCACGAGCGATCGTAATTCAATTCTAGAATAGCGAAGATGCTTTCACATAAAAACTATAACATGATAATATGACTGACTGTTATTGGAATTCGTAGACACAACAGTTAAGGTTATAAAGTAAGAAAGAAAAATGCTTATTTCGATTTATGTATGCCAGAAATTAGAACTAAACAGTTGAAATCAGTATTTTTTGCTATTACAAGTACACTGTTTTATCCAGAGCCTTGAGAAACTAGGGAGATAGTTCAAACAATTAAAACGTGTCCAGTTTGACAAGTACCTTTTATGTGTGATATTTTACAATATACGGTTGTATCTTCTAAAAACGAGTTTCTCTTTTTCAGTATTTATAATTTTCTTTTAGTGAGATTGTTTCTCATGCTGCTTCTGTTATTGCAGCAATTATTACGACTTTCTCATCGGCGCTCTTTTGCTGTTTTCGAGGGTGCAGACATAATCGAGAAAGGAGATATTCCCTCCTTATGCCTAATAGTCCGGGAGCCAGCGACAGATTTTTGCGACCAAAATCCTCTCAGCCCATAATTTCTCAGATGATTAAGACGGTTGTGTGTTGAAGCCTGGTGATCGTCAGCTGCCGCACCATGGGTGGGTTGGGCGGCGGCCGCCTTCCAGACACGTAAAAAAAATTAAAAATTCAGTCATTTCCTCCCGGTTGAAAATTTCTGAAATAATAGTTGGCATAGTACTTGTTTGAAAAAAAACCGTCAGCTGGCCAAGCGGCGGTGGATTATACGTCAGCTGCTCATATGAACATGTAAAAAAAATTTTGTTTTCAATGATTTCCTCCCGGTTGAAAATTTGACAGATGTTAGTTTACATTCTACTTTAAATAAAAAAACAAGTCAGCTGGCTGTATGCCGGTGGAAAACCCGTTTTGTCAAATAATAGTTGACATAATTCTTGCCATAATAAAAAAAATCAGCTGGCCTTATGACGGGGAAAACCCGTCAGCTGGTGCATTAAAATAGGCTAGCGGTGGCCACACTACCTTTCCGCGCCACACTTTCACTGTGCCAGCTGACGGGTTTTCCACCGGCATACAGCCAGCTGACTTATTTTTTAATTTAAAGTAAAATGTAAACTAACATCTGTCAAATTTTCAACCGGGAGGAAATCATTGAAAAAAAAAATTTTTTTACATGTTCGTATGAGCAGCTGACGTATAATCCACCACCGCTTGGCCAGCTGACGGTTTTTTTTTCAAACAAGTATTATGCCAACTATTATTTCAGAAATTTTCAACCGGGAGGAAATGACTGAATTTTTAATTTTTTTTACGTGTCTGGAAGGCGGCCGCCGCCCAACCCACCCATGGTGCGGCAGCTGACGATCACCAGGCTTCAACACACAACTATCTTAATCATCTCACGAATTATCGGCCGGGAAGAAATAACTGACCAAAATCTGTCGCTGGCTCCCGGACTATAAGATTTCAACCTTTCACGGGATTGCATTTTTTGAGTTGCCTCTTGAATCAAATAGCTTGGGTCTTGATTTTGCTAGTGTAAGAACATGGTTAATTTTCGAGATGTTTCGGATAGGATACCGATTGTTTAAAATTTCTGTTTTTTTCTGCTCTCCAGAGGTTAAATTTAGTCTAAAATTCGTATTCACAATAGTCAAATAATTAAATTTTGCGTTTTGTTGCCTCAAAATCTGGTAACTAGAACGCGAGATTGGGAGGTTTGGGTGTTTCCACTGCTTAACATAGGGTTTTTTCGAATCCTGGATATATTGGTGCTAGAGCTTAGTTGACTTCTCTTTTAGGGACTACTTTCTGGCCAAAAATTTGATGATATTTCGCCAAAAATTCCCCGAGCTTGTTGACATTTCGGACCTTTGGCGCGATTTTACCGGTATGATCTGTAATGTTTGTTTTCCTACTTAGCATTTCGCAATAGCCTAGTATTACTCATTTACATTTATATGACGCAATCAAATTCGCGATTGATTGAGATTTTTCTGGAATAGAGTGTTGAGAGATTGCTGGAAAAAATTGTCTAGATTTAATAAGGAGGCGCGGCCCACAACCGGAAGTTCAGTCTGTAGTTTGTTAGCTGTATCGCGAGCAGAGAAACCTGAGCTCTACTGGAAGTTGTGCTTCTTTATTTTCCTTGCCTCGTAAGCGATCTTTCGCTTATTTGTAGAAGCTTGTTTCTGGATGCTGTTTAAGAATTCTTCCTTGCTAAATCCCGAGGAACTGTTTATGATTTCCCTTTTGCATTTCCACTGAAATTCAGCCTGTAGAATTATTTTGTTGTGCGTGAAATATAACATCTGAGAAAGCTTCTATACTAAACTGACTTTTAAAACGTGTTATTGCTCATTGATTCCTGTGAATTTTGTACAGCAGATTGTTCGAAGAAGTTCCAGAAGCAATGAAATTCGTGTTTTATCCTGAGAAGTGGACTGCTTACTAGAACTTTTCACGGACACTGGACTTTTAAAGGACGGGCCCAAGAAATAAACAGAATTTTCTGCAACAGTATTGCAGAATCGAGTTGTACTGTATTTTTTAGGTATGATTTGGTCTCCAAATACATTCATTTTGACTTTCATTTGCCAGTAAGGAATCTGCCTGTCTTTTACGGGTATAATTTCTTCAATTGAATATCTTCTCATGAAGATAAAGTTAGCTTGTCTTCCCTGCTATTTAGCTGTCAAACAATTGCACGCTACTTTCCACTAAGCCTGCGGTTCCTTGTCTTTTTGGTGAATCGTTCGGTTCTCAGAAAGCAGAATTCTTAAAGATGCTTCAAGCAATCTAGCAAGGAAAGATACAAGGTATTAGCACATCGAACATTTTTTAATAGTATGTAGATGATCAGATAGATTTTTTGTTGCAGTTTTAAAGCTTGTTTCAGTCGATGGCGGGTTTTTTTGATTTGTATCTTCGATTAATAACTGTTATATCTATACTCAAAATATCGAAACAAGTAAAAATTTAAGGCGGAAAAGTAAAATAATGGCCCCATGCTTCTATAATAATTATTCTTTTTATAGAAAAAATGTGTCCCAACCCGGGATTCAAGTTATTTATACATAAAGATTTCTTTTTAAATAATTTAAATATTTATGTTCAGCTCTCATAAATGTATTTTTAATGTTTCGAAGCAATAAGACCCTTTAATTAAATTCTTTAATCAACCGTAAGCACTTGTTCTTGCTGTTGGGATCAGCCTTCTCAGATCCCCTAACAGTGGCTAGGCATTGTTATGAATGAAGGGTAATAAATAACACTCTTATTATCACAGCGGGTAGCAGAGGGGTGAGGTATGAGAAGAAGAAACGCTAATGATCTGCACCTTGAATTTGAGTCAGAGCTGTCAAAAATACTCAAGTTTTCTTTTTTTCCGGAATACGTCAGAAGTACCAAAATTCGAGAAGACAGAGAGTGCCAGATATTCGAGGATAACTTTTCCAAAGCTGATGAAATTTATCAATAGAATTCAAGATAGATTGCTCTAGTAACATGAATTTGCTTGACACAGAGAATACACGTCCCTGCAATAGTTTTAAGGATTTATAAGATAATATATTATTTAGTTCTCTGTATGAACAGCTCCATAGAAAGCTGTCGGATGAAACGGAAGAAGTTTCCAGTTTAGTTTTTTGTAAACAAAAAATGTGTAGCATTGTATGCTTTAGCAAA